>QXTE01000025.1:10927713-11252717 GCA_003942145.1 Platysternon megacephalum | reverse complement strand
GGGGGGGGGGGGATCAGCAGGTGGGGAAAGAGGGCTGGGAGCTGGTGGGATAGGGCAGGTGGGGGTGGGCTGGCTCATGCATGAGCCACATACACCAGGATGGGGGAGGTGGCAGCTGGGGGGGTCAAGAGTGGGAGGAGGGGAGGGCGGGGGGTTGGCAGCTGGAGCTAAAGGGGAGGGGAGGCTGGTGAAAGGTCCCCTTTCACTGGGAGGGGGCAGGGGATGATGCACGGTTATCGTATACGGGGGGTCAGAAGGGAGAGGGGGGTGCAAGGCTGGCAGCTGGAGCTGGGGGAAGAGGAGGATGGGGGAGTGGAGGCTGGTGCAGGTCCCCATATATCAGGATGGGGGGGGGTTCAGCTGGACTTGGGGGGGGGGAGATGGTGGTGCATGGTCCTTTTTTGCCAGGTGGGGGGGATTAAGGGGCTGGTTCCTGGTCCCATCTGCAGGTAGGGAGTGGTGTCTAATGGTTAGAGCAGGGACAAAGGGAATCAGAATCACACTTCCAATCACAAAAACAGAACCCAGGAGTCCTGGCTCCCAGCCCCTTCTACTCTAACTACTAGACCTCCCTCCCCTCTCAGAGCTGGCAATGGAAGCCTGATTCCTAGCCGTGCTGTGCTCTAACCACTAGACCTTACCCCCCCCCCCCCCCAATGCCCTGTAATGCCCAGCTGTTTGCAGCCGCCTCAATCCCCAGTACAGGGAGCTGGGATTTCCCTCAAGGTCTGTAGCTTCCTGACTCCTGTCACAATTCACATTTCTAAGAGCCCAGGGGACCAGAGAGCCCAGCAGTTCTGTGCAACTGCCCCCTTCAGAACTTGGGGCTGGGATGGCAGGGGGTTAGGGGTGAGCACTGAGGGGCATTGGCAGAGCCGGGGGGGTACAAGCCCAGGGCAGGGCATTGGCAGAGCTGGGGGACGACGACAAGCCCAGGGCAGGGCATTGGCAGAGCTGGGGGATGACGACAAGCCCAGGGCAGGGCATTGGCAGCGCTGGGGGGGGGGGGACAAGCCCAGGGCAGGGCATTGGCAGAGCTGGGGGGGGGGGGCAAGCCTAGGCAGGGCATTGCAGTTCAGGACTGAGGGGCAACTGTAGAGCAGTGCAGGGGAAGGTGCTCTCTGCCAGCCCCCACCCCACCCCCCCACCCCCCGCTGAGCGCTGGCTTATGCCAGCTGGGGCTCTGAGTCTTTCTCCTCTCTGCCAGATGCTGAACAGATGTTCACTTAGGCGAATAGGGGCAAGGTTAAGCCTGGGTGTGATGGGATTTACGGCGGGGGGGGCAATGAGGGGGTTTCTGTTTAAGAGGTTTAGGATTGGGGTAAGCAACCTATGGCACATGTGCCGAAGGCGGCACGCGAGCTGATTTTCAGTGGCACTCACACTGCCCAGGTCCTGGCCATCGGCCCGGGGGGCTCTGCATTTTAATTTAATTTAATTTTAAATGAAACTTCTTAAACATTTTCAAAACTTTATTTACTTTACATACAACAATAGTTTAGTTATATATTATAGACGTATAGAAAGAGACCTTCTAAAAAGGTTAAAATGTATTACTGGCACGTGAAACCTTAAATTAGAGTGAATAAATGAAGACTCAGCCCACCACTTCTGAAAGGTTGCCGACCCCTGGGTTAGATGATACTGTGGGGGGAGGGGACACACCACTGCCCCCTACTGAGTAGAAGTGCAATTGCTCAAACTTACAGGAGTTGGATCTAATGGTTAGAGCAGTAGTGACACAGAGTTAGGATTCCCAGGTTCTAGCCCAGGGCAGGGGGAGGGGGGCTGGGAGCTAGGACTACTGGGTTCCATCCCCAGCTCTGGGGGCTGGTAGTCAGTATCTGCAAGAGGAGGGCTCAGAGCCCCATCGCTGAGGGACATTCACTCCTAGAGCTCTGGGGACCTGATTGAAGGGTACAGCCCTACCAGGGGGTGAGGAATTAGATGGGAACTGCGGGGGTAGCTCCCTCTCTGAAACCTCCTTCACCCAAGAGCCTCCTGCTCCAAGGCCCTTCTCCCGGCACCTAGCTTAGGTTCTTCCTTCATTAGCTGCTGAGCGCCCTGATTGATTAATTAATGAGGAAATGCAGCAAGAGTAGAGGGTGGGAAGGAACTTAGCTTAGACGGCTCCCACTGCGGGACTGGCTGGGTAAGGGGGGGGGGGTCAGGAAATTGGGTATGGGCCTTTCCCCTGTAGGGAGCGCTGGCTATGATGCAGCCCCAGGGTGGAGGGATAGGCTGGCTGGGAGGGCAGGGAATGGGGACGGATCCCTGTATAAAGAGCCCCCACACCCTCAATGCTTTGGTCCCTTTTGCCCTTCTAACCCAGCTTCACCCCGCTAAGCCCCCCTGTCCTTCCGTGAGGCACAGCCTCCTGCTACCCCCCACCAAGAGCTCTGGGGAAGGGAACCGTAAAGCTAATATAGGGCTAGGATTACATTTGCTGAGCCTGGCCCACTCTGGGGCTGCTAATGAGCCATTAGTGGGATACAGAATCTCACCCAGGAGCCCTGGGTTTGGCACCTCCTTAACGGACTGGCTGGGGAGGTTATTAACCAGAATGGTGGAAGGGAATGATGTCTGGCGGTTAGAGTGGGGAGCAGGGTTCCTGGTTCTAGCCCCGTCTCTGGGAGGGGAGTGGGGTCTAGTGGGTTGGAGGGAGTGGGGGCTGAGAATCCAGGTCTTCTGGGGTTTATCTGCTGCTCTAGGAGCGAAATGGGTCTCTAGCAGGTTAGAGCGGGGGGCCTGGGAGTTTGGACTCCTGGGTTCTATCGCTACCTCCCAGCAGCTCATAGAGCAGCAGGCATTATTTGAAGTGTGTATTAGCTGTCCTGCTGCCCTCTGCTGGAGTGAATCAGCCCTGCTCTGTGTATGCGACAGAACCCAGCTCTGCTTTTTCACCTTGGGTTTCTTTTGAGTTCATGGTTTGTCCATCTCCCCATTTAAAAACTTCAGCAAGGTTGCCCTGAAGGCTGCCAGGTATGTAGTGAGTCAGGGACAGAACGGGAAAGAGAGCCCAGGAGGCCGGTCTCCTGGAAATCAGGTGGTGGGTAAGGTAGCAGCAGAGGCCCCTCTGTGGGCAGCAGTGGGGGAGCCCAGCTGCAGACAGCATCATTTGGGCCTTAACACCAGAGTGAACAGAAGAAGTGCAGCATCTCTCGATGCAGGCAGAGGAGCGGGCATGCGGGTACTGAAAGGAGGGCACAGGATGGAGGGTGCAGCGCCCATATCCCCATCCCTGGGTGATGGCATTGAGCAGGGCGATCAGTTCTCAGCAGGATAATTATCCCTGATGAAGGCCTTGCCCCCGGCCATGGGATCAGAAGCCCTTTAGCTTCTCAGCGTGCAGTGCCAGGCGCCAGGATCGCTGGCCATGGCCAGAGGGGGCTGTTTAAGGGCCTCAGCAGCACATTAAATAACGGAGTTGTTAGGAGAGGAGGGGTTTGCTCACAGGGGGCTCGGAGTGGTTTTTGCAGGTCAGGTCAGGGTCACCATGGCAGAGTGGGAAATGGAGGCGCAGGGAGGGGACAAGGCGGGCTCAGGGTCATGCAGCAGAGATGGGGATGGAACCCAGGAGTCCTAGTTCCCACCCCCACCCCCTGCTCAACCATTAGACCCTACTTCTCTTGCAGAGCCAGGGAACCCATGTGTCCTGATCCCATTCCCTAACTGCATCCCCTGCACTAACCCACTAGACCTCCCCTCCCTTCCAAGAGCTGGGGATAGAACCTCAGTTTCCCCTTCTGTGTAAGGGTGTGTGTGAGAGACGCACTGCCCTCTGCTGGCTAGATTCAGTCCTGCATCTTTTACTGGTTCCAGCCTATGCTGTGGTTGTGTGCCTGTGAGAGCCAGAGCGCTTTCACCTCGACCTCAAGGCTAGGCTCCTGGGGACTCTAGCATGCCCTGCCCCAGTGTTTATGGGGCTGGAGATCCCAGTGTAGCTGCTGACCCCTGAGCCCCACTCTGCAATACCCAGATCCCCCATTGCACCCTTGCTACCCCCCCTGTGCTCTGCCCTTCCCCAAACAGCAGCTGTTCCATCCAGCCCATGACACACAGCCCAGCTCCCCAGAGTCTAATCCCTCTTGTCAGCTCTGACAACGCTCAGGGAGGCTCAGCTTACTCCAGCTTTTCTCATCCAGCAGCCAGTCCCCATTCTCCCCCTCAATGCACAAGCATGAGCCTGGTAGCTGCCCCTTCCCATCCCTTGGACACAAGCAGCTGGACAGCTGTGGTGCTGGGAATAGAACCCAGGCATCCTGACTTCCACCCCCCACCCCCATTAGACACCACTCCTCTCCCAGGGCCAGGGATAGAACCAAGGAGTCCTGGTTCCCAGCCTCTTCTTCCCCCATATTTCTAACCACTAACCTCCCAGAGCAGAGGAGAGAACCCAGGAGTCCCGATTCTCAGCACCCTCTGCTCTAACCCACCAGACCACGCTACCATTGTCACATCTTGTACTAGATGGGCCTCCATCTGTCATTAGATTTGTTAGCAGTATTTGCAGCGCAATGAGAGCTGATTGGCTGGGAACAGGGAGAACTGAATTAAATCATAGAATCATAGAACTGGAAGGGACCTTGACACGTCATCTAGTCCAGTCCCCTGCACTCAAGGCAGGACTAAGTATTATCTAGACCACCCCTGACAGGTGTTTGTCTAACCTGCTCTTAAAAATCTCCAATGATGGAGATTCCACAACCTCCCTAGGCAATTTATTCCAGTGTTTAACCCCCTGACAGTTAGGAAGTTTTTCCTAGTGTCCAACCTAAACCTCCCTTGCTGCAGTTTAAGCCCATTGCTTCTTGTCCTATCTCAGAGGTTAAGGAGAACAATTTTTCTCCCCCCTCCTTGTAACGTATTTGATTCAAAGAGAGTAAGAGGTTTTAATAACCAGCTACACAGGTGTTACTTCTCCTCTGGAGCGCCCCTCCTGGTGTACATCACCCTGGCAGCAGGCCAGGACATAATCCCTTGGGGAAGGAAGGCGGCTGACTCAGTAACACTTGGGGCAGCTGTCAGCAATCAGCTCAGGCTCCCTGCAGACTCAGGCAGCATCACTGTGTCAGTAACAATCGGGGCAACTCCCTCCCTCTCGGAGCCTCAGGCCTGGTCTCCACCTAAAATGTAGCTCAACCTAACTACGTCACTCGGTGGGGGGAGGGGGTGACAAAATTCACACCCTGGGGAGAGGTAGTTAAGCCAACCAAAGCCCCAGCATAGACAGTGCTAGGCCTCTTCTCCATCCTAGCATCCAGCTCTGGGCCCGGGCTTTCTGGGGCCAGGAGGGGAAGGGTTCATGCCCCCTCCCCCCCCTCTCCTGGATTTAACCCACGGGATGCCAGAGCCATGCTGATAGCCTATTACCGTTTGTTCCCAGACCAACATCCCCTTCCTGCAAAACGTGCTGAGCAATGACCAGTTCCTGCGAGGCACGGTGGACACACAGTTCATCGACGAGAACCCTGAGCTCTTCAATCTGCGCCCGGGCCAGAACAGGGCCCAGAAGCTGCTACATTATCTGGGTACGGGCCCCGAGCTGGGACCACAGGCTCAGGCCAATGGGTGGGCTCCCCAGCCAGACCCGAGCAGGGTCCCTTTCCAGTACTGCGGGGTCAGCCCAAGGTATGGGGTCCCGTCTGGTACCACAGAGCCATGGGCTAGATCTGTGGGGTCAGAGCCATGGGTGGGATCCCCGGCTGGTACCATGAGGTCCGGCCCCAGGGGCAGGATCCCCAACCAGCACTGCGGGGTAGGCCCAGAAGGCAGGAGCCCCCCAGAAGGCAGGATCCTCAGCTGGTGCTGTGGGTTGGGGCCATCTGTGGGGTGCCTGTCCAGTACTGCGGGCTCGGCCCCAGGGGGCGGAGTCCCCGTCCAGTACCACGGGTCAGGGCCATGGGTATGATGTCCATCCCATACCGCAGCGTCAGGCTCAGGGCTGGGATCACCAGCTGGTTCTGTAGCATAAGGGCCATGGGTGGGCTCCCTGGCTGGTACTGTGGGGTGGGCCCCAGGTCGGGATCCCCAGCTGGTATGGCGGGAGGCGGGATGCCTGGCCCAGGCCGTGTTCCATGCGCTGTGCCCTCTAACTCTGACATTCTCTCTCCAGGCCACGTGATGGTCAATGGCCCCACCACGCCCATCCCTGTCAAGGCCCGCCCATCCCCCATTGATCCCGTGGTGCCCACTGTGCCTTTGGGTGAGTCCCCTCCTCTCCTGCCCCATCCCCGGCACCTCCTACCTGCTGGGTCTGCTGCCCACAGGGCCCTTCCCCCGCACGATGGCCCCATCCCATTCCATTCCCCATGGATGGAGTGAGGCGGGGCAGGATGCCTGGGTTCCCTGTGCCATGTGCCCTCCCTTCTGCCCTTGTGGCTGGACTCCACTTCCTCCCACGCTCCCAGGAGTCAGGGCCTTTCTCTGCCCTGTTCTTCCCTTCGGAGGGCAGTGGGGTCTAGTGGGTTGGCGGGAGGAGGGCTGGGAGTCAGCGCTCCCAGTTCGGTGGCTGCCCAGCAAATCATTAGCTGTGCTGTATTCTCCTCCAGGCTGCTCCCTGGCCCGGGGAGGGAGCACTTAGGGGTCTATCAGCTCAAAACGGATTTAACAGGCTGCTTGGGAGAACCTTAATGAGATGTAAGCCACCGTTGTTCATTCTCTTAATGCCTGGTTCAGGCTGAGGATTAGCGGCCGACAAAGAAATAAACTGCGCTAATAACCCGACGTGGCTGCCATCCTGGCTAATTAAAGCCAGCCCTGCGCATCGGTCACACGCGCTGGGAACCTCAGGCTCACGGCTCAGCTGTCCAATCCATTTCATGGAGCTGGTCCCAGGCTAGCTGGAGTCAGAAAAGATTTACCAGGCGTCAGCCCCACAGAGCACGTCATATACAGGGATCCCCGTCCTGGTGCTGAGATGCAGCCGCCTCTGGGGTGGGGTGCAAGGGCTGTTTATACAGGGACCTCTCTCCTGGCGCTCTCTAGCATTACGCTGGGGTCAGTCGCTGACTGTGAGTAAGGGAGAGCCCCCCCATTGCGTCCCCACCCCACTCCTTGCAGCACAGCGCCCCCTAGTGCCAGCAGTGCTGAGTGTAAGTGACTCCTCCCAGGCTAAGTAACGACACCCTGGGGGGCTGCAGGGAGCAGTGTAGGGGGTCTCTCTGCAACCCTACAACAATGGAATCTGCCCCCCACTTTTCAGGTGACCCCCCTACTGGCTTCCGAGATATCCTGCTCCGGGAGGGTCCCCAGGGCTTTGCCAAGGCCGTGCGGCAGCACCGTGGGCTGCTGCTCATGGACACGACCTTCCGGGATGCTCACCAGTCCCTGCTGGCCACCCGCGTCCGCACACATGACCTCAAGAAGATCTCACCCTTCGTGGCCCACAACTTCAACAACCTCTTCAGCATTGAGAACTGGGGAGGTAAAAGCAGGACACGGGGCCTTTCCCCTCTAGGGGCCGCTGGCTCTGATCCAGCCCTAGGGCAGGGGCACTGGTTGGCTCCAGGGGACAGCAGGGAATGGACATGGGACTTTTCCACTCTAGGGGGCACTGGTTCTGATTCAGCCCCAGGGTGGGGAACTGGCTGTCCCCGGGGGGGTGGGGAATGGGACACAGGCCTTTCCCCTCTAGGGAACACCCACCATGGGATTGGGGTGGGGGGCAGGGCTGAGGGGAGAACTTGTGGGTAACACCAGGGGTGGGGGCAGGTCACACCTCACCTCTCTGCCCCGCCCCCCAGGTGCCACGTTTGATGTCGCCATGCGCTTCCTGTACGAGTGCCCGTGGCAGCGGCTGCAGGAGCTCCGTGAGCTCATCCCCAACATCCCCTTCCAGATGCTGCTGCGGGGGGCCAACGCCGTGGGGTACACCAACTACCCCGACAACTCCGTCTTCAAGTGAGCTGGCGGGGCGGGCTGACAGGGCATCAGCCAGGCTGGGCGGGGGGGCTCAAGCCTGGGATAGCAGAGAGCCGTGGGGTAGGATTGAGGGTCAGGGCTTCAGACCCCCCAGGGAAGGGGGTGGGATTCCAGAGTCGCCTGGCTGACTCACCCTGATGCCAGGCTTGTGGGGTGGGTCAGCAGGGATAACGCTACATGCGGGGGCCTGGCACCCAGTCCCCATGGGGATCCTTCTCCCCCAGGACTCACCGGGTGACCCTGGTCCCCCAGGTTCTGTGAAGTGGCAAAGGAGAATGGCATGGACATCTTCCGGGTCTTCGACTCCCTCAATTACCTGCCCAACATGCTGCTGGGGATGGAGGCGGCGGGACAAGCCGGGGGGGTGGTGGAGGCCGCAATCTCCTACACAGGAGACGTGGCCGACCCCACCCGCACCAAATACACGCTGGAATACTACGTCCAGCTGGCCGAGGAGCTGGTGAAAGCGGGGACGCACATCCTCTGCATCAAGGTACCTAGGGGAGCCCAGGACTGGGGTAGCCGGGGGCTGCGGGTGGGGGCACTGGCAGCACTGGGGAGCAGAGCCCGGGGGGACCCATAGCCCAGGACATCATGGACTGAGATGCCACCCTTTGGGGGGCATCATGGCATGGGGGAGGGTATCCGGAGCTCGCTCGCCCTGCCTTACTTGCCTCCCTATCCCCTCCTGCCCCAGCCTTCCCCCCTCCACTCCCACAGCCCCTGCCCACGTCTCTGCCCCCCACACACACCTGGTTCCCCCTGCACCTTCCCTGCTCCCTACCCCGTTCACCCCTCCCCCACCCTCCCCCTGTTCCTGCCCCCCACGCCTACGCTCAGCCCTCTCCTCCCTTGCAGGACATGGCTGGGCTGCTGAAGCCGCGTGCCTCGGAGCTGCTGGTGGGGGCGCTGCGCCAGCGCTTCCCCGAGATGCCCATCCACATCCACACCCACGACACCTCCGGGGCGGGCGTGGCCTCCATGCTAGCCTGCGCCGCCGGCGGCGCTGACATCGTCGATGTGGCCGTGGACGCCATGTCCGGCATGACCTCGCAGCCCAGCATGGGCGCCTTGGTGGCCTGCACCCGGGGCACCAGCCAGGACACAGGTACTAGCCGCAGGAGCCAGGGCCCCTGGGCTCTACGCCTGGCTCTGGGAGGGGAAGGGGATCTAGTGCTTAGAGCAGGGTGGGAGCAGAGTCAGACAAGGCGTCTGTCCCGATCCAGTCTAAGAACATCATGAGACGGGCTAGAGCAAAGAGCCAGGGCGATGCATGGCCCAGCTCTGCCCCCATGCTCTGTGGAGCTGTGGATAGTCCCAGAGCCCCGCCTCTGTCCCATCCACCAGGGTGGGCCTAGTCCGAGCCCTGCAGCCCGGACGAGCCCCACCTCCTCCCTCTCCCCTGCCTCAGGCATCCAGATGGAGAAGGTGTTTGACTACAGCGAGTACTGGGAGATGGCGCGGGGCCTGTACGCCGCCTTCGACTGCACGGCCACCATGAAGTCGGGCAACGCCGACGTGTACGAGAACGAGATCCCGGGCGGCCAGTACACCAACCTGCACTTCCAGGCCCACAGCATGGGGCTGGGCAACAAGTTCAAGCAGGTCAAGAAGGCCTACGTCGAAGCCAACAAGCTGCTGGGGGATCTCATCAAGGTCAGAGCTGCCCACAGTCCTCTAGAGCCGCCAGCTCTGATCCCAGGGGGCCTGGCTGGCTCGGGAGGGTGGGGAATGGGACATGGGGCTTTTCCCCTCTAGGGGGCGCCAGTTCCGACTAGCCCCAGGACAGGGGCCTGCCCGCACTGACCCGTCTCCCGCCCGTGCAGGTGACGCCGTCATCGAAGATCGTGGGGGACCTGGCGCAGTTCATGGTGCAGAACAACCTGTCGCGGGAGGAGGTGGAGGCCATGGCAGACGAGCTCTCCTTCCCGCTCTCCGTGGTGGAGTTCCTGCAGGGCTACATCGGGATCCCCTACGGGGGCTTCCCTGAGCCCTTCCGCTCCAAGGTGGGGCTGGGCAATGGGTGGGGTGGGGCTGCAGGGGAATCCCGGGCACATGGGGGGCAGGGCTAGATCAGGTTCCTCTGCCGGGACCTCCCTGAGCCCTTTCACTACAAGGTGAGCCATGGGGACCATGAGGCGGGGGGGGGGGGGGGATCCCCTTCCCTGGGCCCCCATTGCCCCCGCCCCCCCGCATGGAATCCTGGCGCCCCCCCCCCCGGGGGGGGGGGGGGGGGGGGGGTATCCCCTTCCCTGGGCTCCCATTGCTCCAGCCCCCCAGCATGGAATCCTGACGCTCTCCCCACAGGTGCTGAAGGACCTGCCCCGCATCGAGGGGCGCCCGGGGGCCTCGCTGCCCGCCCTGGACTTCCAGCAGCTGGAGAAGGAGCTGCGCACGCGGCACCAAGAGGAGGAGATCACCCCCGAGGACGTGCTCTCGGCCGCCATGTACCCCAAGGTGTTCGACGAGTTCAAGGAGTTCACGGCCACCTTTGGCCCCGTCGAGTGCCTCAACACCCGCCTCTTCCTGGAGGGGCCCAAGATCGCCGAGGAGTTCGAGGTGTGTGAGTCAGGGTGGGAGGGACCAGACCGGGGTGGGGAGACCTGCACCCTGGGCTGTACAGGGGGACATAAGGCTCGGGGGGGGCTGCTTGGACCTGGGAGTAGGGGCCAGGGGAGCCTGAGGAGAGGTTTGAAGCGGGAGGGTTGGGGATTGTGGGGTGTAGGGTTAAGGGAGACTATCAAGCCCTATGTTTGGGGGGCCTTTGGGATCAGTGGGACACTGGGAGGAGTTCCAGGTGGGGTGGCTCCCCATTCTCGGAGTGATCAGCTCAGGCTCTCTGCAGATTCAGGAAACATCACCGTGTCAGTTACACTCAAGGCAGCACCCCTCCCCGAGAGTGACTGACTCCCAACTCTCTGCAGGTTCAGGAAGCCCTGAGGGCCTCACCACTCTCTGTCTCCCCTGCAGGTGGAGCTGGAACGTGGAAAGACCCTGCACATCAAAGCCCTCGCGCTGGGAGACCTGAACCGGGCTGGCCAACGTGAGGTCTTCTTCGAACTCAATGGGCAGCTGCGCTCCATCCTGGTCAAGGACACACAAGCCATGAAGGTGCCAAGGGGGTAGATACTGGGCTGGAAGAGCCTCTGGGTCTGATGTTGCGGGCTGGGCACACGGGTCTGGCCCGATCTAAGGCCTTGTTGCATGAGATGTGTTGACTAACCTTGTCTCTCTGCCCTGCCCCCCAGGAGATGCATTTCCACCCCAAGGCGCTGAAGGACATCAAGGGCCAGATTGGGGCCCCCATGCCCGGCAAGGTCATCGACATCAAGGTGGAGGAGGGGGCAAAGGTCAACAAGGGGCAGCCCCTCTGTGTGCTCAGTGCCATGAAGATGGAGACCGTGGTCAACTCCCCCGTGGCTGGCACCGTCAAAAAGATCTACGTCAAACCGGACATGAACCTAGAGGGGGATGACCTCATCCTGGAAATCGAATAGGCCTCGCCTCCTCCCCCCCCCCTCCCCGCTGCATTCTGCTTCCCCTCCCCCGTCCCGGACAGAGACCTGCCCCCCAATGTGTCGGATGCAGCCGGCACACTGTCACTTTAAGGGCATGTCACGCCCACTTTTAACCCTTTGCTTGCAGGAGACGCACCAGCTTTTTTCTCTCCCCCCACCCAGTCCTGCAATCCCCATTGGAAGCCTGTTTAGCCTCAGAGTCACGCACCTTATGGGGGAAGTGCAGTTCCTTCCACCACCATCAGGGGAGCCTGTGGATCATGCAGCCTGGTGTGCAATTCCTTGTGCCGCCACCAGGGGGTGTCTGTGCACCTGTCATGGATTGACAGGGCTGTGTTACGCCCCAGTCTTTACACAGTCCTTTGGCTGTGACCCCGTTGGTGTGCCAGACCCACACTTTCCCCAGGCACCCATGCGACCTCAGCAACTCCAGGACTGGGCCTTTGGGTGCCAGCCCCCCTGCTCCCCTCGTGAGCTCCAGCCAGTCCAGCTGCGATCAGACTACTGTAGAGACTCTCCCTTCTGCGGGAGCGACGCACCCAGAGATGATCTGCAGTGAGGCCGGGCAGCCTGGCCAGGCCGAGGGAGCATTGATTAGTCACCTGGGATCCAGCGTCGCAGGGTCCTCAGGCTGGAGCCTGTGTTGGTGGGAGCCAGGACCCCAGCATGTCCTGCTGCTCTGAGACCGAGCTTTCCTCTGTCCCTGCTGCTCACCCCTGTTCTCCCTTTGTTTCCGGCTCCAGGTCTTTGGCCTCTGCCTCCCCGCGGAGTGCTGGAGGGAGTCCTCCTTGCTCTCAGCTGCATTGGCCGTGCAGGGTCCCGTGGGCCCATTGGCAGGCCCTTGCCAATGCAGGGCCTTCCATTTGTGTGTCTATTGCAGTCCAGTCCGGTTCCAGCCCAGGCAGCAGGCATGGCAGACCCCTTCCCTTAGCTCCTGAGCCCACGGACACAATCAGCTCTTTCCCCCCAGAGGGCAGCGATGCAAAGTGACCAGTCCGGAGTCACCCAGATAGTTCATAACTGTACAAAGAAGTCCCACCTGTGTGTCAGCATCATGCAGCCTATGGGGTGCAGTTCCCTCTGCCTCCAGCAGGGGGTATCTGATCTCAGAGGCTAAAGCATTGCCAGGGAGGTGCTGTCCCCTCCCATCCCACTTACTCTGCTGCCAATTGCATTATACCCATCAACTGCCGGGAGGCGCTGCCCCATCCAGCCCAGTTACCCCCCTGCACCATGTGGGGTGCTGTCCCCCTGCGCCTCCAGCCCAGGTACCCCCAACTCTGGGGGGCACCTTCCCCACAGGCTGCCACTGCTTTCTATACCCCCCAATAGCTGCTGTCCCATCCCCCCGGGCCCCGCTCAACCATGACTCCTTTCTCCCTTGGGGCAGAACAGTGCCCCACCTGAGCTCCTGGGTCCTGCCCCCGGCTGCGGGGGGGGAGGGGCTCCTTTCCCCTGCCATGCTGCCTCGGGGACCCCTCAGCTGAGGGGGCTCCTCTTGCTGCTTGAACCCTGGGTTAGTCTAACGCGTAATCAGGTTTCTTTTCTATTGTCTTAACTGCCAATCCCTGCCCCCAAATATGTACGCCTCTCCCCCCTTCAGAGCGGGGGGGACTCAGGGGTATCACCAGCCATGGATTGCCCCCACCCCTGCTCCCGGCGACCCCCATCCTCGTGTCGATCTGGATGGGGCATTCCGTGGGGGCACCGCACGGAGAGGTGGTGAGGGGGCACCCAGTGGGTAGCGACCAAAGCAATCATGCTGGGTTTTATGGGGGGGGAGGGTGTCAGATGTTTACAGGGTTGTTTGCCCAGAGCTGCGGGAGGGGGTGAGATCCCTTCCCCCCTGCCTGAGGGCACGGGAACAAACCTCACATCCGTGAGGACAGTCTGCGGTGCAGGAGCTGCCAAGCGGGATTCCGTTAGGGCCCCTCCCCAGCGCCCCGTTGTGCTGGAAGGGTCAAGGCCGTTTTGGGAAGGACTCAGTGACTCGGGGTCCCTGAGGGGCCAGCCCCGGCTGGGCAATAAAACTCATCTCACTAACCGCTCACTGCTGGCCTGGCTGAGTTTGTGACGACCAGAGAATTGGGGGCAGCCTGTCCCCTGCTGGAGAGACTCCGAACTGCCGCTGGTGTGACTGCCTGTGTGTGTGGAGCACCCAGCGAAGCCCGTCAGTCCCAACCAGCAGCCTTTTGTTGCTGGGCAGGGCTAAGGGGCACCAGTGGAGGGGGGGTCCAGGACTGGGATAGCAGGGACAGCGGGTGCAGATGGTGCAGCATCGCTCTCACTTTGGCCTCCACGTTCAACATTCACACCCTCCCATCTGAAAGGAAAATCGTGGCTTACAAGTAGCTGCTATGCAAATAAAACGTGCTGCTGTCAGCTCAGGAAGCGTAGCGAGCTAGGGTGAGATTACACGGAATCGGGGGTGGGTGGGAATGAGTCATGGGGTCTTTCCCCTCTGGGGGGGCTGGTTGACTTAGGGAGGGCAGGGGATTGAATACAGGGTGCCATCCCCCAGACAGGCCCTGTGGGTACCTGCAGACCAACTGGTGCCTGCATCTCCCAGGCAGCACTGCTGACACTGACCAGACGGGGGCTCCCTTCACCCGCACACCAACCAACTGGCACTAAGTCTTGTCCCCAGGACCAGGGTGCCTGGCTGCTGCATGAGGTGCCAGGTCTCAGCTCAGCCCTGAGGCAGCTGGCTCCAAACCCAGAGCAGAGCAGTTGCCTGGCGCTGGGCAGAAATGCTTTAGTGAAATGCTGCCCGGGTGTTACTAGCTGGGATGTCCCACAGCAGGCCCCCGGCATAAACAGTCCCCCCTTCCCCCCACCGCACCCCACCCCATAGGAGGCTGTGTCTCAGCACCAGGCAAGAGATCCCTGTGTAAACAGCCCCTGCCCCCCACTCCAGAAGCAGCCACATCTCAGCACCAGGGGAGATGTGTGCGAACGTGCAGAGCACGGCAGGAGCCCCTGGCTGGGGAGCAGGGGTTGGCGCTAATGTTTGAAGGACATTGCAATCTGGCATGGCAGCTCCTTGAGCCGCTCCCACCAGCTCGTTACACTGCCGGGGTCGTTAATAATTCAGCTCCCTCTGTGCGTTAAGAGAATTAATACAATACTCTGTAGCTGCGCCTGCCGCATGACTCTCAGCCCCGTCACCCTGGCCTAGGACTGACCCACCCCTGCCTAGGGCCTAGGGGACGGTCTTTGGGCTAGGAGATCATGGGTCTGGTCTCCCCTTTTCTACTCTCTGCGGATAATAGTTCTCTGCGCTTCCGAACCCATGTTAGTGGGGAGGCCACTAAACACACACACGTTGTTACCACGTCAGTCGCTCCGCGCTGCCACTCTCAAGGGCTGTCCCTGATTGACAGGGCGTGTGCTACCCTGGCCTCTCCACCGGCTCGCAGCAGGATCCCCACGCCTCTGCCAAGCCCACCACAAGGGTGAGCTCCGCAGCTCTTCAGCGCCACGACCCGGCCTGCTGGCTCCAGCCGTGCGCTCACCACAGCACGCTTCAGGGTGCCACGCACCCGGGGAGGCTCTGCCAGGTGTATTAGTCCCTTGGCAAAGCTCCTCGGGGAGCTCTTAGGGCAGCGTAGCAAAGCCAAGCTCAAGTGAGAGCCCAACGGCCCCAGCATGCGTCCAGCTGAGGCTGCACCGGGGTCAGGTGGGCAGAGCTCCGTCCCACGGCTGTGGATGTGTCAGACCCCTGAGCAACACAGCTCTGGCAACCTCCACTTGAAGGGTCGCCCAGGCTTAGCCAGCCATGCTGGGCTGGGAGCCCCCTTGCCTTGCAGTGCCTGGGTAGGGCTGCACTTGGAGCTGGGGTGACATCCCGACTCCCTAGGGTGGCCACGCACGGTCCTGGAACATGTTGCTGAAATGGCCTGGCCCCGTGCACGGGAGGCCACGCCGCAGGAGGAGCGATGCACTGGTAAAGACAGCGTCCCCTGTCTGATACCGGACAAAACCACGGCCGGGTTTGGCCCAGTACCAGATAGGGAGCAACCTCCCTCCCCCCACGGCAGATTGTCTGGGTAAAACCGGACAAGTGGCCTCCCTAATGCTCTAACTCGGGGGTGGCCAAACTGCAGCATGTGAGCCACATGAGGCTCTTTCACAGTTAAAGTGCGACTCCCAGACCCTCCCACGTCCCCCCTCCCCCTTCTCTGCCTACCAGACTGGAGGGAGAGGGGAGCTCGGGGCTTCTGCCCTGTGGCCGGTGGTGGGGGTAGTGGCTTCTGCCAGAGACAACTGCTACCTGCTGAGAGTGGGGGGCACAATTTAAAGGTTCCCCCAACAGCTTGAGTCACATCCCCCCCACGCTTGCCATCAGCCCCTCCCTGCAGCTCCCAGCTTTTTGCCAGGGCCGCTCCCCATGGCTGCAGCTCCCAGCTTGGCGGCTCCAGCAGCTGCCGTGCAGGGAGGGGGCCCGACGGCACCATGTCACCAAGTGGGGCCAGCAAATCCTGGCAAAAATTGGGTGTGTGTGTGGGGGGGGGCACTTGACTACACCCACACACACACATGCATCGCCTCTGGCTTCTGCCCAGCAGGGAGGGCTTCAGCAGGAGTGGGGCTGGAGCCCCGGCAGGCCCCTCTCGGCTGGCTAAAGCCCCAGCAGGTGCGCCCCGGCTCTCGGACAGCTGACGATTGTCATACGCGGCTCAAAGGGTCAGTAAGTTTCCCCCCCCCCCCCCCATCTAACTCATGGAGCCAGTGCGTGAGCCTAGCTGGGGCAGCACAGGCCGTGGGTTGGGGCAGCCCTGCTGGGTCTGTGGGTGGAGGGAGACGGGTTTGCATGCGGAGCTGCTAGCCCATGCTGCTGCCTGTGCTAGTGCCAGCACGTCGCTGCAAGGTGGAGTGTCACCAGGGCCTGTGTCCCTGGGCGTCCCAGGAGCAACCTTGACAACCACCCTGTTCAACCCACGAGCCTGCCCCTCACGCCCACACTGGGCCTTAGTGCTCCAGCCTAGGCTCTTCCAGTCGTGCGCTGATGGCTGGTCAATGCCTGATGGCACATTCCCCCCCAGCCCCTACCCCCTGCACCAGGCCAAGCAATGGAACCCCTAGAGCCAGCCACTCAAAGAGAAACTGAGTCACAAAACCCCTCATTCAGCACAGCTGTGCACAAGCCACGCACCTGGCTGTGTGATGTGTAACCGCTAGACCCCACAAGTCCTCACTGCCAGTCCGTCCCCTCCCCCACTAGACCCACGCCCCTCCTTGAGCAGGAGAGCCCCCAAAAGCCGTGACTCACAGCCCCCCTTCTGCTCTAACCACTAGACCCCCGCGCCCTGAGCTGAGGATAGAAGCCAGGAGTCCAAATGCCCAACCTTGTAGCAAATAGGCGGGTGGGGGAGAGCGAGCTGCCCTCCTTGGGCAGTCTGCGCTATACAGAGGATAACAACCCACTTCTGCGAGTCCTTTACTCAAGAGGCCAAGGTCTGGGCTGTGGATGTGAAGATTTTAGTTCAGTGCCCAGTGATGACCCAGTTGGATACGAGATCATGGAAAGGACGACTGCCAGGGCCAGCATTACAGGTACCCTTTAGCCTGGCATTTCCTCCCCCGGGAGTGCTTGATGCATTGATTAGCTCACCTCTCCAGCCCCATACATCCTGCTCTTTCTAGCCCCATACACACCCCTCTCTATAGCTATCTGCTCCACCCACCCCTCTATCCCCATACACACACACACACACACACACCCATCTAGCCCCCCATCCACGCCTAGCCCTGTCCCACCCCCGCTGCTCCGTCCCACCCAGCATAGGCTCATAGACTTCAAGGCCAGAAGGGACCATCGTGCTCATCTGGTCTGATCTGCACGTCGCAGGCCACAGAACTGCACCCACCCACTTCTGCAACAGGCCCAGCACCTCTGGCTGAGATACTGAAGGCCTCAAATCAGGATTTAAAGCCTTACCCATCCCTCCCGTACACAGCCATCCCCGTACACCCCCCCACACACACATATGCCCATGAGCCTTGCCAGCCCTTTGCACTGTTCTGAATGCCACCCCCTTCACCCGCTGCTCCAGTGGGCTGGTAAATTAAACTCCACTCAAGGGGCCCCCCCAGCTCTTCACGGGCGGCTGGACACCCCTCAGGCTCATGCACAGGGAGGCTGCCAGCCCCGGGGAGCAGCCATCTGCAGAGAGCTCCTGCCTCCCATCGTTACTAGCAACAGAAATTATTCTAGTTGGATATGGAGCCTTTCCCCTCTGCGCCAGCCCCAGGGCAGGGTGGACTGCCTGGGGGTGGGGACTGGGACATGGGGGCCTGTCCCCTCTAGAGGGCGCCAGCCCATGGCCCTGTGCGCAGTTCGCTGGCCCCTAGGGTGGCAGCGGGCATAGGGGGGCTCACACAGGCACCGAGCTCTAGTAACGCGACAGCAGAGCAGGCAGGGTCCCTTGCAGCTCACGCAGGGTTGTGGCTTTGTGGGGGCAGATTCTCTGTCAGTGCTGCCAGCCTGGGGGGTGCCATGGGTCCAATGGGCACGTGTTCCACTGGGATCGGAGACCCAGCAAGCTCTTTGCCCACAGGCCAGTGGGCGAGCTGGCTTTCAGACTGAGAAGCTGCCTTTGCTGAGGATCGCTCAGTACATTGCTGCCCCTCTGGGGAACAGCGCCGGGATGGGCTGTTTGCAGTGACGTGGAGGCTGAGGCGTGCCTTAGTGCAGTTTGCTTACTCAGCTCACATCCACCTCAGCACAGGGTGAGTAACCAGCGGAACATGCCCCTACGGGACACGGTAGAGCCTCCAGCTCCTGATGGCTCCAGGCCCAACTGGCTTCCCTTCTGGTAGATGCTTTCATCCAACTCAAGTGCTTGGACTCCAACAGGGTGACAAGCTCTGGCCTGTGCCATCCAGGAGGTCAGCCTTGATGAGCCCAACGGCCCTAAACTGCTACGACTCCATGTGGCCTTGGAAAGCCACCCATGGGGGCTGTTATCTCAGGCTGGGTGTGGGTCACAGAGCAGGTGGGAGACATGCAGGGCCTCGCTGTGGTGGGGCAGTCGACAGGCACATGTCCCCGTTCTGTGCCCCCCGCCTTCCCCGCTATAACCCTGTGGTCTCCGTGGATCTGACCGCCACGGTGGGCACTTCACCAGTGTAGCGAGTCAGGGAAGTTCACGATGCCCAGACTGTTCGATGCCCTGGGCTGGGTGATGTGCCCAGCCCAGCCCATCCAACTGGCAACAAGGGGGTCTCTATGCCCGTCGTTATTCCTGGGTACCTTGCTGGCCCTTTGCTTGCCTGGCTCATGAAGCCAGACACTGGTGAGTTGGACAGAAGCAACTCAAGGGTTAACTCCCTCCTGAGCGAGTGCAGGGTGTTGCGGAGCAGCCTTGGGTGATCAAAGGCTGAGAGGAGGGGCCGCATGCCCAGCCTCCGGGAGGAAAATAGCCAACAGCGGGGGCTTGCTGGGCACTGCAGAATTCCCCGCCCCGACCTGGCTTCGTGCAGCGCCCGGTGCCAACTCGATCCCTTCCCGACCAGCGCCACAGAACGGTGATGCCAGGAAACACTGAGTGCAAGGAAACGGCCCCGCAACTTTAACTCGGCCCTTTCTGACCAACGCCCCCAGCACCCAGAGACACCCTCTGTGCTGTACTGAGTGGGGGCTTCTGGCCATGGCACTGCATTCAGCCCGCGCCTGCTTCCCAGCCTGACCCACCCGTCCCTTCACCCTCAGCCCACTGCTAACGCCGGACCGCCACTCGCCCTTCATCAGCCTCCCAGAGCAGGCCCAGCACCCACCTGGCCGCTGACAATCCCCGTGGTACAGACCCCTGGGCCCAGCTAGCAACACCCACAAAACGCAGAGGTGGAGCCAGGCCCGCTGGGGCTCCCAAGGGGTGTTGTCACAGACTCACCAGCCCAGGTCACCTCCTCCTGGGGAGACCCAGCATCACAGCCTCTCTGCCTCACTCTCCTCTGGGCTTTGGCCAGCTGGGCGGTGACTCGGCCGTCCGGCCAGGCCACATGGAGAGTCCTGACCCATGGCCCAGCTCAACTGCTCCCACCCTTCCCGCTGCAGACACCGGGCACTGCAGAGTCCGTCCTGGCTCTAGCCCAGCGCACTACTACGGTGCCGTTCGCAGAGAGGAAACGCCCAGGTGCCACAGAATGGGCTAATTGGCCTCTCTAGCTCCCCTTAACCCTATTCCTGCCAGGGTGAGGTACAAGCCTTTGCTCATACACAAGGGAGGGGAGGCAGAGGCACTCACTCCCCCTCCCCACGCAGATCATCTCGGGCCAAGTACAGCACTGCCAAGCTGTGCCAACTAACCCTTCCACCGCTCAATACAGTGTCACCTAGCACAGAGCCTGCAGCTGGCATGCGTGCAGAGACTCCACAGCCGCGACTGCCCACTCCACAGGGGGGCAGAGTTAAGGCTCAGTGGGCGCTCCCCTCTAATATCCATCAGCGTGGTGGGGGGGAGACCCCACTGCTGGAGGGAGGGTGTGTGTGAGTACAGGGGGTCTGCTGCACTCAACCAACCGGCTAATACTGCCAGTGCCAGAGCTGGGCAGGCGAAGGACACTTTACATTGCCAGCGGGCAGCGGCTCCGTCTCTTTGCACACCAGCCAGGCTGTGCAGGGGGCACGCTGGCACAGAGCTGGGATTTGTAACTGGGGTGGGGGGAGCTAAGGGGAGGGCTGGGTGTGATGGCACAGCCCCTGCTTGCCAGAGCCTGACACAGACGTCCCAGGCCAGCAGGGCCCGCTGCCTCCGTTCGTGTGGGATGGCAGCGCGGCTGGCGCGAGGCATTGCTCTGGGAAGGGCTCCAGCCGCTGTCACAGAACGCAGACCTTGGTTTGCAAACCCGGCCGGGTCCCTGAAAAACCCAGCGTTCCTTGGAATAACCAGCCGGCTGGACAATCAGCAACTGGCCACAATGCGGGCGGCCTTGGGGCGGGGGGGATGCCAGGCTGAAGGAGTCCATGATGGGATCCAACCTGGGTGGGCTCATGCAGCTGATCCAGGGAGAGGGGGGCAATACCAGGCTGGAGGGGCCCATGGGTCTGATTGGAATGGGGGGGGGGGCGGATACCAGTGGGCTAGCTGCTGTCTCTGCTCTGGCTCCATTACTGCCCCCTAGCCAAGCCATGGTCCTGGCTGCCCCCCTTTCTGTGGGTTCCGGTAGTATTGCTCCCCCCCCCCCAGCTGGGCTATGGGAACACGTAGTTTGTGGCAAGTGGGCGGGGGAGGGGGAAGCCAGACTCTGTATGTTCAGCTAGACAAGCCTTAGCCAGAGGGGACACGCCATGGGGTGCTCGGAGAGCTGCAGGCTGGGGTAGCCAGGGGCCGCTGGACAGGAGTGAGGAGCACTGCTCAGAGCTGGTTCAATTCCCTGATTTTAATAGACTCACAGACAGACAATGATACAAACTCACAATTACTAACAAACTGTCTGGCTTGTTTCCCACAGCCAAACTGTAAACACGATCCAGGCCCTGGCACCCCAACACCTCCTACTACACCCCTGCCAGGACCCACTGCCCCACCGCTGTACATGCAGGGGGTGGGGGACAGGACGGATGCAGTTAGAGCAGCCCCAGCTTAGTGGGATACAGGGTCCCCTCTGGGGGGAAGCTCCCTGCTAAGCTGGGAACAGGTCCCTCTACCCATCCTCTTGGCACTGGGGATTGGCAGAGTCCCCCAATATCTACCCAAGGAGGAGAGGCAGCCACCCCCACCCCCAGATTTAAAGGGATTGGAGTTAGTATGTGGGGGGGAAGCTGGGTCTTTGGCATCGCCCTGCTGCAGTCACGGTGGGCCCACAAGAGGGTAGGTGAGGACGGGGGTAACGCAGCCCAGCTGGTCATATGTGGGGTGCAGACCATGGTGTGGCCCTACCCCATTCCCCCGGACCTAGGGTCTCTGCTACGACACACACACACCCTCGGTGAGTGGATGCTCTGGGGCTGGCAATGCAGGTGGAGGGCTGGAATTGCCCTGATCCTGGGGACCCCAATGCCCAGGTGTTCTGTGATGTGTAAAGGTGGTGGTGGAGGTGAGCAGGCAGGGGAAGGGGGACCTGGTGGGTGTGGGGGGCTCTACCGGTCAGTTGAGCAACAGAAAGGAGGGCAGGGGGAAGATGCAGCCTCCCCCTCCCCCATTAAAACATTTGTACCTCAGCCCCCCGCCTCAGGACAGCAGCACAAATAAGGCGGAGGGGAATTCAGATAAATCCTAATTCCCCGATCAACATTCTCCAGTCACCATGATCCCCCAGATGTCCAGGTCAGTGACAGCTCTGCAAGTGGGGGGAGGGGAAACGGTGGCATGGAGGGGCCTGGGGAATTGGCGCTATAGAAACGGAGGATCCCTCCCGCAACTCCTACGTCCGAGGAGGCGTCTCCATCCTGAGTCAAAGCCGGTGCCCAGATTTTAATGTCATGGATATTTCTCCCAAGTGTGGTTGGGGCCCTGGAGTTGAATGAGCCTTGCCCCCTTCCCAGGCATTCTCAGGCCCCCCCAGCACAGGTCTCCTGTCAGCCACGGAGACTCCCGGGGTGGGGACAGCTGGGATTTGTAATGTAAACGCCTTCCCTGAAGCAGCAGCAGCCCGGGAGCAAACCTCACTTCACACAGGAACAGCTGGGGATGGGACCAAGGGGGACTGGGAAATCCAGGGCAGAATGGTCCTGATGGGATCAGTGGGGGCAGGGAATGGAGCCGCCCCTGGCTTCTTCCTGAGTGTGTGGGGGTGGGGATGGACGGGGATGGCACCGAGGTTGAGATGGGGGGGCACATGACTCCTGCTGCCCAGCCCCCTCAGAAAAGCACAATGGTAAAAAATCCTGTCTGCCCAGCCTGTGGGCAGAGCCTACGGGGGACTGGGCAGTGCCAGCCCAGGGAGGGTGTGGGGCACCCACACGGCCCACAGAAGGGAGCTGCCCGCATCTCCCCCAAGGCTTCAGGGAAGGAGCAGTGCAAAGTCAGTGCCCTGTGGATAGCTGGCTGCCCCTCGGGGGGGGGGGGGGGGGGGGGGGGGGGGGCGGAGAGGAGGGAGCATTGGGGACATCTCCTCTACAGGGGGTGGGGGCTTCTTCGGAGCATTTGCCATGTGCTGCCCAGGTCCCAGGCCACTGGTGGGAGGGAGCAGGCGGTGTCCAGTCTCTAGGCAGCAGGGCTCAGTCACTGGTCCTGCCCCAGTGTTGGGCGCCCACCAGGGGCACTGTCTCCCAGGGGCTCAGTGCTGGATAGGGCCCTGCCCTGTCTCCCAGGCACCGGGTGCCCTGCAGGGGGCGCCGCCTCACAGGCGCGGGCTGCTCTGCAGCAGCGTGGGGAGGGCACTGTGCAGGGAGGCAGCCGTCTTGCGCGAGGCCTTGCGCAGCAGGGGGCTGCCGGGGTGCTGCTCTCGCAGATGGAGCAGGTGGCCCTCCTGGCTGTCGGCCGTGCAGCCGCACTCCTCGCACACGTACAGCTTGGCCCGCCGCTCCTTGTAGGCGTAGCGCTGCTGCACCCCATGGATCTTCTTCAGGTGGGACTCCAGCGAGCAGCGCTGCGTGAAGGCCTTGTCGCACAGGTGGCACTTGTACGGGCGCACGCCTGCAGCGGGGGGCGGGGGGGAAGGGTTAGCACTCCCTGTGCACATTCACCCCTCACGTCTCCCTGATTGAGCCCCACAAGAGCCCCCACTGCCCAGAAACCCAGTAACCCCCCCCTTGTGTGTGCACACAGACAGACACAGCACCCCCCAATCCCAGCCCCAGGGACCCGTTCGTTCTACCAGTGCAGAGAGTGGAGAGGGGTTAAGAAATCCCCCAGAATCCTACATGTAGGGCTAAGGGGTGGGGCCTGTAGCCGGGGCTCACCTGTGCAGGTGCTGGGGCGGGGCGGGGCGGGGCATGTCCCAGCAGGGGGGCTCTCACCTGTGCAGGTGCTGGGGCAGGGCTGGGGGAGGGTGTCCCAGCAGGGGCAGGGCTCTCACCTGTGTGGGTGCAGGAGTGGGGCTGGCGGGGGCTGGGCTCTCACCTGTGTGGGCGCGGGAGTGGGGCTGGCGGGGGCTGGGCTCTCATCTGTGTGGGCGCGGGAGTGGGGCTGGCAGGGGCAGGGCTCTCACCTGTGTTGGCGTGGGGGTGGGGCTGGTGGGGGCAGGGCTCTGGGCGCGGGAGTGGGGCTGGCAGGGGCAGGGCTCTCACCTGTGTTGGCACAGGAGTGGGGCTGGGAGGGCTCTCACCTGTGTTGGCGTGGGGGTGGGGCTGGTGGGGGCAGGGCTCTGGGCGCGGGGGTGGGGCTGGCAGGGGCAGGGCTCTCACCTGTGTGGGCGCGGGGGTGGGGCTAGCAGGGGCAGGGCGCTGGGCGCGGGTGTGGGGCTGGCAGGGGCAGGGCTCTCACCTGTGTGGGTGCGGACATGGCGTTTGAGATCGAAGGTGTCGTTGAAGCCCTTACCGCAGTAGGGGCACAGGTGGCGCTTGACCTCACTGTGGCACTTGAGGTGCCGGTTGAGCATGCGCTGGTAGCTGAAGCCCTTCTGGCACACGGGGCAGGAGAACAGCTCTCCCGGCCCCTCGCCCAACGTCACCTGCCGGGGGCGGGGATGGGGCTGTCAGACATGGAACCCAAGGAGGGGGGTGCCCAGTGGTGGGGCTCTGTCTCCTCCCGCAGGCTCAGAGACACCCCACCACCACCTGCAGCCCTAGGGAGCCGTCCCAAGCACCAGATCCTCCTCTGCTCCAGTCCCCTCCCCAAACCATCCTCCACTTCCCTGGACCCCTCCCCTCCCCCAAACACAGTCTCTGCTCCCCAGCACCATGGGACAGCAGGGGAGCTGGGTGTCAGGATTGAGGGGCATCGACAAAGCTGTGTGGGCGAGGAGCTCGACTGGGACAGCAGGAAGCTGGGCATCGGGAATGCCAGGTGCTCATGATCACGCTCAGACCCTCCCTTGTACCCAGCCACAGTGTAGTGGGCGAGAAGGGGGTTCTCTGGGCACAGACAGATCCTGAGGTTCCCCTGGGCAACCAGCCTGCACAGCCCAGATGGGCCACACAGGGTCCCTATGCACCCTTAGCCTGGAAGAGCCCCCCTGACTCCCCCGGCCCCCAATCCATACCTTAATTTTGGGCCGCAGGAACCCATTGTGCTGCCCAGCTGGGGGCACCTCCCCAGGGAGCTGGGCAGCCGTGTAGCTCGGATCTCGCAGGGTCAGGTCCAGGGGCATCGGATACGAGGGGGCTTCAGCCACCGAGGGCTCCAAGTCCTTGCCCAGGGCACAGCCCCCCAGGCAGACTAGGAGAAAGCAGAGGGGAGGGTTATGGGGGGGCTTTGCTCCCTAAGATCTATGTTGCGGGATACAGGCAGTGGAGGGTGGGAATCAGGCCCGTCCCTCCAGGGCCATATGGGAGATGAGCCACCTGGGCTCCGCACGGCCCCATGAGCTTGCAAGCCCCCCAGCGGGCCTCACCCATCATCCACCCGACCCACACTGCATGCAACAGGGGGGTGATGCCCCAGCAGTGGGGAGTTTCCAGGGGATCCCCCTTCCCCGGCAGGCTCGTCACCCCACCCTCACCCCTAGTGTTCAGTGTCTTCCCTCCCCCCTCCCCCCACCAATCAGAATGGAACCAGGTGAAAGAGGCGCCAGGTGGAGTCACCACCTAGGGGCAGCCATTGGCTTGTTCACACTCCCCCCACCCCAGAAACGGAGCAGCCATGGACTGGGGAGGGGCGCACCCTGGCAGCCTGGAGAGAGGGGGGAACCAGGCCAGGGCCATGGCAACACAGGAGGAACCCCCCACCCATACCCAGTCCCCACCCCCCGAGCCAGCCAGTCCCCCAGCTCTGTGGTAGATCAAAGCCAGCACACCCCAGAGGAGAAGGGCTCCCATATCCCTTTCCCCACCCAGACTGGAGCCAGTGCCCCCCAGAGGGGAACCTCCCTGTGCCCCATTGCCTAGAGCTGCAGTAAACAAGCCCCTGGAACCGGTTCCCCGAGATGTTATTGGAAAGTCCGGCCCAGCCCAGGTGGTTAATTGAGCGTTTCCACCTGGGTGTCACCTGCCCCTGGGCCAACTGGGGAGGCGGGGGGAAAGGGGGGGTAGAACTAGTCCAGCTAGCCAGTCACCCCAGCACTCCCCTCCACAGCAGAACAGCCTCAATACATCTCCCCTGGCCCACAGGGTCCAGCCCCCCACCTGTCCAAGGCTTTTATCCTGCAGCCCACCACCATAGCATCCCGGCACCTTCCACAGGAAACCAATAGCAACACAAAGGTCCCTAGTGGACTCCATGGAGTCTCTGGCCCTTCTCCCTTTACAGGGTCAGAACCCCGCATGGGGAAGGGGGCGATCAAATTGTGAGTGTCACTGAGAGCAGAAAGGCTCCATCAAAGAGCCTACGCTGGATCCGGTGAGGGATTTCCAGTGGCGATAGGGAAGCATTAATGCCCCTGGCCGAGGCACTGGGAAGAGCTCAGCGGGAACACCGTGCGTAGTTCTGGTCACCCGTGTTCAGAAACAAGGGATCCAAACTGGCCCGGTGCAGAGAAGGGCTCCCAGGCTGATCAGGGGAGAGGAGAACTGATCTTAGGAGAGGAGACGGAAAGGCTGGGCCTGTTAAGCCTGGCCGGGCAAAGGCTGAGCAGGGATCTGGTTGTGTCTATAAATATGGGGGGCAGGGAGAAGGTCTATTGAAGCTAAAGGACAGTGTTGGCACAAGAGCAAATGAGGATAAACTGGGCAGGAATCAATTGAGGCTGGAGATAAGAAGAAGGTTTCTACCCATCAGAGGCAAGATGTTCTGGAACAGCCTCCCCATAGGAAGAGTAGAGGCAAAATAAATAACACAAGAATGGCCACACTGGGTCAGACCAATGGTCCATCTAGCCCCGTATCCTGTCTCTGATAGTTGCCCATTCCAGATGCTTCCGAGGGAATGAACAAAACAGGGCAATTTCGAGTGATCCATCCCCTGTCATCCAGTTCCAGCTTCTGGCAGTCGGAGACTAGGGACACCAAGAGCATAGGGCTGCGTCCCTGACCATCTTGCCTGATAGCCATTGATGGACCTATCCTCCAGGAATTTACCTAATTCTTTTTTGAACCCAGGTATACTTTTGGCCTTCACAACATCCCCTGGCAACAAGTGCCACAGGCTGACTATACATTGTGTAAAGAAATACTGCCTATTTTTGTTTTAAACCTGCTGCCTGTTACTTTCACTGGGTGACCCCTGGTCCTTGTGTTATGGGAAGGGGTAAATAATTCATGATTTTATAGACCTCTATCACATCCCCCCTTAGTTATCTCTTTTCTAAACTGAACAAACACCATCTCTTTAATCTCTCCTCACAGGAAAGCTGCTCCATCCCTCTCATCATTTTCATTGCCCTTCGCTGTACCTTTTTCAATTCCAACATCTCTTTTTTGAGTTGGGGGTGAGCAGAACGGCATGCAGGATTCAAGGGTTGGGCGTCCCATGGCTTTCTATAGTGGGATTATGATATTTCCTGTCTTATTACCTCACCCTTTTCTAATGGGTCCTAACATTCTCTGAGCATTTTCAACTCCCACTGTCCCTTGAGCAGATGTTTCCAGGGAACTACCTGCAGTGACACCAAGATCTCTTTCCTGAGTGGTAGCAGCTAATTTAGACCCCATCATTTTGTGTGGATAGTTGGGATGATGTTTTCCCGTGTGCATTACTTTGCACTTACCAACACTGAGAGCCCAACCCAGCTGAGGATGGAGCTGGATGCATGTCTGTCAAGGGTTGGGTGGCTGTGATAGCAGGGCCTGGACACAGTGGCGCAGGAGGTCCCTTTTACCTGGTGTTGGAGAGGAAGCCTTTGCAGGGTTTCCTAGAGCTGGTCAGACTCTGGGCTAGCCTGGTCTCTGGAGGACCGTTGTACGGCTGGGTCCTCTCCCTAGAGAACGCTTTGTCCCTAGCTTATCTTCATGCTGGGTGATGGGATCTGCATGTCCCCAAGGAGTGCACTACGGTTTATAGATCATATACAGGCTTTGGTGCAGTTGGGGCATGATCCCCTAATTGCTTTGAAAATTAGGACCAAGGCTTTAAACTGACACCAGGATGAGCTGGGAGCCAGTGGAGAGACTCAAGCACAGACCTGAGCTATGGAGAAGGGAGGCAGCTGCTTTCTGTACTGGCAGGAGCCTGTGCATCGTCTTCACATGCAGCTTCAGTGAATTAATAGATACCAAGGCCAGGAGAGCCCAGTGTGATCATCCAGTTTGACTTCCTGTAGTACCCAGGCCATAGAGCTTCCCTGCATTAATTCCTGGCTGAATTAAAGCAGATCTGGTGCTGCTATGGGAGAGGGACAGGGATTATCTGGACCTCTGCCATGGGAAGTTCTGCATTTTCTCAAGTCGTTCTGCAGTGTTTCCCCACCAGCTCGCCACACAACGGCCTGAAATTCTGACCCCTCCGCTAAAGTTTCTAGAGCCGGGGGCCAGTTCCTGGAGACTTTCGCAGGGAGCTCATGTATAAAGCCAGAGCTCTTCCTTCTACTTTTGTCTGCCACTGAACAATTACATCCTACTATGTATGCCCCTGGGGGCAAGGACTGTACCGGGCTATACAGCACCAAGCACAACAGGGCCCAAATAGCTATCAGAGGACAGCGAAGCACATGTGTGGGCAGACATAGAAATGTGGGGCTGACCTCGAGGCGTCACCTAGTCCATCAGCCCCTGCTGAGGCAGGACCAAGGAAACCCCAACCATCCTTCACAGGTGTTTGTCCAAGCTGGTCTTAAACCCCCCCAAGGACAGGGCTGCTCCAACCTCCCTTGGGAGCCTGTTTGCAGGATCAGGGCCTGTGTGTGTAAATAGAGTCCAAGGCCAGAAGGAACTGCTGGGATCACCTAGTCTGACCTCCTGTGTAGCATAGGGAAGCCCTAGGACCTGTGTGAAAGCCGGGCTGAACTGGAGCAGATCTTCTAGAAAGCCAGCCAGTCTTGATTTAAAAATGGCCAGTGACGGAGAATCCACCCCAGCCTTTGGTCTGTTGTTCCAATGGTTAATTACCCTCACAGGTACCAATTTGCTCCTTATTTCCTGTCTGAATTTTTCCAGTCTCAATTTCCAGCCATTGGATCTTGTTAGACCATTGCTAGATTGAGGAGACCCTTATCAAATATTTTATCTCCTCCCCGCCCCCCTCCCCCGGCAGGTAGTTATAGACTGGGATCAAGTCATCCCTTAACCTTTGCTGTGTTGAGCTAAATCAGTGGCTCTCAAACTTTTGTGCTAGTGACCCCTTTCACATAGCAAGCCTCTGAGTGCAATTCCCCCCTTATAAATTAAAAACACTTTTTAATATATTTAACACCATTATAAATGCTGGAGGCAAAGCGGGGATTGGGGTGGAGGCTGACAGCTCGTGACCCCCCATGTAATAACCACACAACCCCCTGAGGGGTCCCGACCCCCAGTTTGAGAACCCCTGAGCTAAATAGACTGAGCTCCTTGAGTCTCTCACTACGAGGCATGTTTTCCAATTTTGTATTCATTCTGGTGGCTCTTCTCTGAGCCCTCTCCAATTTATCAGCTTCCTTCTTGCATTGTGGCCACCAGAATGGGACACAGGATTCCAGCAATGGTCACACCAGTGCCACATACAGAGGTAACAGAACCTCCCTAATCCTACATGAGCTTCCCTTGTTTATATAGCCAGGGGTTGCATTAGCCCTTTTGGCCACAGCGTTGCCCTGAGAGCTCATGTTCAGCTGATTATCCACCAGGACACCCCTCTCCCAAACCTTTCTCAGAGTCACTGGTCCCCAGCATAGAGTCCCCTCTCCTGTAAGTATGGCCGCAGTCTTGGTTCCTAGCTGTATATGTTTATATTTGGCTGTGTTGAAATGCATATTGTTTACGGGTACCAGCTTACAAAGTGAGCCAGATCGCTCTGTAGCAGTGACTTGTCCTCTTCATTATTCCCCGCTCCCCTCATCTGTCATGCGCAAGCATCATTAAGGATTTTTTGTTTTCTTTGAGGTCCTTGATAAATATCAAAATGTACAGCACCAAGAACCAATCCTAGTGGGACCCCACTAGAAACACCTGCTCACTGCTGAGTCCCTGTTTACTGTTACATTTCGGGACCTATCAGTTAACCCATTATCAATCCATTTCATTGGCCATATTGATCTGGTATCATTTTAGGTTTTTTTTTTACTCACAATATCATGTGGGTGACACCCAATCAAATGCTTTAGCGAAATCTACATCTATTACATCACCACTATGGCCTTTATCAACCAAACTTGTAATCCCACCAAAAGAGATATCAAGTTTGTTTGACAGGATCTATTCTCCATAAACCCAGGTTGATTGGCATTAATTATCTCACCCTCCTTTCATTCTTTATTAATAGAGTCCTGCATCAGTCACTCCCTTATCTTGCCCAGGATTGACATCAGGCTGACAGGCCTATAAACTGCCTGGGTTGTCCTGTTTACCCTTGCAGAATATTGGCACAATATTATACCCCTGACTCTGGGAGAGCAGTGGTCATAGAATATCAGGGTTGGAAGGGACCTCAGGAGGTCATCTAGTCCAACCCGCTGCTCAAAGCAGGACCAATCCCCAGACAGATTTTTGCCCCAGTTCCCTAAATGGCCCCCTCAAGGATTGAACTCACAACCCTGGGTTTAGCAGACCAATGCTCAAACTACTGAGCTATCCCCTGATAGATAGTGTAGTGGGTCACAGCAGGCAGGGCTAGGAGTCAGCTAGGACTCCTGGGTCTCATGTGCTATTTCTACCTTGGGGTTCCTTGCTCTGAGAAAGGAGGGGTGGAGTGGGATGAGAATCTAGTGCTACTCACATGGTAACAGTGAGGAGAGGGGATCAGCCCCCTCCCTTGCTGTGACTTGGAAAGGAGTGGCCAGAGCTTAAGACAAAGGGGAAGGCCAGAAATACAGGCGGCAGACAACACTGCTCCCCTCCCCCGAAATTCCCCAGGAACTGATGCTGGGATCCACCTCCCCCACCACATAGGAGCATGAACCAGGAGCACCAGGTCAGAGATGGGATGCACTTGGCCCCCAGAGCAGGTGATATGCAGGGGCCTCCATGGCCCTAAGCTCACTTGGGGACCCTGGTAGCCATCTGATTGCTCCCACAGACAATGAGAGACAGTCCCTGCTCCCAAGAGCTCACAGTGTAAGGAGTCAAAGGGAAAACTGAGGCCCAGAGAGGGGAAGGCACTTGCCCATGGTCAGTGACAGAGCTGGGAATAGAACCCAGGTGTCCTTAGTCCTAGTGCCAGAGCAGCTGGTCCCACACAACTGCTTTGCTGAGCAGGTAGGAGATGGGAGGAGTTTCACATGCAGAGACAGCTTCCAGGAGCAGCACTTCCCCCTACACCTGTTGTGCTAACAGAGTCACTGGGACCCACATTTCTGTTGCCCTCCCTTGAGCGTCCCAATCATATCACGGCCTGATTTAGCCACGCCAGAATTCACAGAGGGAAAGGTAGGACCAGGATTCAGCTCTCCCTCCACTCCCAGAGCTGGGATAGAACGCAGGAGTCCCAGCTCCCTCTGCAAGTGTCTAACCTGCACTGGTTGATATTTAAGCCATTGGCTCCAAGGGGTGGTGCCAATTTGAAGGGAGACCCCAAAGTAGGACTGAGAGGCTTATCTGATCAGAAGGGGCAGCAAAGCCTGACCCATCAGGGGGATGAGACAGGGTTAAAGGGAACCGGGACCAGCCAATCAGTGAGTTAGTAATCTGTCAAGGGAGAAGTGAACAATACCGAGAGGGAGTAGTGGATAGAGCTGGGACCCAGGACTCCTGGGTTCTATGCCAGCTCTGGCAGAAAGGATCAATTTATTTCCCCTCATTGGCTCTCCGTTTTCCCTCTGACATACGACGAAGATCTCACACTAGCCCTGAGGACGGGGAGGGGGGCGTCTAACTGAAATCAGGCCCCTTTGGATTAGTTAATGACCCAGACGGACGCCAGGTTCTGCCAGGAATCAGCAGGTTGGAATCCACAGACAGCTACTCATAGAGCATCCGGGTATTAATTACCAGCTAATTACAGACTCCAGGGCCAGGCACTCCCAGGCGGGGTGCTAATGCACACTCCCTGCGTGCTGCAGGGTGGGTCATGAGCCAGGTACTCAGCGTCCCGTTGATTTCATTGGGGGGTCCTTGCTCACCAGCCCTGATTCCCCTCCCATCATCAGATTTACAGGTCCCCTTGCTCTGATCATCTCCAGCAGCCCTCGGGGCCTCTATCCCCAGTTCTGGGAGGGAAGTAGGGTCTAGTGGTTTGAGCCCATTGCCCATCAGGGGACAAAAGACTCCTCTCCCCCCATTGGAGGACCTGGGGGACACACCCTGTCGGAGGGAGTTCTCCCTGCCACCAATCTGGGGAGACACCCAACTCCAAAAGGTGCTCAGGTGGCACAAACAGGGGAAGGATCTGACCTGGACTCAACCAAAAATGAGTGACATCCAAGTTTACAGTTGAGCGCTTAAGGCACCGGACTGGGTTCTAGTCCCAGCTCTGAACTGCTGCCAGACCTGTGGCAAATCCCTTAATCTACCCTGTGCCTCAGTCCCCTGTCTGTAAAATGGGGATAACCCCAACAGCCATAGATTTAAAGGGACCTTTAGACCATCTAGTCACCCTGTTCCCCCTGCACTGAGCTCAGTCACTTGTGTTTGACTAAAGCATGTTCCCAAAAAGCATCCAGGCTTCTCCAAGAGACGGAGATGCCACCCCTTGCCTTGGCCATTTGTTCCAATGTTAATCGTCCTCACGCTTAAACACCTGGGGCCTCCTTTCTCACTTGAAAGTGTCTGGCTTTACCCACCCATTGGTTCTTGTTCTGCCTCTTGCAGCTAGATTAAAGGCTCTTCAGTACACTATTTGCTCTTAGACACTGTCATCAAGTTACCTCTCAACCTTCTTTTTGAGAAGTTAAACCAGATTACCTTCCAGCGAGAGGCTTGAGCTCATGTTCTCCAGCCTTTGAGTTTAAGGTCTGTCTGGATCCTAGACAGTTTGAACAGTTAGAATAGGCCCAACCTAGGATTTCTTTGCTTGCATAAGATTCTTTTCTTTTTTTTTAAACTCCATTCAATCAAACTTTGAGACCATTCAATTAAAAAAACCATTCAATTAAACTGGTTTCTAAAGCTCCGCTCACTTGAGCATTCGGCCAGCACCCTGCACTCACAGCTCAAAGATATTTCAATAGCCTCCAGAAGAAAAATGCTTTCCCAGTACTGTCTAGCCCACCAGCACTGAGGTACCTGGGTGCCTCACTGTCTAGAATCTCCCCCACATGCACCTTAAGTGCTATCATCCCCATTTTACAGATGGGGAAACAGAGGCACAGGGAAGCTAAGTGACTTGCCCAATGTCACAGGGGGAGTCTGGGGCAGAGCAAGGAATTTAACCTACATCTCCCAAGTCCTATGTTAGTGCCCTAATCACAGCACCAGCCTTGCACTTTACAATGTAATAGCTGGCAAAACATCCCTTAGAATTAAAGCTATGGCAGGGATTCCTAGTGGCTTGAGCAGAGTAAACCCAGGAGTCCTGACTTCTAGTCTCACTCCCAGCTCTGTGAAGGAAGTAGGGTCTAGTGGTTAGGAAAGGGGGGGGGGCTGGGAGTCCGGACCCCTGGATTCTGTTCTCAGCTCAAAGAGGGGAGTGAGGTCTAGTGGTTAGATGGAGCCAGGACTCTGGGATACAATTAGTTCTGGTGTTCCTATCCTGAGTCGCCAGTTTGCAGCACTGCCAGGCCCTCCCCCCCTCACAGCTGGGAGCCAGCATCCCCACGCACCTCCCAGCCCCTCAGCTAACAAACAAGCTAATCCCAGGAGGGAGTTTAAACATTAAAAGCCACTTCCCTAGCATGGCCGCTGGAGTTCTGCATAACTGCGCTTCCCCCACTGCCTGAGCAGCCACCCGGCTGGGGCTGCCCCGACTGAATGGCCAGGAAAGAAAATGAAGAAGCTGGAGGCTGGCCTGGCAAAGATTCCCAGGGGAAGAGCAGTGTCCAAAAAATGCTGATTGGAAACCCTCGGAGTCGTGGGTCCCTATCGGGATCCTGGCTCCGGTCCCTAGACACACACACAGGCTCTTATCCGCAGATCAGTTAAGGAAATGAGCTGAGTCCAAAGGTCACCCTCCTGGAATCCGACTCCCGACACCAAGAAACCGTTGCAGACCCTTCCGTGCAGAGACGGAGCAGGGAATCATTGGCCCCCACATTCCAGCCGGCCTGGAGCTGTATGTCAGGGCAGTGCCATTACTTTGTGTGGCGAGCCCCACTCTCTCCAGGCCAAGCCACTTCACCTGTTTCCCCAGCGCTGCTGTCCCCCAGCCTCCTGTGCTGAGTTTGGAACAGGTGACTTGCCACTCCAGCAGCAGGCACGATTCGGAAATAGGGACCGTGTGCCATCCACAAGCATTAATAGCAATATTTCTAAGAGCTCTAATCTCCAGCAAGGAAGGCTGGTCTAGTGGTTCGGGCTCTTGCCTAGAACTTGGGAGACTTGAGTTAAATTCCCTCGCTGCCACAGACACCCCCCTCCCCCCGTGGGACCGTGGCAAGTCACCTAGCCTCTGGGTGCTTCAGTTTCCCTTTCTGAGCAATGGGAATGATTGCCCTGTCCGGTCTCCCTTGAGGGTTGTGAGGTGCTCAGATAGCAGGTGTTGGGGGGCAGATAAGTATCTGCATAGATCTAGCACCCTTCCTTCAGTCGGACTCACCTGGTACATAGATCTCTCCTCTCTCTTCATCAGGCAATTCACTCCAGTTCCTCTTGCCCACAGACACACAGGATTTTTTCACTAAGAAAGCCCGAGGCATCTCTGAGATCAATTAAATTGCCTGGGATTCTTAGATCAATAAATAAATACAAGACTTCTCCCTCTTAGCATAAAAACAGGGAAAAACTTTCACCCAACTTGGGAAGGGGCCTTTTTCTTTCAAATAAAATAAAAATAAAGCAATAAATCAGCAGCAAGAGGGATTTCCAGGGAGTATGTGAAGTTGCAAGGAGAGCAGCGAACAAAGTTTCCTCCACGTTCTAGGGATGGAACGTTGCAACAAGCCAGGCCCGCAGCGTTCTGGGGATGGACCGTTGGGTCCTAGTCGGTTTCACCCAGCGCCGTTCCTTCGAGCGCAGGCTGCGTTCTGGTCAGTTTCAGCCTCCCAGCAGGTACAGCCGCGGAAGTGGCGGGGGAAGCAACCGGGGCGGGCTACGGAGCGAGCAGGCTCCCGGGGTTCTCCGATAACTGCTTCCCTGCCGGGAGAGCCAGGACTTTTGCGGGCTCCGATCCGGAGGAACGGATCGGATCGGAAAGGGAAAAGAACTGTACCTGCGCTGAGCTCATTAGCGAGTTTGTTTTTGAAGGAGGGGGTGGGGATGGCGCATGCGTTTGGAAATAACGGTGTCACCCACCTGTGCGCTACCTGCCCAACCGGTTCCCTGCCAGGAGGAGATTGTGTGACACCCACAGCTGGGGGCGCCCCCCCCCCCTTTGTTTTCTTGATGCTTCAGCGTTTCCGAAGAGGGAGCCGCTTGGGGCGGGGGGTTGAACAGGGGCGTGAACACACACTCCTGGAGGGAGTGCAGCGGAGGGGAGCAGGGGGTGCAGGGAACACGTTGTGCTCGTGAGTGCGGATCCGTCCAACCCAGGTTGACCCAAACAGCTGGATCTTGATGCCATTGAATTTAACACCAGGAAAGGTATTTTCTTGGTTCAGGCCAGTGATTGGCCATAAGGACTTGGCCACACTTCAGTTGTTTTAAACCAGTGTCGCTCCCCCCCCCCCCTCCCCCCCCCAATGCACACAACACTGGACTGGTGTGGACAGCAACTTACACTGCATTGGCCTGGTGGTGGAGGTACTGCACCACAATTCATAGTGAGTTGCATTAGTGCAACCCTCTAGTGTGCATGTGCCAAGGTGGTTTGCATGAGTGTGGTCTGGTGTAAAAACCACCTGCACTGGTAGGGCTGCACTAATGCACCCATGTAGGTGCAAGGACCCACTGCCCCACTCTGAGATTTTCCATCAACTAACAGGCCCAGATCTCGCTGGGTGGTCCCCAGGACCCCAAGCCTATCTCTCAGTGGCTGGCACAGGGTTCTGCCCATGCATAGGAGCTGGCAGAATCAAGGAGGAGGCCTGGCTTCATGGCTGCCCGACCAGGGACACCTTGCACCTGATCACTAGTGGCACCGAGCTCCCATAACCCCACATTGCTCCCCTCTCATTTAGGCATGGAAATAAGCTGCTGAGATCTTTCCACAGGGCTCGGTGCCCCCATCTCTTATGACAATCCAGCCCAAATTAGACCTCACTGGTGCTACGGATCCCTGTGCAAAATCCACCCCCTCCATTGTGGGGCACTGAGGCCCTGGGAATCAGGCCTCAGATGTCTCACAATGGGCTCCTGCAGCCAACAGTAGATGTTAGTCCCAAGAGCCCCAGGGGAAGGGGTGGGAAAGAGAAGCTGTGCTGTTTATTCCGGGGTGCAGCTCAGCTCCATCTGGAGGCGTCTGCTCCTGTTTCAAGGGACAAGTCAGCGGGGTGGTGCAGGTTGCGTTAGAGGGGAATGTCAGCACGGCGTGGGTTCGCGGGATGGAAGTTAGCCAGGCTGCACTTAGCCAGGCCGGAAAAGCAACTTGGCAGGAATCTTAGAATCATAGACTCGTAGGACTGGAAGGGAGGTCATCTAGGCCAGGCCCCAGCACTCACGGCAGGACTATGAATGAATTCCTCCACTGAGACACACGCATAGGGAGGGCATCTGCAAAGGTCCATGGAACAAATTTTAACGCGCAGGATGTTCAGAGTTCAGATCATGCACCCCCAGCAGTTCTCCCCCTTCCGCATGGAAATAGAAGCACACACCCCAGAAACAGGTGCAAACCAAAGCCCTGAGTTTGAATGTGTTGGAGGGGGGATTTTGAGGGAAGGGTGTGAGGGGAGGGGTGTTTTGCGGGGGAATATATGGGACTGGGAGATGAGATGTTCTGAGGTGAGTGGTTGCTGTGAGCAAGGGATTGTGGGGGAATTTGGGGTGGCATTTTGAGAGGCTTTGGGGGAGAGTTAGAGCAGGGAAGGCTGGGAGTCGGGGCTCCTGGGCTCTATCCCTGGCTCTGGGAAGAGAGTGGGGCCCCGTGATAGAACAGAGGGGGCTGAGGCTCAGGACTCCTGGGTTCTATTCCTTGCCCTAGGAGGGAGTGGGGTTAATTGGGCTAGAACAGTGGGGCTAGGAGCCAGGACCCCTGGGTTCTGATCCCAGCTCTGGGAGGAGAGTGGGAGAAGCAGGGGGTAGTGAAGAGGTTTAGCCATGACCCACCCATCGCAGCACTTAATCCCATATAGCCCCTTCTAGCCATGTGTCCCCCGCCTCCCCGAGCGGCTGCTTCGTGCAGCCCAGCAGATTCCCTGGCCTGGGAGGGGGAAGGAACTGTTTGTGATTCACCCGCTGCTCAGGAGAGCCGGAGCGTCGGGCGGATGCTGGAAGCCAACGCCTGGCGGGTGCAGGGGGAGTGGGGACGAGAGCCGCGGGCCCCGCTAGGCCCAGCTCCAAAGAATCATAATTGCAGCCGGCTTGGCACCTGTCGGCCGAGATGCTCCTGGCACACGCAGCACATTCCTGGGGCCAGGAGTCCCGCAAGCCAGGCCCTGACACACATAAACCTGGGAGCGGAACACAGGCACTTCTTCAAGGGCTGCTGGCTCAAATCCAGGTCCAGGATGTGGGGACTGGCTGGCTCAGAGGGGTGGGGGATGGGACACGGCCTCTCCCTTACCAACTTGGGGCTGAATGGGAACTGGTGCCCTCTAGAGGGGAAAGACCCCTTTCCCTCCTCCTCCCAACCTGGATTGGAGCAACAGGCCCAGAATATGTGCCCCTTATCTGGGCGGGGAAGGTATGGAACCATTAATTATCTGTCCAGCCCCACTCACGACTAGTACCAAGGAAAAGTGTGAGGCCTGAAACATATAATTATCCTGCCTATGTTTCCTCTAGTGGCCCTGTCCCATAACACGCCAGAGAGGGACAGAGATCACTCCACCCACAGCTGTAATGCGGCCAGCCCTGGGGTGGAACGCACTGGAGTGGTGGAGGAGTGTAACAGCACACAGCAACGCTGCACAGCACTGGCAGGTGGGGACAGATGGGGGGGGAGAGGTGGTCCAGGTTCAGTCTGAAACTGGGGCACAGAGAGGCAGAACCAAGTCAACAGAGCAGGGGTTTGGCCAGGACACTGGAGTTCACACCCCAGCATGTAGGGAAAATGCCAGGAGGTTTAACAACCATAAATGGGGCAGGGTCACGGTTTTACATCTCACTCGAATCAGTGAATCACAGTGATAGGAACAGCACAGCACCCCCATGAAGTGGAGAGCACCCCCTCTACTGAGCTCCCGCCTGGTTCTGCACTGGGGCATTGGGGTCATCACTGGCTGTGAGAGGAGGGTACCCCTAATGAGCCCTCCACCACACTCCCTGCAGCACAGCGCCCCTTCGCACTGCAGTTGACCACTGGGGCCAGCGGTGACTGAGAAGGGAGAGCACCCGCCACCCACTCCCTGCAGCTCCTTAGTGGTCTCCCCTCCCATCCCAACTGAAACCAGTCCTGCTCAGCCTGCCATCTCCAGGCATCCCAGCATAGGCAGGGCTCCCACTGCCTCCTGAGCCTCAGCCCACAGGCAAAGCGGATGTCAGCATGTCTTGGATGTGGGAAACACCCAGGGCCAGGCAGGTGATGCCAGCCCAACGGGTTCAACCAAATACCCGGGTGAATAACCTCAGGGAGGAGAAGACAACAAACAGGAATTCTGGGATGGCAGCATATCTAGTGGTTGGGGGGGAGCGAGGCCTCCTGGGGTTTAGCCCTGCTCCTGGCGGAGAGTGAGGTCAGAACAAAGGAGGAGAGGGGTTGTGAGGCAGAACCCCTGAATTCTATGCCTCAATTTCCCCTCACTCTGTTGAGGGGATTCTCCTGGCTGGGTGGTTTCATTGGCAAATGTGGGCACCTAGCTGTGAGGTTGGTGATGATGAGCTGGGCTGGGCACTGTCCAGGCTCGTGGCACTGGCAGCCCGTAGCCTGCATCTATAACATGCCTTCAAAGAACTTGGCTAATTAACCCACAGGTGAAGCAGCATCAAAACCACTCACACAGGGAAACTGAGGCACCACCACTTCGTCGGAGCCAGCACTCAGGATACAACCCAGTTCTCACTCCCAGCCCCCATAACCACTAGGCTCCCCTCCCCTCCCACAGCTGCAAATAGAACCCAGGTGTCCTGGCTCCCAGACCACTAGACTCTACTCAGAACCAGGGATAGAACCCAGGTGTCCTGGCTCCCAGCCAGGCTCTCTGGGTTGGGGTGCTCCCAAAATCCCAGCTGGAGTTTCGACCTGGCTAGTTCCTGGTGTTGGGACGCGTCCCAGCCTCAGCCCCAGGGGGGAATGAGTCTCGTGGCAGGGATGGGGCAGACGCGGGGGAACCAGTCTGGATGTGGATGGGAGGGGTGCGGCCGGAGCCTGGGGGGGGGGGGGGGGGGGGGGGGNGGCTGTCCCTAGCTATACCACTGACTCACTGGTGATCCTTCCCGCTCCTTGCCTCAATTTCCCCATCTCCTCATGGGGATGGCGTCTCTGAGAGGCTATCCAGAGACACCGAATAGTGCCAAATGGATCATGTTTAATATATACCACTAGTGCTTTTCATCCCCTGCCCAGTGCTGAGATGCAGCCACCTCGGGGGTGGGGCACAGGGGCTGTTTAACAAGTCACAGTAACACCACATAACAGTTTTGGACAGGAAGTGAAAAAGAATTTTGTATCCGATTGAAACTACAGGGTTTATTGAGACAAGCTATAAACAGCAGAGGTGGAATTTGTCTGGGCACTGGGGTGAAGTACCCTGCGCTAACCACTAGCCCCCACTGCCTTCCCAGAGCCATAAACAGAAATCAGGATTTCTGACTCCGGCCCCCTTCATCCCAGGCCTTGCTGCTCCTCCTTCCGCTGGGTTCCTCCCTTCTCGCCCCCGCGCCTGGCTAGGGGAGCAGGAAGCTCCCGGCTCCACGTGGGGGCCTCTCCCTGTGCCCCAGGCAGGCCCCGTTCCCACTGCCATACAGTTAAGTTTCACCACCCGCCTACACTCCAACCTATCCCAGCCTTCCTGAGCAAGTAACTCCCTCTCCTCATCCCCTAATCCCAGTGCTGGGGGATCTGGACCTGCCCAAGGCTCTGATTACTGGCAGTGCCTGAGCCCCAGGCCAAGAGGGTATCTCCAACCCAGCAGTGCCATGGCTGCTGGCTGAGGGGGGAGGCAGAGGGTAGGAGTTGTATCAGGGCAAGTGCGTGAAATAATGAGGGGGAGAAGAGCAGAAGATACAACGGGCTGCCCTGTGCCTCTTTCCCACATCTACCCAACCCATGTCATGCCCTAGGCTCAGTGGGGCACAATCTGCCTCCATGTGTGTCTTCTTTGGCCCCACAGAGCTATGCATGGGGTCAAGGGGTCCCAGGGATAGTAGGGGGCTGCAGGCCAGGATTTTGGGGCCTTGGCAGAGCTGGGGGAATCCAGAGCTGGGATAGCAAGAGGCTATGGGTTGGGATTTAGGGGCATTAGCAGAGATTAGGGGGACCAGGCTGCGATAGCAGAGTAGGGGGCACCACTCAGCCCCTAGGTACCTGCAACCTGTTAGCCGAGGTCTCTGGTGTGGCTCAGGTGGGGGTGGCTTCATGAGACTGTTACTCAGCGGTTACACAACGAAACTGAAGCAAGTCGGCACCTGCTTCTGCCCCCTCATCCCAGACCTCCGGGGCAACAGAGCCAGGACTCAGCCATCGCCTCCTCCGTTAGATGCTCTGGAGACAGAGCCCTGCCACTCCTCCCTGCTCCATCCCATAGGCCAGCCCTGCCTGTCACCCTCAACCCCAACCTCCTGCTAACTCAGCCCTGGGCTCCCCACCAGCTCTGCCAGCGCCCTTCAATCCCACCCCCTGCTATCCCCACCCTGGGCTCCCCACCAGCTCTGCCTGTGCCCCTCAGTCCTGACCCCAGCCCCCTGCTATCCCAGCCCCCTGCTATCCCAGCCCCCTGCTATCCCAGCCCTGGGCTCCCCACCAGCTCTGCCTGTGCCCCTCAGTCCTGACCCCAGCCCCCTGCTAACCCAATCCTGGGCTCCCCACCAGCTCTGCCACTGCCAGTGCCTGTCAACTTGGATTTGCAGCCCCCTGATATCCCTCCACCTAGTGCCCTGAAACTGACGAGGATCCTGCGGGGATGGGGTGATGTGGGGTGACAGTCCTTGAGGGTGAGAGGAATCCCTGGCTGGATGGGCCCATTGGTCTGGGGGTTGGGGGTGGGCGGAGCAGGCAGCGACAGAGAGGAGAGGGATTGCTCTGGTTGGGGGACGGGCAATGTTGCGGGGCGAAGGGGTATACCAAGAGCAGCGAGGCAGGGGGAGGGGCCGGGCAGTGACTCACTCGGGGGAGGAGGATACGGGGGTAGTGACGCGTGGGGGCAGTAAGGCAGGGGGGATACCCCGAGGGGCGGGGCCAGGCAGTGACGCGGGGAGGGGGATACCCGGGGGAGGGGCCGGACAGTGACGCGAGGACATACTGGGGAATACCGCCTGGCCGAGCGGTTCTGGCCCCATCTAGCGGCCGGCGGGGAAGTAGGAAGGGCGGGGACCGAGGCGGCTGCTGCGTCGGGCGGTGAGCGGGCCGGGCTGGGACTCAGGGGGATGCCCCGGGGTTCCCCCGTGGAGGGGGCCGGGTAGGGGGTGCGTCCCCTCCTTCCCTCGGGGCGGGGATTCCCTGGGCCCCCCTTGGGACCATCTCGGGTTGCCGCACTGAGACCCCCCTCCCCCAACACAGCACGCCAGGAAGCCCCACCCCAGCGCCCCCATTACCCACAACCCCCCACCCCCAGCTATTGCCCCAACACTCTCCACTCCCTGTCACCCAGAATCCCCGACCCAGCACCGCCATATTCTCTGTTACCCACACTCCCTTGCGCGGGGCCATCATGGACCTCCCCCATTGCCCACACTCCCCTGCGTGGGGCCATGGACCCCCCATTACCTACACTCCCGTGCGTGGGCCCATTCCCCAGCCGTAGTCTGTTCTCCAGGATTCTGAATCTTCTGAACACCCTGCCCGCCCCCAGCCCCCGCTCGCTCTTACCGAAACCCCAAGGCTCCCACTCGTCCCTGGCCTCAATCGGTGTCTCACAGGGCCCCTCCAGCCGCCCCCCCTTTTCCTGGGATTGCTACTTGCCCCATTTTCTTGATGCCTCAGGATTAAAACTGGGTTAGTAGCGGCCTGGCCCACAGAGAAAGTCCTGATTCTCAGTTCAGTAATCCCATTACATACAAGTACTGAGATGTGGCCACCACTGAGTTGGGGAGCGGGTGTGGGCTGCTTATACAAAGATCCCTGTCCAGTGCTGCCACCTCTGGGGCAGGGCTTGAGTGAGACTAGCAGCTTGTGGCTCTGGTGTGGGACACTCTTTTGCTCTGACCAGCTTCTCTCTGCCACCCAGGTGGTCCCTCCCAGGGGTTGCCATGAGTGTGCGGAGTGGGGAGAGCTGGCCTCAGCTTATAACAACCTTCCGAGCAGGCCCCACAGCCTTCCTTCTGGCCTGTGGGAGTGATGATACCTTCCTGGCTGAGCTGCTGAAGGACCTGAGCAGTGAGAGGATCAGTGAGCAAACCAAGGTATGTGGGGTTAGGCAGGACGCCTGGGTTCTATTCTTGGCTTGGGGAGGGGTGTAATGGGCTAAAGCAAGTTTATACAGGGACTCCTGGGTTTTATCTTCAGCTTTGAAGGAGGAATGGAGTGGGGTTTAGTGGTTAAAGCTGTGGGGGACTCCTGGGTTGTCTCTTTGGCTTTGGGAGGTGAGGAGGGTCTAGTAGTTAGAGCAGTGGGGCTGGGAGACTGGACACCTAGCTTCTATCCCTGGCTCTGGGAAGGGCTAGAGCAGGGGCATGAGAGTCAAGACTCCTGGGTTCTGTTAGTGGCTTTCCCGTTCTATCTCGTGGTGGTGCCTCTGTGCATCGCAGCCCACAGTGGTAGCCCCCTGACTGCACTCCCCTCTCTTTCTCTCTGTTGCAGGTCTCCATGCTGACCCTTCTGCTAGAGTTCCCCACCCTGCTGTGCCCAGACCCCGAGGTGGGCGAGCAGGTGGCTGGCGCTCTCCTGGCTAACTTTGCCCAGCTGCCCCACTCACCCAAGCTGTCCTGGCTGCGGCGCCACCTGCTGGTGGTGGTGGGGACTGTGCTGATCTCCACTGAAGCCTTTGGGGAGGGCTCCCAGGCCTCCCGTGACTACCTCTCTTTGCTGCTGCACCTGGCCTCGGACCTCAACGACCAGCGGCAGGGGCCGGGTGACCGCGGGGTGCGGGTGGCCGCCTGCGAGAGTCTGAGGGAGCTGGAGTGCTGCTACCCCGGCCTGTTCTCCCGGCGGTTGGACTCGCTGCGCTCCATGCAGCAGCAGGAGCTCACACCTGTCCACCAGGGCTATACGCTGCTATACAGCTTGGCCCTGCGCAATGCCGTGCTGCTGCTGGCCCGCCGGGGCGAGGGGGCTCTCAGTGAATTGCTGGCTGGCAACGAGGGGCTGGCTTGGGAGGCGGTGGGGAACACCGGGGCAGTCTCTCCAGCGTCCCTTGACCGCCTGCTGCTGCTGCCCACCCCAGCCGAGACCAAGGAGCTGAAGTCGGTGCTGTCCCAGCTGCTGGATGGCTCCTATCTGCTGACACCACCTGCCCAGAGCCAGCTTCTGTGGTTTCTGGCCCAGGTGGTGTGCGTGATCCGAACCCAGTCACCTGCCATCTTCAAGGCGCAGCTGGTGCGGTTGTTTGGCACAGCCCACGTGGCGCTGCTGCACGCCAGCCTGCAGCTCAAAGGGCTTTTCACCGACAGCCTCTTCACGGCCGAGGACGAGGCCTTCCTCCTGCGCCGCCTGGTGGGCATGGCCCAGCATCCCTCACTGCCCTCGCCCCTCAAACTCTTCTACCTCGACTGCCTGCTGCACTTCCCCGAGAACCGCCCGCTGGGCTCTGGCTCTGAGGAGGGGCTGCCTGTGCTGCTCACACCCCGCCTGGCCTCCTGCCTCTTCCCCTCCCTCTTCAACGACCCGGGCACCATGCTGGCACGCCTCAACCTGCTGAGCCTGGTGTGCCTGGAAAACCAGGGCCCCGAGGCTGAGCGGGGTGTTGGGTATATCTTTGAGCATGTCCTGGCACTGGCAGACACCGTGGCAGGCAAAGGTGGGCGTGAGGCCACTGGGCTCTTCTTCCGAGCCGCCTACCTCTTTGCCCGCTACTTTGGCTCAAGGCCGCAGCTTATGGCAGAGCTGACGGGCACCCTGGTGGGGCTGTATCACCAGCGCTGCTCCCTGGCCCCCAACCTCATAAACCTGCTCAATGAGACCCAGGTGGTGCTGGATGACCCAGCCTGGCCCGCATCCTTGAGCAAGGCCCTGCAGGAGCTGATTGTGGGCATGCCGCTGCTGCCACCCTGGGAGCAGGAGCTGGGCTGGCACCTCAAGTTGTTGGCCCGGGTAGCAAAGGAGAGTGGGGTCCCGCAGGGCAGCACACTTGGGTTCCTGCAGCGCCTGGTGCAGCTGGCAGGTGCTGGACAGCTGGGAGATTGGCACATTGGCCAGGCTTTGCTGAGCGTCTGCCGCAACCTGCTGCAGCACCAGCCTCCCCCTGCCATGGGGTGCCAGCTGGCTGAGCTGCTCCAAGACGTCTCACTGAGCTACCCGGATGTGGACGTGCAGGATCGGGCTCGCTTCTACTACACACTCCTGTCGTGCCTGTCTGGGGACAAGCTGGGGGCAGTGCTGGCCCCTGGGGGGCGCCTCAAAGCCCGGACTCTCTCCTCCTCCATCATGGCAGATAGCGAGAACTTCGCCGCCACATTGACCGTGCACCCAGCCCCGCAACCCCTGCTGCAGCTGCAGCGCGAGGCCCCAGCCAAGCCCACCCTAGTACCAGTGCCGGCCTCCCAGCCGTGCCCTGCTGATGCTCAGGAGGTGAAGGACTGCTGCCGACAGCTCCTGGAGCTGCATTCTCCAGCCCGGCTCAGCCTGATGTACCGGCTGCTCCACACAGGGTCCTCACCTGAGCGACTCTTCTGCCTCCTGCTGCGCTTCGAGCGCTCCGACAACTTCTATGAGCCAGTGCCTGACGTGTGTGTGCCCTGCCTCTCCACCACCCGCCCATCACCCGTCCTCACGCTCCACCTGCAGCCCCGCTGCCCCTACCCCACCGAGCTGGCAGTGAGCGCCTTGTACACCACGCAAACCGGCCTCACCTACTGCAGCCAGCTAGAACCACTGCAGGTGGCCTTTCCGGACATCTTTCTGCCTCTGGCACTGCCCGTGAATTGGGACTGTGAGAGCCGACGCCACCTCTTTGACACCCTCTGGTCCTCCCTGTGCCCAGATGGGTCAGGTGACTGCGCCGAGAGCCTCTTTTGCTGGCCCACCACCCAACAGCCCTTGGGTGTCCTGGTGCAGGCTCACTTTGCCAGTTACCTAGTGGCAGAGGAGCCGGGCACCTACAAGATTGCCATAGCCCTGCCACCCCACTACCATGTGCTGCTGCAGGCACAGGGGACCCAGGGGGCAGCGCGTGTCACCATTCGAACTGACAACTGGAAGGTGCTCCCCCACCTGAGTGCCTACCTGCGGAAGGTGGTGGAGTGACAGAGCCTCAAATAGGGATTGAGAGGTATCTGAGTTGGGCACCCCCCAGGAAGGGGGATCTGTGAGTGGGAGTAAAGGGGACATGTCTCCAGCCACCTGGGGGGGATTTGAGAGTGGACAGAGGGGGACACATCTCCAGCCCCCTGAGGGGGCAATCTCTGAGTGGGGCTGGGAGCCTGAAATGTAAATTTCTGAAGCTCTGTACAAATGCCTTTTGCAAGTAAAATTAGCAGTGAAATGAACAAATTAGTGCATGTGGGAGGAGTGCATTGGGGTAGGGACAGGGGTGGTGCATTGGGAGCTGTGGGGGGAGATGCAATGGGGTGGAGCTGGAGGAGTGTGGAGGTGGTGCTATGCATTTGTGGCGAGTGCAATGAGGTGGTGCTGTGTGCCTGAGCTCCTGTACTGCTCCCAGCTAATGGGGAGTCTCCAGCACTGGTGCTGCTTGGAGCAGCTGAGCTGTAGTGCTGAAAGGACAGTTGGGATGCATTCTCCCCCTCACAAGCTGGAGGACTCCATGTCTGCCCTGTGGGACCAATGCTGAAAGGAGGGTTTGGTTTCTGAGGCCTGTTCGGTCCCTGGCTACTCTGCTGGTACAGGGCTTGGTGAGCAAGGGCTGGCCCTAGGTGCTTTGTCACCCAGGGTGGAAAAGGTTTTTGGTGCCCCATGCCAGGGCTCTGGTGCCCCCAAATGAGGTAAGTTGGTGTCCCTGAATGTTGGTTCCCAGGCTGGCCCCCCTGCTCGCCGGCCCCCCGAAGCCTAGCTCTGCTGGGTCGTGCCTGTGGGGATGTACAGGGAGGGGGATCCTGCTTTGCTGGGAACACAACTCGCAATGCAATCAGCTGTCTCCATGGCAACTGCTGAGCAGGGTCTGAATTAGGGTTAAGCAACAGAGAGTCCTGGGGCACCTTTAAGACTAACAGATGTATTGGAGCATAAGCTTTCGTGGGTGAATACCCACTTCGTCAGACACATGTACACGCTTTACATGCGTCTGACGAAGTGGGTATTCACCCACGAAAGCTTATGCTCCAATACATCTGTTAGTCTTAAAGGTGCCCCGGGACTCTCTGTTGCTTTTTACAGATCCAGACTAACCCGGCTACCCCTCTGATACTTGAATTAGGGTTGTTCCCCCCAGGTACAAAAACTCAGGCCAGCTGGCAGCTCCCCCTGCACGGCTCCCTCCAGCGGGCAACCCTGCTCTGAATGGAACCCAGTGTTGCTCTCGCATGTGGGTCAGCGTGGGGAAGGGAGGCGCTCCAGAGGCTGCTTCTCCATCTTCCCACATGATCGGAGGGAGGGGTTTCACTCAGGGTGGAACTACCGCGCCCATCATGCACCAGGGGCGGGACTGCCACTCCCATCATGCACCGGGGCGAGGCTTGCTCCTGTGGCACGCACCGGGATAGGCGTGTGGTGCGGTGTGAAGGGATTCCCGTCGGCGTCTTCCCGTTCCCGTGTTGCGCGCGGGACCCTCGGTGAGGACGGCAGGTGAGCGGGGCTGGGAGAGCCGGCGGAAGTGGACGCGCCCAGCGCGAAGCGGCCCCGGAGACCCCACTCACTACTTCCCGGGCAGGGTCCTGCCTTCCCTGGCCCCCCAGAACCCCCCCCCCCGCGCAAGGGATGAGGATCGCTGGTCAGGAACTGCCCCTCCCCTCCCCCCGCAAGGGATGAGGCGCCCCGGTCAGGAACTGCCCCCCCCCCCCCGCAAGGGATGAGGCGCGCTGGTCAGGAACTGCCCCTCCCCTCCCCCCGCAAGGGAGGCGCCGCCCTGGACCAGAACTGCCCCCCCCCCCCCCCCCCGGGGTGACGCGCCCCGGCCCGGGACCCCCCCCCCCCGCCCGGGGCGGGGGGGGCTGCCCCGGGCCCGCCCCCCCCCCCCCCCCCCCCCCCGCCGGCCGCCCCCCGACCGCCCCCCCCCCCCCCCCCCCCTCCCCCCCCGCCCCCCCCCGGCCCCCCCCCCCCCCCCCCCCCCCCGGGCGGGGGGGGGGGCCCCCGGACCGCCCCCCCCACCCCCCCCCCCTCCCCCCCCCCCCGCCCCCCCCCCCCCCCCCCCCCCCCTCCCCCCCCCCCCCCCCCTCCCCCCCCGCCCCCCCCCGGCCCCCCCCCCCCCCCCCCCGCCCGCGCCCGGCCCCCCCCCCCCCCCCCCCCCCGCAGGGGGGGGGGCGCCCCGGTCAGGACCTGCCCCCCCCCCCCCGCAAGGGATGAGGCCCCCCGGTCAGGAACTGCCCCCCCCCCCGCAAGGGATGAGGCGCCCTGGGCAGGAACTGCCCCCCCCCCCCCCCGCAAGGGATGAGGCCCCCCGGTCAGGAACTGCCCCCCCCCCCGCAAGGGATGAGGCGCCCTGGCCACGAACTCCCCCCCCCCCCCCCCCCCGGAGGCGGCCCCCCGGCCCCCCCCCCCCCCCCCCCGCCCGCGCCCGGCCCCCCCCCCCCCCCCCCCCCCCCCCTCCCCCCCCGCCCCCCCCCGGCCCCCCCCCCCCCCCCCCCCCCCCCGGTCCCCGCCCCCGCCCGCCCCCCCCCCCCCCCCCCCCCCCCCCCGCAAGGGATGAGGCGCCCTGGTCAGGAACTCTCCCCCGCGGCCAGGGATGAGGATGGCTGCTCAGGAACTGCCCCCACAACCCTCTCACTGTCTCTCTCGCCAGGCCCCAGCTGAGCAGTGCCTGCCTCTGGAGCAAGATGTCTGAGAGCAGCAGCCCCATTCGGCTGGATCTGAGCTCCCTGCGGGGGGCACCCCAAGATGTCCTACACCTGCTGCCCTGCGAGGTGGAGCACAACGGCAGCGCCCCTGTGGACAGATACTTCACCCCAGCCATCCGCCAGGGCTCGCAGGGTTGGTGACTCCCTCCATACTTGCCAGGGGATGCTGTGCTGCAGGGAGCAGGATGGGGGCTCCCGCCCCTTACAGTCAGTGCTGACCTTAGGAGGTGCTGTGCTGCTGCAGGGATGGGATGGGGGCTCCGTAAGGGGTGCTCTCCCCTCAGTCAGCATAGACCCCAGTACCCCTGCATGGAACTTGGGTTGCTGTGCCCATTTCTGTCAAGTGCATCCCCTGGCCAGGATCCTCTGTCTCGGCAGCTCAGTGTCAGTCTCTCTCCCCGCAGAGAAATCTGTATCCTTCCGTGGCAGGAGCCTCAAGGGGCAGGAGGTGATGGTGCCCCAAGGTTATGTGGGGCTGGTTCTGAAGGAGGATCAAAGGCCCTGCACAGAGGAGGAGGTGAGCCCTGTGGGGGTGGGGTGGATAGGGGAGAAGCAGCCCTGGGATGCTAGCACCTGCCTGGGGGAAGGCTGTGGGGCTGGACCCATGGTCTTGCCTTGGGCTGGGATCCAGCAGGAGGGGGCACTGGTAGCTTCTGGGGACACATTATGCCCGCTTTGGGGCTGGGTGGGAGGGGTGGTGTTACCCCTTTGGGGACAAGGCCATCAGAACTGGGAACAGCGTAGTTTTAACCCTCACGCTAAAGGGAGGTGTGCCTTGGAGCTGGCTGGGGGCCCCCTCAGTCCCACTGCCTGTCCCCCTCCCTGACTCCCAGCCTCCCGTGCTGCAGGAGCGGACTGTGCGGCTGAAATCAACCTTTGGGACGCTGACAATTTGGAACCTGGAGCGGGCTCCAAGTGCGGATGATGGGCTGCTCCTGGCTCTGAGCTGGCCAGGGATTGCAGAGGCCGTAAGTACTGGTGTGCTACTCTCCTGTCCGTTCCCCCACCCCAGAACGGTGAGGGGGGCTGGTGGTGTGTGTTAGGGCCTGGTCTTGCTGCTGCTGCAACTACAAAGGGGGGGGGGGGCAAGATCTCCCCCCCCCCGAAGACTCATACACTAGCTCTGTTTGGTCCATTATAGCAATGAACAGGTATGTTCTCAGCCCTGCCCCATCCAATTATCAGGCTGCTTCTGTGGTTCACCCAGTATCCCTTGAGTTGCTAGGGGTGAGGCAATTATTACATCCCATAATACCCCTGCATTCACCTACACACTCTGTTAGTGAAGGGGGGCTGGCTGTGTGTATGGGGCCTGGTAAATGCCATAATGATTGGTCCCCTCAGAGTGAGTCAAATACTCTGCGATGAATTAACTATAGCCCATAATATATACCCTCCGTGGACACCCAGCCATGCCCCTGCCCCATAATATATACCCTCCGTGGACACCCAGCCATGCCCCTGCCCCATAATATATCCCCGGTACCCCAGCAGCTGTGAATAGGGGGAATGCCTCCAGGCCTAGCAGGGGGCAGAGTGCTGAGGCTGTCTTGGCCTGCAAGGGGTGGCTGGGTGTTCTTGGGGCTTGACGTGGGCAAATGGAAGATGCTGTCCAAAGCATTCTGCCCAGCCTGGTGGGCACTACCCCCTTGTGGGGGAACATGGCAAAGGCAAAGTAATTGCCGTGCAGGACTGGGGCTCAGAACTCCTGCCCTTGGCCCCATCTGTGCCTCAGTTTCCCCTCCACTCTGTTGATTTAGACAGAGCTTCATAAAGCAATGAGTCTCATGGGGTGTTTGTGCAATGCTTGGCCCAACAGGAGCCCCAGTCTCAGTGTGGGGGAGCAGTGTAGTGCCTGGTACAATGGGGAACCTCCCCACTTTGTCAGGGCCTCTAGGCAGTACTGTGCTACACCTAACAGCAGCAGCTGTTCCTGCACTGTTATCCTTTCAGGGCTGGAATCCTATGGGTGTGGGGGGCAGGTGACTTTTGACAGGTCACCTCTCTCATTGCAGATCCATGCACCAGTGTCGAGGAAGGAGCAGTGAGCCCATGGTGGAGGCAGCGGTCCCAGGACTGCTAGCCACTGGCTGCCTCTGGGGTCTGTACTGGGGATTTTTTGGCCCCACCACCCTGCGTGGTGGTTCCATGCTGAGAATACATGGATCTCACAGAGATACCTGCTTGGTCTGAGTCATGATTCCAGAGTTCACTGAGCCAGCACCTGGAAACAGGTGGGACAGCATCTTCCCTGGTCCACGGCTGTCTGTCTGCCCTCTGCGCTGGAGATTGGGGACGGGAAGGCTGAGTGCTATGGACCTTATGCTGCAAACACTGATCCCTCGGGTCCCTGGGACAGGCAGCTTCAACATCCAGCACAGGGCAAAACTGAGGCTTGCTGAAGCCTGGCCCAAGTCACAGCAGCTGAGTGGGATAGAACCCAGGTGGTCCTGACTCCCAGCCACTCTTTAAACTACTTGGCCATGATTCTCCCTAGATGTCTCATGCTACCCAGGTAGGACTCTAATGCAGGAGCCAGGTCTCCTGGGTTCTTTTCCCCCTCCTCCCTGCTGTGCCTCCATTTCCCCCTCTGAATGAGGCAGGGAAGAGTGCTAGCACATTCAAGAGACCCTGGCAGGACTGACCAGCTAGAGGCAGGACAGGGCAGCAGGGTTGTGCTTGCAGCCTCTTCTCTCTTCCCCTCTCTCCAGGCTGCCACAAGCTTTGGCATGATGCGGGTCCCCGCCCAGAACCATTCTTGCCAAGGGAATATTCAGCACTGTTACTTTATGGGGGGAGCACCCTGTTAGCAGGGCCTAACTCCGCTGTGTGGCTGCTGTTTGCAGGTGGGCCTGTGGCCAGACCTGGAGGGGAGGGGAGGGCAAGGCTAGTCAGGCCCAGAGGCTTGGCCGAAGTAGCAGGATGGGGATCAGCACCATGAGCCTGCCAGAGAAGCTGGGGGGGAAGAGAAGTGTTTAGTGCTCAGCCCTAAGTGTCTTGGCCCAATGGCAATCAGCCCGTCACCTGTCCACTGCTCAGTGCTGCCACCCCTGACACTAGGGGACATCTGGTTCCAGATCCTGCTGTAACTGCTGCTCCCAGGGAGAGAGAAATGTGCTACCAGGGCAGGGGGAGCATAGCAGCTTTGAGGTCCTAAACTTGTGTTTGGCCACAGCTTCAGGCAGCCTGCACCCTTCCAAGCTTCGGGTGTGTTCATTGCACAGGGAGTGCTGCAGCTGGCTCTGAGGTGACACATAGCAGCTGCTGTTGGCAGGGACACTGCTCACTAGTGGAAGAAGTAGCTGCCCCCCAGAACCCCTGGAAGTCGAGGCCTGATGCTGTTCAGGGTATTGCACAGCCCTGGGGAGGATAATGCAGCCTGAGCACCCCTCATCCTTCTCTAGCTGATTAAAAAGGTCCAGGATCAATCATTTTAGTTCCAGGATCTTTATCAAAAACTCAGATCGAGTGACAGAGAAACGCAGATGCTGGCCAGCTGCCGAGGGCCCAGGGCCACCCATTCTCAGCCTTTGGGCTCCTCGGTCACAGCCCACACTGTACAAGATGGCCTGGCAAGATGCAAGTCCTACACACAAATGGGGCCCTCACCCTGGCACTGAGACAAGGAGAGCAGCATGGGGGCCTCTGCACCTTCCCATGGGGCTCGAGCCACGGCCGGAGAACGATGCAGCCCCAGCCTAGCCCTGTGGCAGAGCACATGATCACCCTTGGAGATGCTGTTGCCCAGTCTGTCCCAGCCCTGGGATAAACTCCCAGGAGCTGCACATTAACTGGATGGCTGTGAGGCCCCATGCCAGGGCCATGGGGGAGTGGGTGGCAGTTAGGCCCTGCCTCTCACCACTTGCCCCTCTTGCTCCAGTCCTTGGGGGTGAAGTGCAGACACTTGGAGTCAATGCGCAGGATCCGCTTCAGCATCGCCCGCTCATGCCCGTCCACTATGTCCTCTGAGAGCGTCAGAATGTACTGGCCCTTTAAGGGAGACAGCAGTGGCCCAAGTCAGCGATGGGGTTCGAGAGAAATGTCTTGTCAGGGTCCCTGAGAAAATCAGTGAAGGGACCTGAGCCAACCTAGCTGCTTGTCTCTATTGATGTGTTTTAGTCCCATGTGGCAGCCCAATCAGCATCCCCTGTCCCCCAGAGCCAGCCCTCATGAGTCCTGCCTCCCAGCCCCCCTTAATTCAGCTACCCTAATGCCTTGGTATATACAAGGAAGCCTCTTGGGTACCGCTAGGAATCTCACTGCCTGCCTCCAGAGCATTCCCCCCAGGGTGGATACCTTGTAGTAATTGATGAGGTTCAGGTACTGCAGTGTGGAGATCACATCCTCCTTCTTGATGCTGGTGATCTCACTGATTTCGCTGAAAGGGAATGGGAGACATGAGGGGGTGGAAGGCAGTGACCTGGGGGGGGGTCACTGGCTGGGGGTGGGGGGGCGCACGGGAGCCAACGGCACCTTCCCCATGTACCCTGAGGCCATTCTGTCTGCGACCGGCCCTGGAATCACAGTCGCGGGAATGATTTTGAAGCAGCCCTCTGTGAAGTGTTAACTCTGACTCCTAATGACAACTGGGTCTGTGTTCTCTGTCACTGATTATTGGTGCAGAATCCTCTGCTCTAGGATTGAGGGTGGAGTTTGGGATTGTGGGCGGGGTACTCACTTGATGGTGATCTGTGGGCGCTCCCCGGTCTCAGACTTCAGGTTCATGAGGATCTCCAGGATGGTCTGGGACCAGTAGCTGCGGTAGGAGAGGAGCCCGAGGTCTGAGAGTGGCTTCTCTGGCGTCCCCGTCTTCCCTTCCACCTTGGAGAGCTCGTAGCCTGCCGGGGGCGGGAGGAGGAGATGGGGTGAGGGAGATGGAGATCAGGGGAGGGAGCTGGGGTGGGAAGGTGCCACTTACTGAATTCGATGAGCAGCTTGCCATAGCCTCGCCTCTGGTACGGGGGCAGGGTCAAGATGCAGGCCACATTGTAGTCTTCTGTTGACTCCTTCTCCTACGGCAAACAGCAAAGGATTCACACCTCAGCCAGTGGCTGCAGATTGCTTTGATGCTGGGTGTTCTAGTGACTCCCCTACCATCAAGACTGCCACAGATCCCCATGCCTTGTACCATGAGTTCTGGCCTCATCCACTGCACATGAATTCCCACTCATGCCCCCTTCGACAAATCCTGACCCTGGCCACAGATTCCTGCTCACACACCCTCCCACGGATCCTCTCACAGGCCACAATAGCCCCCTGCCACAGATTGGGGCCATGACCACATTAGTCTGGGCCTTCAATCCCCACCTATGGCCACAGCCACACCAGTCCCCTCCCTCACCCCAACCACAAATTCCCATCCATGGTCACAGCGGCCCCTTCCCCCTCATCCCAGATAGCCACAGCAGCCCACAGACAGAGCCCAGTCAATGGGCAAGTGGCTGCGACAAGGCACAGCGATTCCCTGACCAACAGCTAGTGTCTCAGATGCTCCCTAGCTTCTATGACCCTTCAGGCATCTCCCATGGGGAGGCTCTGATCCCATCAGGCAGTGGGGCCAGCCCATGGGATTCCTATTATACCACAGTGACCTGCTCTGACTGGCTAGAGAACAGTGGGAGAGCAGGGGCCGTGACAGGAGCAGGGATGGAGGGTCCCATCCAGGGAGCGGGGAGCACAGGGCAGTGCCCCTCACCTTGGAGAAATAGCCCACGATGTGGAAGCCCTTGCAGTCATACTCTGTCATGACGTAGAAGAGAAAGGGGTCAGTGTCATAGTACAGGGTCTTGTGGTCCAGGAAACACTTCGCCAGCAGGCAGAGGTTCTGTGAGTAGCTCTGCAGGGACGGCATAAGCCGGAAGCATTAACATCCCCACTCTACTGCCAGGATGTGTGTGTGTGTCAGCTAGCTTCAGGGAGCTGCTGGGGAGGGCCCCAGCTCTAGTTACCAGCCCCCTGGCCCAACAGGGATCTGCACTCAGACCTTCTCCAGCCCGCTTCATCAGAGTGGCTCAGGCCACAGTACTAAAGTCCCACGTTGTCCAGGACATTGTCATAAGCAAACTAGAGAAATGTGACGAGGAGTCCGGTGGCACCTTAAAGACCAACAGATTTATTTGGGCATAAGCTTTCGTGGGTAAAACCCCCCACAAAATCTGAAGAAGTGGGGTTTTTTATGTCCAAATAAATCCGTTAGTCTTTAAGGTGCCACCGGACTCCTCGTTGTTTTTGTGGATACAGACTAACATGGCTACCCCTCTTATACTAGAGAAATGTGGTCTCAGTGTTTCTCAACCTTTTTGATACCAGGGACCACCTTGCTGCCTTCCTAACCTGTGTCAGGGAGATCTCAAGGACCGGCTCTGGTCTAGATAAAGTTACTATATGGTGGGTGCACAACTAGTTAAAAGACCGTACTCAAGGGGTAGTTATCAATGGTTCACTGTCAAACTGGGAGGGCAAAGCTAGTGGGATGTCATAGGCATCAGTCCTGGGTCCAGTACTATTCAATATTGTCATTAATGACTTTAGATATTGGAGTGGAGACTATGCTTATAAAATTTGCAGGTGACAACAAGCTGGGAGGGGTTGCAAGCACTTTGGAGGATAGGTTTAGAATTCAGAATGATCTTGATACATTGGGAGAATTGGTCTGAAATCAACAAAATGAATTTCAATAAAGACAAGTGCAAAGTACAGCACTTAGTGGTAGTCCTGCTGAAAAGAACCTGGGGGTTAGTATGAGTCAACGATGTGATGCTGTTGCAGAAAAGGCTAATATCATTTTGGGGTGTATTATGTGAGACGTGGGAGGTCCCGTTCTACTCAGCACTGGTGAGGTCTCAGCTGGAGAACTGTGTCCAGATTTGGATGCCACACTTCTAGTTAAGTATTAGAATAGGTTTCCAAGGGAGGTTGTAAAATCCCAGTCACTGGAGGTTTTTAAGACAAGTTGTTAGACAAACACCTGTCAGGGATGATCTAGGTTTACTGGTCCCGCCTTAGCACAGGGGCTGCGCTAGATGACCTCGAGGCCTCTTCCAGCCCTACATTTCTATGATTCTATGGAGGAGGAGAGTGCGACAGAATCCCTTATAGGGGAAACCGAGGCACAGAGATGGGAAGGAACTTTCCCAGGTTACCCAGAGAGGCATCAGTTGGGCTGGGAATGAACCCAGGAGTCCTGACTCCCAGCCCCTCTCTGTTGTAGCCACTTGAACCCATTCCCACAGCCACACATCCCTGTCACACACCCAGGCTCCCAGACCCTGGAATCAGGCAGTCTCCTAAGGGTTAAAGGTGGAACAGAGAGCCCCACCCCAGCCGGGCCCTAGTGAGGGACCTCTTGCCCCAGACCTGCCCCTTGCCTTGTTCTTGCGCCCATCGATCTCAAAGAAGGAGATGGTGCCTTTGCGGTAGATTTCATTCCCGGGCGGGTGCCGCAGGTCGCACTTAGTCTGTGGGAGAGAGAATCCCATGCGAGCAGTCAGACCCTGCACCTTGCACATGGGGCACCTCGATTGCAGAATGACACCAATGATTGGGGGCCAGAGGGGCTGAGTTCCAAGGGGAGAGGGAAAGAACTGGATACATCTAGCAGAGTTCAGGGGAGTGGCTAACAGGCTACTTGGAGCCAAAGAGTAAACCCCCCAGAGATCGAGTCTGCCTCTCCCTCTCCTTCCAGGTGGTAGAATTAGGATTAGAGAATTATACAGCTACAGGGACTCCTCACCCCGCACTGAGATGCAACATCCTCTGGGGTGGGGCAAAGGGAGCTGTTTATACAGGTATCCCTTGCCTGGTGCCAAGTGGGGCCGGGGTCAGCACTGACTTGGAGGGAAATGCAGCCCCTACGGAGTCACCCACCCTGCTCCCTGCAGGCCAGAGCCCCTAGGGAACACACTCAGGGGCAGAAGCCCTGGGATCATGGAGTCATGGGCCATGCAGGGGCACGGGGAGGGTGATACGTACTAGGTGCCTCTGCAGGCACTTGAGACTCTTGACGTATTTGAGGCAGAACTCGCAGAGGTACAGCACGGGCAGGGTGGTGAGCTCCTGTGGGTAGGGTGAGAAGTACCAGGGCTTCAGGCGGTGCCGGCCCAGCTCGATGCATTCTATGTTCTTCATGCGTGTGATGATGTCGTCGTGGCTGCGGTCCGACACAAGGCTGCCCGTCATGCGCGGGGCCGAGGGGATGCCGTCAGAGCTGTCCTGAGAGTCCTGCAGGCGGCACAGAGGCAGGGTCAGGAGCTGCTGGACATGCCCTCCTAACCCCTCCTCTCTGGGCCCCGCCCCCAACTCGGTCTCAAATCAGGCCTCCCTGTGCCCTTCCCAAGGGCCGCCAGAACCCAACGGCTGGCTGCTGATGGTGTGTGCACGGTGGCCCAGAAAAGAATCCTGGCTCCTCTCCCAGATCCTGCAGGGCTTCCAGGTCCGAGAGAATGGGCCTGGGAGATCCTCCACCCCACTTCTCCCCACCCAGCACACCCAACCCCGATGGTGCTGCAGCTTGGGCACGCTATGACTTCACCTGTACTGGGGCTGAGGGCTGCTCCTTGAGCCAGCAGCATCTCCCCCAGGGAAAGGGGCAGGAGCTAGCAGAGAGCTGGGGAGATAAAGTTCCGTCAGCGGCTGCTCCAGGCCAAATCCTGGAGGGACCCCACTGATCACTCATGGAGTGGATCCCTGCCTGATGCCCTGTGAACCTGAGAGAGCTCCTCCACTGCTGGCTATGGCTGGTGGTTTCCCAGGCTGTGGGCAGCTAACACCCCATCCCTCCATTCAAGTCAGGGCAGAGTTTACCTCATCTGTGCCTAGGCAGTTGGATTTCCTCTTCCTGCCAGGCTGGGCAGCCACGGCTCTCCTGGCTGAGCCGTTCTGGAAGAGAAGGTGAGAGGGGTGTTATGTGCAGGCCATGGGCGGGAGGAGGGATCAGCCATTTCCCGGCAGCAGCACAGGGAGGGGCTCCACCTCCCATCATCACCTGACCCGTGGGATGAAGCTAGGAACAAGGCAGTTTTAAGGCAATCCGACACCACAAGGCAGGCCCTGGCCCCACAGGGAGCCAAGGAGTCAGGGCTGGAAGCATGGGGACCCATCAGAACTTCCCCCAGCAGGCAGGCGGGTGTCGTCTCCACTGGGGCTGAACCCTTTCTGTTCCACACAGAGCACCTTGCTGAGTCCACTAAGCAGTGGGGCTGGGGGTTAACGCCCTTTGGAGATGCCCAGAGCAGCTCTATCTCGGAGGGATTGGCTCAGGCTCTCTGTAGACTCAGGCATTGCTGTATTGGTTGCATTTGGGTTACATTTTCTCCCCAAGCATGAGGGTGAGAAGCTGTGATTTTGCCCTGATTACAGGACTCCAGGAGCTCAGGCCCTGGTCTCAGGGTAATAGTGCCTGGGCCTACACCCAGCCCTGGGCCGGAAGGAGCAAGGAACAGTGCCCAGAGCTCTCCCTGTGATGGAAATACCCCTCCCCCCTGCACATCCCATCAACCCCTCTGCTCTTACCTGGGGGAACACAGAGGCTTGAGTGGTCTCTGTGGAAGCAGGGACGGGGGTTGCTGGGGAAACCACCTCCACCTTCCGCTTCTGAAACAGACCCAAAAAATGGTTCATCCACATGGGATGTTGCAAAGCTTCACAGTCGTCCGCCCCTGTACAGCATCCCCCGCGGGGGCAACTTCTCATCTGCAGATGTACGGGCATCACAGTGTCTTGTAATCTCAAAAAAACTTTCTAGGCCGTTTATATGGGGATCCCTCACCCAGCGCTGACTTGCAGCTACCTCTGGGGTGGGGCACAGGGCTGTTTATACAGAGATCACTGGCGCTGAGAGACCTCCCCCTCTGGGGTGGGGTGTGAGGGCTGTTTAACAGCACACAGCAGTGCTGCATGACAGTGTAGAGCAGGGGGATAAGAATCTCTTTTCCAGCTAAAACTGCATGAAGTTCTAGGGAGGCAGAAAGTAACTGTCCAAGCTCTGATTTAGCTAGGACATCGTGGTTCACACCAAGACTCTGAGGGGAGGGCAGAGAGATCTTTAATGACCAAGAGTGGTTCCTTATCTGCATGGTTTGACTGAGGTCTCACAGCACCCTCTAGCTCAGTGGTCCCCAACCTTTTTCTTCTGGCAGGTGCCAAAAAAAAACAACAAAAAACCGAGCGCTGCCGGCGGGCGCCAAAAACAAAAACCCGAGGGCTACGCGGGCGCACTTACACCCCCCGGCGGGCGCAATGGCGCCCGCGGGCACCGAGTTGGGGACCCCTGCTCTAGCTTAACACTAACTGTGAGGGAAAAGCGCCCCCTATTGGACCCCCACTGCCAGCAGCACACTGCTCTCTAGTATCATGATATAAAGGACAGCGTGGCTCTGGGTGGGGGGAGAATGCCCCCTAGTGAATCCCCAGGACCATGCCTTGGGGGTCTCCCATGCAAGTCCAGACCCAGCCCGACCCCGGCCAGCTTGTATGACCTGGCACGATCCCAGCCTGTGGCCATGCCCAGACCATACTGAGGACACGAGGTGGGGGAGGTATCCCCGGCGCCGGTGCATACCGTTGTCCGATGGTTTGGCTGGACACAGGAGCTGGAGGAGAGGGGTTGGTCAGGCTCCCCGGGAACAGCCTCCCTCTCCTTGGGTAGGTTAAAGCGGAGCGTTATCTGCACTGGGATGGGCAGGGTTTTACCGCTGGCTGGAGTTGAGGCAGGTTGTAGAGACAGATCCAAGGTCTTCCTCTGAGTAGGGATGAAGATGGGGGGGATGGGAGTTATCAACACACCCGGTGGGGGAGAGGATGCAATGCTGGTCAGGTGAGGGGGGCGTGGCGCCACTGTCCCAGCTCGCCACGGGCCAGGCAGCGAGAGGAGTACATGGGTCCAGAGAGATAAGATGAGTTAGTGCTAGGGCCAATGCTGGGCCCTGCTCTTAGGATAAGTGGTACTCTAGCATCCCTGCCTTGGAGACCTGTATGTTTGCAACCCCTGGGTTGGGATCAGGTGGAGGGAGCCGGCCTGGGCCATCAGGGAGAACACTGTTCTGGGTAAGCGTCCACATCTCCCCATCCCCCCGCCATCCCAAGACACTCCAACCATCCCTGGTGTCCTCCTCCTGATCCCCAGGCCAGCACTCTTATCCCAGCCCGCCCCCTATAGCATCCCCCAGAGCAGCACTAGCATCCTCCCTGGCCTATGGCCAGCTCCTCTTACCACTTCCCGCTCTGGGGAGCCGGGCCGGGAGCCAGGCAGCCCATTCTTGGTGGGAGTCTTGGCTTCCTTCTTGGGGAACTGGATCTTCTTCAGGTCCAGTCGGTCATGGGTCACCCATTCGTCCAAACGCTTGTTAACTGCGGCGATGGGGAGACCAGGTTAGTGGTGCTCTCTTTTAGGGTGATGGGAGAGGAGGAAAGAGGCCCCTGTGGACAGCCAGTCCCAGGCAGAAAAGTGGTGCTAAGACTGCCCAAGGCTGGAGAGGGATGGATGAGCTGCAGAGGGGAAAGCAATGCCTCACACTGGTGAACAGCACCACGCTCTGGCCATTTGGACAGTTGAACCCAAAACATTTAGCTCCATCAGAGTCTCGGCTCCAGAAGCAGGAGTCCTGGCTTCCTCGTACGAGTGAGATGTATGATGAGAGGGGAAAGGCCTTCAGGAGGGAAAGTACAAGCCCAAGAACTCGGGACATTCATAACTATGCCACTATACGCAACGCCCCCACCTGTGTGTGCGTGCAACAGGAGACCCCCAAACAGGCCAGTGCCCCGCTGGGCAGTGGGGTCAGCTCTGATTCTGAAGTAAGCGCACCACCTACTGGGTCCCCGACCCCACTTGCCATGGTACTCTGATGGGAAACTCAAAGGATCCAGAGTTCCTTGAGCTGGATCAGAGCCAACACCCCCTAGAGGGGAAAGGACCGGTGTTCCACTCCCTCCCCCGCATCCCCGAGACAGCTAGTCCCCATGGTATAAGGCCAGATTGGAGACAACATCCACTAAAGGGAAAAAACCCCATAGCCTATTCCCCAGAATCCAGAGGAACTCCCTATTTTTGTTCATGTTCTGGACCAGCCTTTGTCAGTAATTTCCTAGTCTCATTCCCAATCACCCGAGGGCCAGCCAGTTTACTCACAGTCAATGTAATGCACATAGAAAAGCTTCCGGCCACTGATGTCCTTAACACTGAGGATTTCAGCCAGAGCTGCAGGGAGAGAAGGAAATAGCATTTCAGAGGAAATTTCCACCCAGAGCAGAGATGCAAAAAACCCTCTCTTGTAATGTTTATACACCACAGGGATCCAGAGTTAGGAACAGAATGCACAGGGTGGCTGCTTGGCACCAGAAATTGGCAGGGGGAACACAGTTACAACAGGCTGCATGAAGTTAGGTGCTGTGATGGGAGGGTCATGCCCAAATCTCTTCCCCCCACACACCCCTGCTTCTCCCTCTCCCCTCCCAGAGCTGAGAATAGAACACAGGTGGCCTGGCCCCTAGTGTTCTACTCCCCTTCCGCATCCAAGATTGGAAACTAGAAGTCCTAACTCCCAGCCCTCAGCTCTAACTACTAGACCTAACTGCCTCCATATAAACACCACCCCAACAATAAGTAGTGACGGCAGCATATTTTAGACAGAAACTGACAATTTTTCGAAATTGCCATATTTTGAAAAGATCTCAGTTTGTGACACTGTTTCCCAGGAAACACCCTGGCTCTGATGCTGCACTCTATAACATGCTAGAGGACTCAATGGGAAGTGCTGGGCATGGCGGGATCAGGGGCAATCTCCCAGATATTGTTTATATTCTTTTCAAAACACTTTTAGAAGGGGTTTTTCTTCCTAACCCCATGTTGATGCTTATAAGGTTTTTTTTTCAGCAATGAAGAATTTGACTATGGAGAGTTAAGAGTGAAACTGCATTGAGCGGTCAAATGCACACAATGAACAATCTGGGAAGAAAAGAAAAATATGTATATTAGTTTGATTCAATTCCTTCAGTTCTAGTCATCTTGGGCATTACTTTTAACTACTATAGGTCCAAAAGGCACAAGGTCACACAGCTAAGAGAGCAGATGAACTATACTGTACTGGTGGAAAGCAGCAACTCTGAAAAGGACATAGGGTTTATGGTAGATAACCAGTTGAACATGAGCTTCCAGTGTGATGCTGTAGCTAAAAGGGTGAATGTAATCCTTGGATGGATAAGCAGGAGTATCTCAAGCAGGAGCTGGGATGGGCTATATACAGAGGTAATAGCATTACTAGATACTGTGTCCCGTTCGGATGGCCACACTTCAAAAAGGAAGCTGAAAAATTGGAAAGAGAGCGACAAGAATGATTTGAGGTCTGGAAGACTTGCCTGACAGTGAGTGCAATCTATGTCGCTTATACAGAAGGTTAAAAGGTGACTGGACCATGCTACATGGGGAAAAGATTCTTGACAGCAGAGGGCTCATTAATGTAGCAGATAAAGCTAGAAGGTGATCCAACAGCCGGAAGCTGGATATTCAGGCTAGAAATGAGTCTGGAAATGAGTCTTTAAATCAAGATTAGACATCTCTTTCTAAAAGCTGCACTCTAGCTCGATCACCAGATCTGGGCTAGATGCAGGAATGGCTGTGATGGATTCTCAGGCTTGGGTGATGCTGGAGGTCAGAATGGACGGCCAGGCCTTGGAATCCAGATCATTGCGTTCAGTTTTGGTCACCCCAGCTCAACAAGGATGTACCAGAATTTGAAGGGGGTGGGGGGTTCAGAGATAGGTGAACAATAGGCACCTGGGGGGGGGGGGGGGGGGGGAACTCTCCTGGGAAGAGAGATGAAATGACTGGGATTGTTTGTCTTACAGAGGAGATGAAGAAAATGTTACATGATAAAAGTATATAAAAGGATGACTGGGATAGAGAATAGGGATGGGAACCTCTGTTCTCCAGGTCTCGTAGCACACGAGCAATGGGAATTTCAGAGAAACTTCAAAACCGATCAAAGGACATTCTTTTTCACGTAATACACCATCAGCCTCTGGAACTCATTGACACTTGACACAGCTGAGTGCAGGATCCCAAAAGAGACTGGGGGTTTATAAGGATAATGACACTGTCCAGGGTCAACAGAAAAAAGAACAGGAGTTTTGGAATCCTCCCATCCTCTAAATATTGGGGGAATCCACCCCATATCAGGTTATTCCACTGCGAAGTAAGAGATTTTACACCTATGCTTGTGGAATTGTTCCTATGCTTGTGGAATTGTTTAAGTGGGAAGGCTGTGAAGAGTATAAAATAAAAATACCCTCTGCACGTTAGTTACAGATTTAGGGCAATGCCCCACATGATTCTATTGAATCTGGCAGGAGAAATCTTCACAGAACTTGGGAGGGTGACAATATAGACATATGAGAGGTTATCATGTTAATACAGGAGTGTGTCTGGAAAAACACATGCTGTTTGGATTTCACTGCAATAAGACATTTTTCATGCTAGAGCTTGGTTTTGTCCCAACTCTGGCAGCATTTCACTACAGCCAATATTTTCTGTGTGTCTATGTCATTCATTATAAATCATAATTAATACACAAATAGTGTGATTAATTATATATTAATAAAAGAGGGCCCTGGGAGTCAGAACTCCTGAGTTCTATTCCTGGCTCTGGGAGGGGAGTGAAAAGTAATCTTTAGAGGAGAAGGGGCTTTGTACTGCCATCCATAACAGTAGCATCGGAGGCATGGAATCAGGACTTGTTGGTTCTCTTGCCAGTTCTGACAGGGGAGTATGGCCTTCAAAAATCTCTGAACCTACTGGAAAGATCAGAGTAGGAGTCAAGACTCGACGATTCTGTCCCTAGTTCTGCCATTTGACTATGGACAAGTTTCTTTCTCTCCCTGTGCCTCAATTTCTCCATCTATAAAATGAGAATAATACTAGTGACGTGCCTGGGATTGAGGCTTCATGGAGCTTTGAGATCCCTGGATGGGATGTACAAGGCATTACTATCTACACCTTTTTTATTATTCACTATTTGTATCATGATAGGGCCTAGATTAATCACAGATCAGGGGTCCATTGTGCCAGACAACAGACAGACCCATACCAGGATCAGGGGGTCTCCCCACTGTGCCAGGCACTGCACAATGAGAGACAATCCCTGCTCAAAAGAGCTCACAGTCCAAGTATATGATGAGAGATAATAAGTGACTGGGAAGAAAGGTGCACAAGGAATCATCTGTGTTTGTAGGTACCATGGACCACTCAGAGGCTAGCGCATCCCTGCAGCACACATCCTCACCCGGGCCAACTCTGGTTCTCAATACAGTTCTACAGTTACATGAGATCATTCTGATTCTGGGGCAGTGCCCTGGGTATTACCCAGTGTCTCCTCCACCCAGTGTGTGACTAGCCCCTGCCTTCAAATGCTGCCCTGGGGTCCTCGATCATAACCTAAAGTGGGGGTGGTTATCCCACACACTTGGGGCACCCCATGTGATCAGGAGATGGCCAGGCAGCTCCAAAATGACAGTCCAACATTTCCTTCCCCAGGGAGCCTAAAACTCAGACCTGGAGAATGCCAAGGACTCGAGATGACCAACCACCCCCACAATCTGGGTTCAAGGCCTCTACAAGGAAAGAGGGGCCCAGCTCCACGTGGTTACTGCCCCATCACACTCCCTGTTCCATCTTCCATAAATATCCCAACCATATCCCTCTTCCAACTAGGGCCCCCTATTGGCCCCTCCTCCAATCCACCTAATTGGGCCCATCTCTCCCTCCAACCCATCTCTTCATTGACCCCAACCCTATAGCCTTCTTAGGACCCCTCCCTTTCCACAGGAAGCACCATATCCCCACATGTCCCACCCCCTCTTCTCCAGGTAAACCCCATCGTACTCATATACCCTCTAGCCCCTCCCCTCCAAGCCACACCCCTTTCCAATTAGCCCCGCCCCTCACTTACGCCATTCATCTTCGTTGTCCTGGTTGCGACGCAACACGGGCAGGCGGCAGCCCTCGGTCACCTCCCCCTGCGGGCGGGATGTAAAGCGGTTAGCGGGGACTCCCGGGAATCCCACCCCCACCCTGCCGGACACCACCCTCCAGACCCCACTCACCACCTCCGCCATCTTGGATGCTCGCCGGGGAGCGTGGCCTTCTCTTCCGTTCCCCGCGCCGGGACACTTCCGGGATCGCGTAGGGTCCCTTCCGGCCTGTCATAGTTACTTCCGGCCCACTCAACATCAGCTTCGGTAGCGTCTGGCTCTGGCCCTGTTCAGAATTACTTCCGGGAGTATGAGTGACCCCTTCCGGTCCCGGCTAGGCCCCACTCCGGGGCTGTTCTCGGCGCTCGCCTGGCTCGGAAAGGGAATCTGAGGAGCCGGCGGGGCCAGTGTTAGGGAGCGAGGCGTAAATGGTGGCACCTATTGGGTTCCGGGAAGTGGGCAGCTAGCTGGACTCATGGGAGGAAGTCATGTGACACAGCACGAGGCCAGTTGAGGGCCCGGCAGCGTGTGTCGAGGGGTCACCGTGGTTCGGCTCCTCACCCTCCCCTGTTTCTAAAACCTCAACCCCGGGATAGGGGGAGCCGCGTGAAACGTGTCCCTGGAGCCCCCGAGCCCGACACCGCAGCCAGCTAGCCTGGGCCCACAGCGACCTGACTTGGAGCCACAGAGACTCGTCTCAGGAACTGGGGGCCAGGGATCAGGAGTTCAAGCTTCTTCCATTGTTTGCTGCTAATATTTCCATCCGCTTCCCAGCCCTCTAGCTAGGGGAGGTGACTAGCATCCTTTCTATTGTACAGGTAGGAAGCTAGGGGCACTTAAAGCAAAGCTGGGAATAGAGCCCATCTCTCTAAGGTGGTGTGGCAGCGTCTGCCTCCGTAGCACTTACGGTGGCACCACTTGCCTTGCCTCAGTTTCCCCAGGGGTCTTTAATCCACTTTTTTGGGGGGCTTTCCAGGTCTGTCTTTTAATCACCCTTTTATCAGGAGTTCAGCCTCAGAGAGGCTGTTGACAGGTAATCTTTTATCTCAGCATGCCTAGGACCAGGGCCCCATTATGCAAGGTACTGTACAAACACAAAACCTACCTCACGATCTATAAATCAAGAAATGACAAATGGATACAGCCAGACAGGAACAATGAGACAATCCTGGTCTGCATGCTGGGCAGTGGGTTCACAACGCCAACAGCCTAAACATCATGCTTTTTGTAGGCATTGTGACATAGTGGGATTGTCCCTTGTTATGCTGTATGTGAGCCTATGTGACTCTTACTGTTTTGCATGAATGCTGTGTGTGCTTCAGTTTCCCTGTGTATTGCATCAATATCTAAGTGGCGGGAATAAGGGTGTGTGACTTGTGGGGGTTGCTCCAGCTGCCTGCACGGATGCTATGGCCACCCCTTTGTAACTTGAGACCCAGAAGGGGGATGCGACCAGGTGACTCTTGGCCTGGGAAGTGAGACAAAGGCCAGAGGAGGAACAATGGGCAGGGCAGGGGCCAGGCAGCTGGAAGCGAGCCAGTCTCGGCTGGCTTAGGGCGCAGAGGGAGGACCAGAGCCCTCGCTCTGGGCTCCCCTCCTCCCAAGATGGACTTGGCTGAAAGTCACTGATTTCTCACGATTGTTCAAGACAGGATACGTGTGTTCCTGTCGACTAATAAACCTTCTGTTTTACTGACTGGCCGAGAGTCACATCTGACTGCGGAGTTGGGGTGCAGGGCCCTCTGGCTTCCCCAGGAACCCTGTCTGGGCGGACTCGCTACGGGAAGCGCACGGTGTGGAAGGGGATGCTGAATGCTTCGAGGTCAGACCCAGGAAGGTCGAAGCTGTGTAAGCTTCTTGCCCTGGTGACAATATGCTCAGAGAGAGGAGGCTCCCCCAGAGTCCTGGCTGGCTTCATACGGAGTAGTTCCAGAGCATCGCCCTGGTGACTCCATGACAGGCATCCCAATAAAGGATAGTTTGAAGGAGGACAATGAGATGGCTCTGTAGGTATTTAAGCGAGCTCCTCACAAACATAAGTGATAGCATGAGAGAGGATGAAGGGGCTTGTTGACAAATGTAACAAGTGGGCAGTGGATGCTGCCAGTACGGGCTGATTGGGGATGGGAATTGGCTTCTTTATACTAAATGAGAGATCATAAGTGCTAGAACTAGGGGTGCTGCTGCATCCCCTGGCTTGAAGTGGCTTCCATTATGTACAGGGTTTACAATTTGGTTCAATGGCTCTCAGCATCTCCACTATACAAATTGTTCCAGCACCCCTGTGAGAGATTATAGGTCAGGTGGGGATTGGCCATGGAGGGCCTTGAAAGGGAAGAGAAGCAGCTTATGACTGATCTAGGAGAGAAGGGAAGACCAATGAAGGGAAGCACAGAGAGGGGTGACACGGTCAAAGTAATGGCCTAGGAGAATGATCTTTGCACCAGCAAAGGAACTTACAACAGGGAGTGATCTCCCTGAGAGACTTCTGGGGGAAGAGGTAAGGTGATGTGGCTGTATCCTCCTTAAGGGAGGTTGGTGTGAGTGAGTTTATTTGCTAATGGTGCCCATGGTGTCTTAGAGACAGGGAACAGAACAGTATCTCTGCCAAGAAACAGCCTTGAGGGTTCACCTCTGAGGTCCGAAGCCCCAAAAGGCGACTGTAGGGCCATCAAACATTGACTCAGCCATTTACTGCTGTGGGCATTTGGCCTAAAAACCCACTGGGGAGGCCACAGCAGCTGTGATAAGACTCTTATCCTTCCTGGTTCCTTTGTGGCCTTGTCACATCCTATATGGCATCTGCAGCCCCCTATATAATCTTGTAACACCCCACAGTGGTCCCTGTCCCTGTATAATGCAGTAGTGCCCCACCCTAGTCCCAATAACGTCTCATGAACTGGTCCCTATATGGCCCCATAATGACCCACTGTAGTTCCTAAATAACCCCAGAGCACTCATTGGCCAGATCCTTATACTATCCCATAAATTCCCAGTCCCTATATGGCCCTGTAATGCTTCTCCCTCTACCCTACGTGGTTTGTAACACCCTGCCCTAGTGCCCATATGGACCCATTCTGCCCAATGTGTGGGTCCTATATAACAGGGGTTCTCAACCTTTTTCTTTTGGAGCCCATGCTTTTGGAGCCCATGCTATAAAAACTCCATGGCCCAGCTGTGCTGCCACAACTGGTTTTCTGCATATAAAAGCCAGAGCCGACATTAGTGGGTAGAAAGCTGGGCAACTGCCTGGGGCCCCATGCCACAACAAGCCCCACACAGCTAAGTTGTTCAGGCTTCAACTTTAGCCCCAGGTGGCAGAGCTCAGGGCCCCGGGCTTCAGCTCTGCACAGCGGGGCTTTGGCTTTCTGCCCTGGGCTCCAGTGGAGTCTAACGATGGCCCTGCCTGGTGGACCCCCTGAAACCTGCTTGCAGCCCCCCAGGGGGCCCCAGACCCCTGGTTGAGAACTGCTGTTATATAATGCCCCATCCAGCTGCCCCCCCCGCTAGAGTGCTGCACCCTAGTGCCTATATAGCCTAATAGTGTCCCACACGCAAGTCCGTATGGTCGCATGACACCCAGCGTATGGGCCCCATGTGGCCCTATGACGCCTTGCCCTGGAACCTGCCGCCTCTTTCTATTTTTCGTCCTCTCCCTCGCTGGTTTGGAATTCGCCCCTGCTCCATCCCTCGCTTCTGCGCCTGCGTAGAACCCCCCGCTCATTTGCATGGTGGGCGGGGCTTTCCCAGCAGCGGGGCGGGTCACGTGCCGCGGGCATTTCCGCCTCCGGCGTAGTTTGGGAACGGATACAGCGGCGGCACCTGGACCCGATCCCGCCGGAGGCCCGCGCCTGGACCACGCCCCCGGCCCCGCCCCTGCCTCGGACCCCCAATTGCGGCCGGAGACCCCCTTCCGCCTCGGAGCCCTTCGAGCAGCTGGACCCGCCCTAGCTGGGCTCCCTCTCGGACAGACTCCCCGGGGCACATCCACCTGCACCCCTCTCCCGATTGGGGTCGGGACCCCCGCAGGAGTCAGAATCCCCCCGTTCCCTATCAGAATCCTCCCCATTGGGGGCCGCACCCCACAGAGGCCCCCATCCCCTTGGCGCCTACGTCCCCCCCTCTCGGGGTGGGACCAGCTGTTGTACTGAGACAGCCCCGTCCCCGCACACGCTCTTATTGTGGACTGGAGTCCATCTCCTGAGCCCCCACGCAGGGGCCAGTCCTAGCCTGGGAGCCCTCCCCAGCCTAGTATCCCCTGGATTCTTCTGGTTCCCAAACTGGGAGCCCCCCTCCTTGACTCCCTCCAGCCAGGGAGCCCCTACCCCCCGTACCTCCTTGATTCCCAGCCTGGACCTAGCCTGACTTCTGGCAGAAATGGATGGTAAGTGTGTACCCCCAATCCAGCAATATGGACTTTTCCCCAAATCCAGAACCCCCATTTATCTCTGGGGTGTCTCTACTCCCCTCACCCCCGTCTCTGGAGGGGTGTGTGTAAAATGGGAGTCGCTGGGAGAGGTGGCTGTGTGGAAGCAGCTGAGTTCATAGGGATGTGTGGGGGGAAGCCCCCATTATTGGAGTGCTGGTTATGAATATGGGGGGTTTGGAGAGCAGCTGGGATTCCCCAGGAGCGTGGGTTTCCCCCGCTTTGTCCCATCCCCCACCGCCCATTATTTCCCTAGCTGCTGCATTTCTGGGTCCCTGCCTTGTTTTGCAAAAGTTTTGTTGTGGTGATGTCTGGTGAGACCTGCTTCCGGGGCCTTGGTTGGCAGCGATTTCCCTGTTTGCTTTGGGGGTCAGGCAGGCACAGTGAATTTGGGGGCTGAAATGTGGGGTGGGGGGGAAGAGAGGGGATTTGTGTCTCTTAAAAAAAGCCAACACATTGGGGAAAACACAGATAGTAGAATCCTTCGGCATGGAGGAAGGGCCGGGCTGGAGTTGACTGGACACTGTACAGCAGGGAAACGGCAGCTCTGATGTGATGTATTGGGCCTGTAACCCATCATATATTAACACCTAGTTCTTATATAGTGTGGCACTTTCCATATTATCCCATAACCCAGAGCGCTTCTGTCCCGCCAACCAGGGCAGAAATACAGCGACAGAGTAAATGAAACCCTTCAAACCGGAAGTGTTTTGTTGTTGTGTTTGAGACTTGAGGAACTCAATCTGTTTAGCTTAACAAAGAGAAGGGCTGATTTGATCGGTCTGTGAGCACTACATTGGGAACAGAAATTTGATAATGGGCTGTTCAGTCTAGCAGACAAAGGTCTCACAACTTGGAAGCTGAAGCTAGACAAATTCAGACTAGAAATTTCTATTTTAACAGCAAGGGGAATTAATACACTGGGACGACTTCCCAAGGGCTACGGTGGATTCTCCATCATGGGCAACTTTTAAACTAAATTGGATCTTTTTTCTAAGAGATCTGCTCTAGTTCAGTCGGGAATTAATTCGGGGCTGGCCTATGGCCTGTTATACCAGAGTTCATACTAGATGATCACAGTGGTCGTTTCTGGTGTTAGAATCAGCAAATCTTAGGCTAGGTCTACACTGGGGGGGTGGGGGGTCGACCTAAGATACGCAACTTCAGCTACACTAGACGCGATAAATCGATCCCCAATAGATCGATCAGTATCCGACGGGTAGTGTAGACGTACTCTTTGTATTGCAGTAGCATGTGGGAGCCCAGTCATGGCCCAGGACCCCTTGTGCTGGGTGCTGTACAGACCCAGAACAGAAAGATGGTCCCTGCCCCAACAAGCTGACAATTCCTACTGAATTAACCCTGTGAGTGGCTCATGTGCTGGGTGTATCCCCCAGATGTGTAGCTCACTAGAATTGTACCACCTACAGACTCCAGTCAAGATTCTCTTCTGCCTAGGTACTTTTCATGTAGGCGTACTCGGTGTTGCTTTCCTTAGAAATTCCGGGGTGCCGGAGCGGGGAGGTTTGGGCAGCTGGGCCTGTAGGCTCTGGAGAAGGGTTTGCGGCTGAGCCAGCCACCCATTTTGGCTTAATGGCTCAACATGAAACAGCTGATTGTGTGGCTGTTTTGGGACAGTCATCATTAGGTTTCAAAGTTAACGTGGTGATAGTGTGGGGGGAGGGCAAGAGCATGTTGGTGACGGTCTGTTTTTAAAGGGCTATTTTTTCACAACCCAGGGAGCTAGAAAGGATGGATATATCTGTATAACAAACTCCATTTTCCACACCCCCATCAATTCAGGCTATCCCCACCCCAGTTCTCTGCTCCTCTCCGGCCCTTGTAGGCTCAGAAGTGGGGAACTACAACAAGCCCTAGAAGTCACCAGTCCTCATGTNCGTTGGGGGGTTGGGAAGGAATTGCCCCCCCCCCCCCCCCCAGTCGCCTTAGGGAGGTGGAGACTGGGCTGATGGAGCCCACTGGTTTGATCTGGTACAGCTAAGCCTAACGCTTCCAAGTGCCTTAAGTAGCCAGACCCTGCCACCAAAACCAGAAGCCCAAATACCACTGGGGCTAGTGTGCCTCAGCGGCAACTGGGACAAGACCTTAGGGTTAAAACAAAGAACACCACCTTTTCCTGCTGCTAATAGTTATTTATTAGGTGTATTGTGGTAGCACCTAGACTCTTTCCCCCCCTCCCCCCCCCCCACTGAGGTCAGGGGATGGTGCTGCCTAGACCTCTGGCTGAGACACAGCGCCCCCAGTTGTGCTGGGCACGGCCCAGACACACAGCAAGGGACAGGCCCTGCACACAGAGCTTCCAAACCTTGTCTAAGGTAAAAGGTTTTGCCAGATATGTTGGCAGAACCCACAACACGGCCAATGCAGTGGAGACTACCCTGCCTAGCGTAGACAGGGTGTTGAAAGACACAGGGTGAGAGGGGAAACTGAGGCACGGAAAGGGACTTGCCTAAAGTTGGTGGTAGACCTGGGAATAGAACCCAGGTGTCCTGAGTCCCAGTCCAGTGCCCTAGCCACTCACCCTGGTGCAGGGCAGGGATTGTCTTTCAGTGTGTGTCTGTGCAGCACCAGACATGGTGGGGGGCTGTGTGGCTCCTGGCATCACAAGGTGTTCCCAGTCTTGGCCAGGGCCTCTAGACACTTCTGTAATACGAGTAATAATAATGGAACAGGTTATTCTGACCCTGCTCTCTGTTATACACCCAGTCCTAGGCTCTGATTCAGCAGGGTGCTTGCGTGTAATTCTACCCAGCATGAGTATTAGTGTTGCTGTGTATTTCATATGTGCTGGTAGCACCAGGCGCCCCAGTCCCACAGCAGAACTCCATTGCGCTAGGCGCTGTACAAAGAGAACAAAGATACTCCCTGCACCAGTGAGCTGGCTGGGAGTTACTGCAATGACTTACTTTGAACTCCGGCTAATTGCCAGGCTGGATCAGGCCTGAAGTCCTTCTAGCCCCATCGCTGACCATGGCTGTGAAACCAGCTGCTTCAGAGGCAGGCACAAGACGCCCCCCGTGGGAGCAGCTGCGGGGAAATAATCTGGCCCCCTTCAGTAGTCTCCTCCCAACTCTGACCGGACAGAGAGCAGCTTCATCGCTCAGGCAGGAGGTTTGATGTCCCGTCCAAAGCTCTGTCTGACTTTCCAGCCTCCGCCCTTCCAATTCCATGTAGTCTTGCTCTCCAGAGAAATGGCCAGTCCCTTCTGGATTCCTGCTCGGCCCCCAGCCTCAGTCGCAGCCTGTGGCAATGGGTTCTGCAGGTGAACGGTGCCGTATGTGGAAATCCTTTCCTCTGATCAGTTCTGAATTTGCTGCCTTCTGATCTCAGCCAGGACTCGATTCAGGGCATGCCTATGGCCTGTGTGAGACAGGAGGTCAGCCTATCTTCGGGGGCCCTTCCGGCCTTAGAATCCATGACTGTCCTAGTGCTGCCAGAAAGCAAGGGATGCTCCCAATCTCCTCTTTACCATCCTCAGCTCAGATCCAAGGTGAGCAGTCCCCACTGCTCCAGGCCTCTCGGCCTACTAGGAGCCCCCTGTGATTTTGGGCCTTGTAAGAGGTGGCGTGTGCAGTGCTGTGTGTGGCTGCATCATTGGTTTATATGCTGGCATTGGAAGACTCTTCATCCCGCTCTTCGGGAGCCATGTAATTTGTTTGCTTTTTGACTGCTGCTTTTAATCAATTTGTCCCATCAGACGCCTCAACTCTTGGTCTAATACAAATAATATTGAATAAGTGCATTATGGTTGTAACTCGAGGTTCCAACTGAGATCGCGGTCCCATCAGGTGCACAGCTTTGGGGGGGGGGGTGAGAGGGGCCATCCTGTTGTGCCAGGCACAGACACACAGTGAGACAGTCCCTGCTCTGGAGGAGCTCACAGTCTGAAGCTATGGCTACACTGGTGCTTTACAGCGCTGCAACTTTCTCACTCAGGGGTGTGAAAAAACCCTCGTGGAGGTGGAGTACCTGCAGCGCTGGCGCCGCGACCACACTCGCATTTCAAAGCGCTGCTGCAGGAGCGCTCCCGCGGCAGCGCTTTGAAGTTTTGAGTGTAGCCAAGCCCTCTATAGATGAAGGGTGGATGGGGAGACAGAGGCACCAAGAGGGGAAAAGACTTGACCAAGGTCATGCAGCAGCTCAGTCGCAGATCTGGGAATAGAACTCAGGAGTCCTGACTCTCAGGCCAGGCCAGGCCAGTGCCCCTATCCACTGGACCACGCTGCCTCTTAATTCTTGTCAGTCATGTATCATAGTAGATTTCAAGGCCGGAAGGGACATTGTTGTGATCATCCACTCTGACCTCCTGCATAACCCAGGCCAGAGAACCATTCCCGGCCATTCCTGCCTCCAGCCCAGATCTGGTGGTTGAGCTAGAACATTGGTTTTAGAGTGACATGTGAGCTGGATCGAAAGACCCCAAGTAATAGACACCACCCAGTCCTGGAGTCAGCTGTTCTAATGGTTAATCCCCCTTCCTGTTAAAAATTTGCAACTTATTTCTGGTCTGAATTTGTCAAGCTTCAGCTCCAGGCCATTGGGTCTTGTTCTGTCTTTGGTCTGCTGATTTAATGAGTCCTCTGCTCTCTGAAATCTCCACATAGAGGTGCTTAAAGCCCAGGGTCGAATCAGTTCTTATACTTTGCTTGGAGAAGCTAAACAGATGGCGCTCTCAAATCCTTTGCTGTGGGACGGCTTTCTAGACTCAGCCTGATCTATCTCTGTAGTTTCATACTGAGTGGATAACATTCAATGATTTTATTTAAAAAAAAAAATCTTTTTTTTATTTTAATTTTTATTTAAATTATATGTTTTCTTTTTCAAAATAAACCTGGTTAAATGAAATCTGAATTTAATACAAAATATGTAAAACCTATACATTTATAATCCTTTAAAATGTTTAAATAAAGATGTGCTGAATCCATGAGATTTCTATTAAAAAAAACCTTTGAGTTCAAGGCTGCCTTTCTGTATAAAGAAAGAATCAGGGGGAAACATCTAACTTTTGAGTTCAGGCTTTAGAAATATGGCATAATACGTCAGCCTAATTCATTTAGGAGCCTGTCTCATTTTAAAGAGACTTAGGCAAGACTAGGAATTTAAACCCCAGTCTCTTTCACTTAGGCATGTTTGAAAATGTTCCCAGGCTGACCTGAAACAATCAGTTTAATTCACTGACTACAGTTAATCCCTCTGTTTCTTTAATTTAGTTGTAAGCGTGAAACATGTTTTGATAAGAGAAGTTTATGGATCCAAAACATTTAAGGTTTTGTTTAATAAATGCATTTTAGATGCTGTTGTGTATTTAATTAAATTCCAGTTACCATCCTAATGCGGCTTGACACAAATAATGAGCAAAAAGTTAATTATCTAGTAAATAAGCTATATATCTTTTACCATTTTCTAACATGCTGAAGATGTTCAGTTAATAAGAATCTGAAAATATTAAGCTATATAATTACTTAAATAAATGCATATTGTTATAGTGTATTCTCTTAGGCAGCAAAAAGATGTACCAAATCTAGCGTAAAGGCTCTGTTTAGTTGTAACTCAACTTGTTTTAATGAGAGGGCACCTTCTTTAGAAAATTACTGAAGTACAAATGGAAACGTTTATGAAAATGGATGATTGAAATTGAGGCTTTCCATTTCGTAATTTAAATCACCTTGATTTTAAATCAGTCCACTCTGGTTTCCTAGAGTTTAAGGACACAAGAGACCATCAGATCATCCAGTCTGACCCTCTATAACACGGGTTCATTATCACCCAATTTCGCTCGTATTGAGCCCAATGCGTTTGAGTCCTCAGGAGACTAAATTGTTGTGAGCCCAGGAGTGCCGCCAGCTTTTCTGGCGCCCTAGGCGGCGGAAGGTCCCGCCCCCTAAATGCCGCCCCCAACAGCGGCGGCGGAAGGTCCCGCCCCCAAAATTCCACGGACAGCCGGGGCGCCGGCGCCCCCCAAATAGTAGTGCCCTAGGCGACCGCTTAGGTCGCCTAATGGGTTGCGCCGGCCCTGTGTGAGCCCCAGGCAGAGAACAGGGAAGACCGAGGAGCCCCCAGTGCCCAAGGGCCCTGTGCTGGCAGGGAATTGCTGAGGTGAGCCATGCCCAGTTGATCCCAGGAGGCGACCTGTGCCCCATGCTGCAGAGGGAGGTGAAAACCCCCAAGGTGCCTGCCAATCTGGCCTGGGGGAAAATCCTTCACGACCCCCAATCTGGTGATGTGCTGAACCCTGAGCATCTGGGCAAGGTCCACCAGCCAGGCAGCTAGAGAGGGGATTTGATACCACCTCAGAGCACTGGCCCACCCCATCCAGTGTCTCAGCTGGGCTGATCTCTGGTGCTTCAGAGGAAGTCAGAAAAAAATCCCCAACCCAGACATAAGAACGTCCATACTGGGTCAGACCAATGGTCCATCTAGCCCAGAATCCTGTCTTCCAACAATGGCCAATGCCAGGTGCTTCAAAGGAAATTAACAGAAAAGATTATCATCAAGTGATCCATCCCCTGTTGCCCATTCCCAACTTCTGGCAAACAGAGGCTAGGGACACCATCCCAGCCCATCCTGGCTAATAGCCATTGATGGACCTATCCTCCATGAACTTATCTAGTTCTTTTTTTAACCTTGTTACAGTCTTGGCCTTCACAGCATCCTCTGGCAAAGAGTTCCACAGGTTGACTATGCATTGTGTGAAGAAATTCTTCCTTTTGTTTGTTTTAAACCTGCTGCCTATTAATTTCATTTGGTGACCCCTAGTTCTTGTGTTATGAGAAGTAAACAACACTTCCTTATTTACTTTCTCCACACCAATCTATAATATCCCTCCTTAGTTGTCTCTTTTCCAAGCTGAAAAGTCCCAGTCTTAACTAACTAAACACATCTAGTTAGCTGTGCATGGGGAGGAAAAATCCCTTCCTGACCCCAGAAAGTGACTAGCTAAAGCCATGAAGCACGAGATTTGATTACAGTCATCTTAATGCAGACAATCTCTGTCTTTTTGCAATCATGGAAACGAAATCAGTTTAGAAGCCGCTGAGGCACAGGGAGGGACGACTTACCCAATCACCCAGTAGCTGGTGGCAGAGCCAGGAATAGAACCCTGGCGTCCGGAGCCCCAGTGCCATGCTCTACCCACTAGCCACACTGCCAGGTCCATATGTAATATTCACCTCCCTCTGTGATGATCCACAGAGGATGGGAATCTCGCAGCTACCCAGCCTAGCTCTGTAGCTCAAACTGTAATGACACTGTCCTAGTCTAAACTAGAAAGGATTTGTCAGTATTGCTATACCAGTACAGTCATGCCGGCAAACCTTCCTATTGGAGACTCTGCTTATACTGGCAAAACACTCCTTATGCCAGTTCCCTGAGCAAAACAAGCCACTGACAAGAGGACTTTTTTTATCATTATTATTATCAGTGCTCCGAGTCCGTTTGCTGCTATAACCGTGTCTGCACTGGAGCTTTTGCTAGTATAAAATGTTAACGAATCTCCCCCGTAAGTGACATTGCTTTACCAGCAAACGTTTCGAGTGTCAATCTGGCCTCAGCCTTTTAGCTCGGGAAGTCCCCTGTTCAGTCCCTGGGCTCAGCCAGGATTGTGGCTGTCCTGCATGTGTGTATTTTACATTCACCCTCCCCTGTATGCACCTCTCGGGCGTATACACAGGGAACAGAAAGTACCTACATGGGGACAGAAATTGGATAACATGAGGGCTCTTCAGTTCGGCAGTCAGAGGTGTAACATGATCCAGCAGCTGGAAATAGAAGCTTGCGGAATGCAGATCAGATATAAGGCAACATATTTTTACCAGTGAGGGGAATTCACCATTGGACCAACCGTGGGCTGTGGTGGATTCTCCATCACTGGCAATGTTTAAATCAAGATTGGATGGTTTTCTAGAAGATCTGCTTTCCAGGCCAGCCTATGGCCTATGTTATATATAGGGCCCTATCAAATTCACGTTCCATTTTGGTCAATTTCACGGTCACGGGATTTTAAAAATCATTAATTTAATGATTTCAGCTATTTACAGCTGAAATTTCACAGTGTTGTAATTGTAGGGATCCTGACCCAAAAAGGAGTTGTGTGTGTGTGGGGGGGGTTTGCAAGGTTATTGTAGGGGGGGTTGTGACACTGCTACCCTTCTGCGCAGGTGCTGGCGGTGCTGCCTTCAGAACTGGGCAGCTGGAGAGCAGTGGCTGCTGGCCGGGAGCCCATCTCTGAAGGCAGAGCTGCCACCAGCAGTAGTGCAGAAGTAAGGTTGGCATGGTATGGTATTGCCACTCTTACTTCTGCTCTGCTGCCTGCAAAGCTGGGCCCTCTGTCAGCAGCCGCCACTCTCTGGCTGCCCAGGTCTGAAGGCAGCAATGCAGAAGTAAGGATGGCATGGTACGGTATTGCCACTCTTGCTTTTGCGCTGCTGCTGGTGGGGTGCTGCCTTCAGGACTGGACACCTGGCCAACAGCTGCCGCTCTCTGGCTGCCCAGCTCTGAAGGCAGCACAGAAGTAAGGGTGGCAATTCCGCAATCCTCCTACCATAACCTTGTGACCCCCCTGCAACTCCCTTTTGAGTCAGGACCTCCAATTTGAGAAACGCTGGTCTCCCCTGTGAAATCTGTATAGTATAGGGTAAAAGCACACGAGACCGGATTTCACGGGGGGAGACCAGATTTCATGGTCTGTGATGTGTTTTTCATGGCTGTGAATTTGGTAGGCTCTAGCTATACATGACCTCAGACTAGATGATCACAGTCTGGCCTTAGAGACAAAGGAGACACTCTCCATCTCCCCTGTACATGTGTGCGTTAGGGTGACCAGACGTCCCGATTTTATCGGGACCGTCCCGATATTTCGGTCTCTGTCCCGCGTCCCGACCGATCTTTGGTCGGGACGCGGGACAGAGATATCCGCAGGCAGCACTTTTTTTTTTTCTCTCTCTCTCAGCCGGGACTCGCTCGGCTTTTTTTTTTTTTTCTCAGCACCTCCCCCCACCCATGTGTCCCGATATTTTATTCCCCTCATCTGGTCACCCTAGTGTGCGTGCTTGTCACCCACTTTGCAGACAAGCGGGACACAAAGGTGGTTCCTGCCGGCATCCCAACCTTGATGGCTTTTGCAGAGAGATTGGGGGGGGGGGGTACTGGCCCCAGGGGTCAGTGGGGAGGCATAGCTGGGTTGTCTCTGGAAGGAGACGGGAAGAAAACCTTGCTGCCTCCCAGACTCCTAGTCCCCACTCTCCTCCCAGAGCTGCAGCTAGAACCCAGGAGACTGACATCACCAAATGTTCCCTGAAACTTGAATGGACCTGCATGTGGAGGCAGTGCAGTGCATAAAGCACAGGACTCCTGGGTTCTTTTTGTCACCTTGGGCAGGTCCCTCCCCCTCTCTGTACTTCAGTTTCCCCTCCCACCCTTTCTCTGTGTGTGTTGTTAGATCTCCAGAGCAGGGACTGTCTCTCACTGTGTGTCTGTGCAACGGCCCTGATCTCAGCAGGATCTGTGCCGCGCCCGGCATGACGGGGCCCTGAGCTCAGCCGGGGTCTGTGCAGCACCCGCCATGACGGGGCCCGGCACTACTGTAATGTCCGTAATTCCTAGAGATGAGAAGTCCCCATCTAGTTCCGTTCTGTCCCCTCCACTTCAGCACCCAGGGCAGGATTGTCCCCCAGGGCTCCAGTTCTCTGTCCTCCCTGTGCTGGGCTCCTGTCACTCCCCTGGCTGGGGGACTGTCGGCCCAGCCTCTGGCCACAATATTCCTGCACAAAACAGATGACGTCAAGGGAAAAGAATTGTGTTCCCTCTGCCCCTCCCCCTCATTCCAGCAGCTGCAGCATGCTGGGAGGGGGCATGGATCCTAGGGGACCAGGGCTCCCCATCCCCGGAGCTGGCAGGCCTGGGATCAGTGGGTACGTATGGGGCAGTGGTTAGAATATTGCCCCCCACCCCTCATTATTTCCACTTTAAAAACTTGGTGCTGAAACAGGCAGAAAACTACCTTCAGGTGCCCCTCACTTCTGACCCGCAGCCCCCTGCTAGCCCAGCCCTGGGCTCCCCAAACAGCTCTGCTGGAGCCCCTCACTGCTGCCCCGCAGCCCCCTGCTAGGCCAGTCCTGGGTTACGCCTCCCCTCCCCCACCACTTGTGGGTTTTGAGTTGAAATACAGTTTCTGTTGTTCTTCCTCTTCCTAAATTGCTGCCTCCCTTGGTCCCTGCACAGGCCCCATAAATCACCTCCGACTAGCAGTGCTGCTGGGACAATGGTACCTGGTTAATGAGTGAGCTGGGCCCCTTGGGAACCAGGGTGCAGCTCCCAGCTCTGCAAACAGAAACTAAGGGCACTAACTGCTGGTCTGAGCCGAGCTGGGAGCCCGGGGCTGGGAGAATCAGGCTGCAGTCCTGGAGGCTTCAGTGGGTGCTGGGGGAGCTCAGTAGGGGGTGCTCTCCCCTCACAGTTAGTGCTGGCCCCAGTGCCCCTGCCTGGTGCTAGGGTGCACAGTGCTGCAGATGCGGCCAAGGCTGTGATGTCTTCGCCCAGCAGAGGAGTGGGGAACTGGAGGGCAGCGTCGGCTGCTTGTACGTATCAGGGCAGCGCTGGTCTAGTCCCACTTCTGGTTCTCAGCAGCTCAGTCTTCCCAGGAATTCCCTGTTGGAGCCTTTGCTCCATGGAGGTGCTCTGTGGAGACTGGGGGCTCAGGGCTCTGCCTGAGAGGTGATTGGGGCACCCAAAACCACGGCTCCTCTCCCAGAGCCAGGAATGAGACCCAGGCGTCCTAACTCCCAGTCCACTGCTCTAACCACTAGTCACTATTCCCCTCCTAGAGCTGGGACTAGAACCCAGGAGTCCTAGTACTCAATGCTGACCTGCCTGCATCTCCGCTGGGTCCACACTCTGGACTTACATTGGTATAACTACATTGCTCAGGGATGTGGGAAATCCACCCCCTGGAGTGACGCAGTTACACCGACCTAACTCCCAGGGCAGACAGCGCTGAGTCAACAGGAGAGCTTCTCCCACCGACCGCTCCTGCCTCTTGGGGATGTTGAGTACCTACAAGCTGGAAGCATGGGTGAGCCCTACGTGACGATGCCCCACTCCCTCCCCACTTGGAAGGATTTGGGTGTGTCGCTGGGCAGGGTCCTTCACAAACCAGGCCCTGATCACCCCATGCCTGAAATCCACACAGATCACCTGGCTGGGGCAACGTGCACCAGGGAGAAGGCAGGGGATTGTCTTCCCAAAGGAAGCAGCCAGAAGCCAGGTGCCTGGGGTGTTCAATGGGAAAACCCTGTGCCATATAATTTATAAACAACCCGCCATGACCCACGCCAGAAGTGGCTGCATCTCAGTGCCAGGCAAGGGATCCCTTGGGTGTGTTTCTGAAAGATGTGTGCTTGGGAGGGGAAGCTCTCTGTAACAGGGTTTGTCTGGTGCTTGCTGTTACCCAGAGTTGGAGGCCTCTCTGGTCCTGTAGGAATGACCTGTCTAGTGTGTGGACCATTCTATAGCTGCTATAGAAACCATGCATCATTTCATCCTCCAACAAAATGCAGCCACTTCTAGGGTGGAGCATGGCAGTGTACAACAGCCACACAACAACACTGCACATGGGTGTCTGGGGTGAGTAAGAACAGCTAGAACTGCTGGAGCATCTAGGGAGAGCAATGGAATTGTCTGAGCTGGACATTCCCCAGGACAGTGGGGTTGAGAGGTCAGGATCAGCACAGTGTCCCCTAGTGCTGCACTGGGGCATCTGTGCAAACCCTGACTGCGATGGGAGAGAGCCTGTTCCCTTCAGCACTCAGTATTTCTCTTGGAGGTGTACCAGCTGCATCCTGACCTGGCAGTGCCTGCAGTCTGGGTGCCTTGTGACAACTGGGAGTGGTGCCAGGCTAGCACAGGCCCCATGTGAGTTACGGGAAAGAGCAGCAGGGTGTGGGAGCTGGGACTTTCCTGTCTCTGGGACAGGATCTGAGATCAGGAGCTGTTAACTCCCCCTCACGAGCCCCCTGCACTGCCTGCCCAATTCTCCAAATCCTCATGCTGCCTGGACATCAAGGGATGAAATAGCCCCGAGTGCAGGTGCATGTCACTTGGCATGTGAACCCCCGTGTCCAGGCCACCTCCCACCCCAGCAGATTCCGTTCTTCCTCCCTGAATAACCCCCTTCTGTTTTAACCCCATTCACCGTTATATTTTATTTCTAATTCCAAATGACTATGCAGCTGCTAGCCAGCCCTGTGCCTAACCCAGAGGCAGTTGCATCTCACCACCACTCTTTCCCCTGGGGCAGCATGAGCCCCGTTGCTGGTGGGCAAGTCAGGATTCTGGGCAGCAGGGGGCAGCACGGAGGACTGGCCTCATAGAAGCATGTAATAGGCATGGGGAGTGAGAGTGGAGAGGGGATGATGTGCAATGCCAGGTATGGACACTAGGTGGAGCTGATTGATTACAAGAAGTCTATTTTCCCAGTTGGGACCATACAAGGGCCCTATCTGCCTGCTGTACCTTTGGAACTCCCTGCTGCAGGAGGTTGCTAAAACCCTGGCTCTATCATGCCAATAACCACTCCCATTCTTGCCTTTCAGACCTGCTGCCACTTGTCCTCCTCCATCAGGACTGGGGCCTCCAGGGTGAGTCATGATTCAACTTGCATATTTAAACTTACATTATTAACAATCATAATTTTGTTAATTACATTATTTCACTAGCAGCTGCTGTCCAAGGCTGTTAGAGCTTTCGAAGCACTAGTCCCTTGCAAAACCATCTCAAGCACTAGAGATTATCCCCGTAGAACCCAGGAGTCCTGGCTCCCAGCACCTCCTGCTCTAACCCACTTGATCCCACTCTCGTCCCAGAGCCAGGAATAGAATGCAGGAGGCCGCTGTGCTGCAGTGAGTGGGGCAGGGGCTCAGTAGGGAGCACTCTCTCCTCCGAGTAAGTGCTACCCCAGTACCGCAGCATGTCTCTAGGGTGTGCCGTGGTGCTAGAAATGCCATGAATTGCATGAGACACAAGTGTGACACTACATCTCAGCACCAGGTGAGGGATCCGTGTATAAACAGCCCCCTTACCCCTCCCCAGAGGCGGCTGCATCTCAGCACTCTGGGATCCTGGTGCCAGGGGTTCCCCTGCCTGGCAGGGTGGGAGTTGGGATGACTCATCGTGGACTCTGGATTAGTCAGTGGTTGTGCCCTGTGTGACAAGGTTCAAGACTGGCTCTGGCTGGAGGTCTCCTGGGGACTCCATCTCGTCCCTGCAGGGCTGCTGGCCTAATGCCAGCAAAGTGTGACGTGAGGGGCTGTACATTCCACTGTTGCATTAAAACTCCAGTCAGGGGAAATCCCCAAGAGGGAGTAGCTGCCCCAGATTTGACAGGGCTGTGGGGGCTGTTTATACAGGGATCCCTTGCCCCATGCTGAGCTGCAGCCACTTTTTTGGGGGGGGGCATAGGGGCTGTTCAAAAGGACTCCTGGGTTCTATCCAGTTCTGAAAGAAGAAAGTGGATAGGGCAGGAGGGGCTGGGAGTCAGGACTCCTGGGTTTTATTTCCTAGTTCGGCCACTGACCCAAGCCATGTGCCTCAGTTTCCCTCCATGCTCCATGGGATTTATGTCCCTCACGCTAAAGCCATTGCTGATTGCAGAGGTGTGGGCATGGGTGGGTGATGCCGAGAGTTGGTCTGTCCGTCGTTCACGTCTGTCTCTCTGTGCCCCCAGAGCCCACCCCCAGCAGCACCCCTTACGTGGAGATCATCGAACAGCCCAAGCAGCGCGGCATGCGCTTCCGCTACAAGTGCGAGGGGCGCTCGGCTGGCAGCATCCCTGGGGAGCGTAGCACCGACACCACCAAGACCCACCCCACCATCAAGGTCAGCTCCCAACCCGCCCCAGTGCACCTCTCCCCCACACTTCACCCTCAAGATCAGCCCCTCCCCGCACTCACCAACAAGGTCTTTGCACCTCCAGTGCCCCCTCCCCTGTCCCCTGTGCATTCCCAAACCCTCACCTCTGGGTGAGTGGCCTGGACCCCCTAATGAAATCCTGGGGAATTGAGTACTGCCTAGTGGATAGAGCAGAGAGCTGGGAGCCAGGACTCCTGGGTTCTATTCCTAGCCCTGGGAAGGGAATGGAATCTCGTGGGACAGAGTAGGCGGGGTGAGGATGAGCTGGGAGCTAGGTTCTCTTTCTGGCTCTCTGGATTTGCTGCATGACCCCAGGGTACGCTGCTCCCCCACTCTGTGACTCAGTCCCCCCCCCCCCGTGAGATTGGAGGAGGGGCTTTGAGTGTTAACACTCCCGTGCTCCCACGTGGAGTGGGACCCCAACAATGCCTGATGCCAAAGGGGCCAGACCCCTGCAGCTGCTGACCCCTGGAGGCTCATGGGTGCAGTGAGTTTGGAAGGTCTCAGCCTGATTTCCAATGGGGAATGGGGGGGAGGGGCTCCTTTCTAGCCCTGCTGAGGATCCGTGGAGCCCCTAACCTCTGCCCCCATCTCCTACCCCCAGATCAATAATTACACAGGCCCCGGGAAGGTTCGTATCTCTCTGGTGACCAAGGACGCCCCCCACCGACCCCACCCCCATGAGCTGGTGGGCAAAGACTGCAAGGACGGCTACTATGAGGCTGAGCTATCACCTGAGCGCAACATCCACAGGTGAGCCCGGACGCCTGGGTTCAATCCCCACCTTTGGTAGGAGCGTGGGGTCAGCTGCAGTAGAGATAGGAGGCTGGAGTCAGGACTCCTGGGTTCTGTCCCTGGAATTGGGGAAAGGGTGGGCATCGAGTGGGTTAAAGCCGTGTGGCGGGGTGGGGAGCCGGGCATCAGGACTCCTGGGTTCTATTTCCAGCCTGGTCTACATTGCGGGGGGATCGACCTAAGATATGCAACTTCAGCTACGAGAATAGCATAGCTGAAGTCGACTTCCCTCGCGTCCTCACGGCGTGTGGTCAACTGCCGCCGCTCCCCCGTCAACGCCGCTTCTGCCTCTCGCCGCGGTGGAGTACAGGAGTCCACGGCAGAGCCATCGGGGATCGATTTATTGCAGCTACACTAGACGTGATTAATCTATCCCTGATAGATCGATCACTACCAGCTGATCCGGCGGGTAGTGTAGACGTACCCTCAGCTTTGCTGCTGATTTGCTTTGTGGGAAACTGCGGCACCGCGAGGGGAGGGGACTCACCCAGGATCTCGCAGCAAGTCGGGCAGAGCTGGGGACGGAACCCAGGGGTCCAGTCCCTCACCGTCCCCGGGGCTGGGCTGGCACCATGCAGGGAGGGGCTGTGGGTAACCCCTGCCTGCATCTCAGCTTCCAGAACCTGGGCATCCAGTGTGTGAAGAAACGGGAGCTGGACGAGGCTGTGGCACAGCGCATCCGCACCAACAACAACCCCTTCAATGGTGAGTGAGGAACTGCCTGGGGGTGGGGCAGAACCAACCACAGCCCCTTCGATTGGGGGGAGGACTGCCTGGGGGTGGGGCAGAACCAACCACAGCCCCTTCGATGTGAGGGGGGACAAACAGGAGCCCTTCGATGGGGAGGGGTCAGAGCCAGTAACAGCCCCTTCAGTCAATGTGGGAGGGGGAGAAATTGCCCAGGCAGGGTTGGAGCCAAGGGTCCCAGGAGAGGGGAGGTGGGGACAGGGATCTCAGCCACCCTGTGTGAGTCTCATTCCCCCCCCTCTCGCCCCCACAGTGCCCTTGGACAACCAGAAGGGAGACTATGACCTGAACGCCGTGCGGCTCTGCTTCCAGGTGTGGGTGCAGGACCCTGTGGGCACCGGGCACCTCGTCCCGCTGCCCCTCGTGGTGTCACAGCCGATCTACGACAACCGTGAGCCCTGGAGGGAGGGGGCCGGGCCCAGACAGAGGGATTGGAAGTGGTGGCCTGGCCCAGCTGCAGGGGTGGGGAGGTCACAAGCACAGCAGTGGGGGAGAGGGTACCTAGGGGAGGGTCCTTGGCCCAGAGATTGGAGGAGTTGGTGGGGGTCCCTGGAGCAGCAGTGGGGGGCGGTACAGGAGAACGGAGGGGCTGAGGGTTGCTGTGGGGAGGGGGTCCCTAGCACATGGATATGGGGGGGCCCAGTGAGAGCCCCAGGGTAAGAGACCCACCTGTGCCCCCATGTTGGTTTGTCCTGGGGTCCCTGACTCCCCCTTTCCCTCCCCAGGAGCCCCCAACACGGCTGAGCTGAAGATCTGCCGGGTCAATCGCAACTCGGGGAGCTGCCTGGGGGGGGACGAGATCTTCCTGCTCTGCGACAAGGTGCAGAAGGGTGAGTGCTTGGGGAGAGCCCTGAGGCTGGAGGGGGCTCCCTGGGATTGTGGGTGCCGGCCTGGGGCTCCTAGCATGTGTGTGTGGTGGGGGGATGAATGGGCGTGCTGGGCGTCCCCAGAGGGGGTGAGTACAGGGGTCCTCTTCTTCCATCAGGGCTCAGTTGGCTTTATCCCCAAAAGCTGGATCTCCAGCCTGGCTCCCCCCACAGGTATGGNGGTCCCCCCCCCCCCCCCCCCCCCCCCCCCACACACACACACACACTCCCACCTCCGAAGCAGCTGGTTCCATTGCTCTCTGATGAGGAAACCAGTGGTTAGAGTGGGGCGGCCTGGGGTCAGGACTCCTGGGGTCTATCCACAGCTCTGAGAGGGCAGTAAGGTCTAGTGGTTGGGAGCCCAGACTCCCGGGTTCTATCTCTAGTTCTCGCATTGGTGCCTGCAGCCCCCTCACCCCCCCCTTTGTCTCCCCCAGAGGACATTGAGGTCCGGTTCTTCAAGGACTCGTGGGAGGCCAAAGGCTCCTTCTCGCAGGCAGACGTGCACCGGCAGGTCGCCATCGTGTTCAAAACCCCCCCATACCAGGACCAGGCACTCAGGGAGCCGGTGACGGTGCAGATGCAGCTCCGGCGCCCATCTGACAAAGAGGTCAGCGAGGCCATGGAGTTCCGCTACCTGCCAGATGAAGGTACCAGGGGGCCTTTCCTCTAGGGGGCGTCAGTTCCACTCTGGCCCGAGGGCAGGGGGACTGGCTGGCTCCAGGGGTGGGGAATGGGACCCCACCCCGGGGTAGGGGGGAATCAGCCCCCAGGGCTAAAGGGCCATGCTCTCCCCTAGGTGACTTCCACCGCATCGAGGAGAAGCGCAAGCGAACGCGGGACACTTTCAAGAACTTTGTGCAGAAAGCGCCTTTCACAGGTGAGGCTGGGGGTGGGCGATGGTTCTTAACGGGCAGGAGGGCAGAGTATCTGGGGGGATGGGGAGGAGATTGTGGGGGGGTCTCTTTGCTGGAGGGGGGGAAAGGGGTGGTCTCTTAGCTGGGAAGGAGGGGCTCTTTGGGGGAGGGCAGCTCAGGAGGGTGGGTGGCTCTTGAGGGGTGGGGGGGGGTGAGCCTTATAGTTGGGCTTCAGGCACCTAAGCCAAGGGGGGTTGGGAGAGAGGAGACTGAACCTGGTTTCCTCTCGTACGGGGCTGAGGAGGGCGGGGGGATGACATGTCTGTGGTGTTGGGAGGTGGAGCCCATTAGTCTACACAGAGGGGGATCTGAGGGTGGCCTAGCTGCGGTGGGGGGGTCCTCTGCTGTGCCATCCCCCCATGCCACTGACCCTGTCTCTCCTCCCAGCAGTGGTGGTTCCGGAGTCACGCTCCCCGCGTCGGATCGCTGTCCCTGTCCGCACAGCTGTGCCCAAACCCAGTGGTAAGGGGGCTCCAGCCACATTGTGCCAGGGTGGGGATGGGCCTTTCCCCTCTACGGGGCACCAGCTCCAATCCAGCCGCAGTGTGGGGGGACTGCACAATCCCCCATAATGCTTCTCTGTACCATGCTGCCCTGGGGGGGAGGCACTGGGGTCCCTGCCCATGGGGTTGGCCCCCCTGCCTCCCAACACTAACCTTTCCGTTCTCTAGGTCTCACCGGAATGGCGGGCACCATGGGGCAGCTGCCGCCCCTCCAGAAGCCACAGGTCACGGCCCAGCACCCCTCCTTACCCTTCACTGGGCCCAGCCGAGCTCCTCCTCCTCCCGCCCCCCAGGTGGGCTTCAGTACAGTCAACCTGGAGGAGTTCTCCAGCCTGGGCATCTCAAGCCGGGCCCAGCCCCCACCCCCTGCTCCCGAGGCCGAGCCTAACTTTGACCCCTTCTTCCACCTGCCGTTTGAGGGCGGGGGCGACCCAACCGCCATGGAGCTGGGGGCCTTGCTGGAGGACACCACCTACACCAGCCTGGAGTCCATCAACACTACTGAGTTCCGGCAGCTGCTGAGCCAGGGGTCATCCGCCGAGGGAGCTGACGGGCACAGCATGCTCCTGACCTATCCCGAGTCGATCACCCGCCTGATGAGCAGCCAGCGTGGTGTGGTGGGCGTCACAGGGGAGGAGCTACAGGGCAACGGTGGAGGTGGGGGGGGCAGCGGTGCCAACAGCTTCATCAATGGGGTCCTGGGCAACCTCCCGGAAGAGAGCCTCACCTCTATGGGGGATCTGGACTTCAGCGCCCTGCTCAGCCAGTTCAGCTCCTCCTAGTGGGGACGTTGGGAAAGACAGACTGACGGTGACACCGCCCACCTGGCTCTGTGCAAGGGACTCAGGGGTGGGTAACTGCTCATCCGCCGAGAGTCCCCCTGGGGGGGATCGGACTCTGCCCTGGACTCAGTCAGCCCAGGTCCCCCATCTGGCCTGCCTGGGCCTTGTATTACTAGCTTCATTTGGCTATAGATCTCACTGTCCGCCCACCCCATGCCTCCCCAGAGCCCTGCTCTGTATCCCCCCATTCCATCCCCTGCACTACAGGGTGTTTTCCACCTGTCAGGCTGAGGGGGCAGCACCAGGGGTTAGTTCCTCCCCTGTTGCAGGGAGGTAGGGGGAGGAGCAAAGAAGAGCCCCACCCTCTTTTCACAGGAATGGAGGGGGGAGGAGCAGACAATGGACTGATTTATTGTCAGGATGGGTAGGGGACAGGTTTGACCTATTATTCACAGGAGGGAGGAGGAGAGGAGTGAAGCTGCCCTGAGCTTCTGGGTTCCTTCTGCTCTGTCCTCCCTTACCTGAAAACTGTTGGCTGGGGTGGGGAAGCTCTGCCTCAGGTCCTGCAGCGGCTCTGATTGGCTGCCTATCCCCATTCCCAGCCTCCTGGGGATGAGCAGCCAATCAGAAAGGGTTTCCTCAAGGCTGGGCTGGGGTTCTGGCATCCAGACCAGACTGGCTCTGTGTTGTGGGTGTATTGCTGGGGGGGAGGATTCTACTTCCCACCCTCAGGAGGTCCCTTAGCAGAAGCAGCATTAACTCCCCACATCCCTTTGCAGCTGGGGAGTGTGAACAGGACCCCTCCCACCCAGCAGAGAGCCTGTGGTGAGCTGTGGGAGACCCAGCACCCCGTTGCTGGAGACGACGACTCCTCCCCCTGTTGCACATTGGCTTTGGGAGCTCTACAAGCTGTGTAAGGGGGATGGGGGTTGTTGCTGCACCCTGTTTCGGGGCATTCTCCAATTCTTATATTATAATGTGCCTTGCCATGCGGTAGGAAGGGGTGGCACTGCCCCTCCCTGCCTAGTGCCCCATAATCTCCCCATCCCTGCTCCACAGCTCAGAGGACTCAGATGGGCCTGCAGTGGGGGTGGGGGCAGTGCTCAGAACAGCCAGGAGTAGGTGCCCTGTTGCACAAAGCACTCTCCCAGGTCTGTAAAACGAAGCTGACTCTGCTAGGTGTCCTAAGAGAGGCTATGAACCTATCAGAGGCTCTGGGCCACTCCTCCAGCTGGCCCCGGCCTGCAGCAGGAAGGCCCAGAGAGCACCTGGGGCCATCATGGCCTCCTGGCCCCTCTCTGCATTCACCATTGCAGGGTTTGTATAGCATTCCTGACCCTATATTTTGGCTTCCACTGTCGTTTGTCTTACTATTGGCTAAATGTAGAGGGACAGTTTTAACCATGAATGATGCGTATTATTAATGTATTTGCTATCTCTGGGGCACAGGGACTTGCTTCCGTGCCCAGTTTTTCTGCTGACCTACGTTCCTAATAAACCTGAGTCAAAGCGCAGTCCCCGGCTTCTTATTGGCAAATAGGGATGGTGCCGCCTACTGGATCTGCTCTGAGACCAGTCCATGGTGGGCCTTGACCTCCTCAGTCATGCAGTCCCATACTATCGCAAGCAACCCCGTCAGCATTCAGCTGTTTCCCATTCCCTCAGCATCACTTCCACAGCTGCAAGATAGAATCCAGCTGGTACTACTGTAGTTCCAGCACCCCCTGCAGGGGCTGCCTGGGGGTGTCATGGGTGTATGAGTGAAGCCAGTTGACGCAGGGGGGAGAGTGGGCCAGGTCAGAATTGTTACCTTGACTGGATCTTGCTCTTTGAATCTGGAGTGACTCCAGGTATGGGGGTGAAGTTAGGGCCAGATCTTGCTCACTAAACCCAGAGCACCCCTAGGAGTGTGGGTGAAGTTAGGCCTCAAAACTTATGCTCTGGCCTTTCTCTGAGACATTCTCTGAGAATCCAACATGCCCCCCGTTGCAGTCAATGGCCTTGCTCCAGATCTGGCTAACAACTCATACACCATGTGGTGCGGGGAGCAAAGAGGCTTCACCTTGTTTTTGCTGTTCTAGGAGGTGGCCAGAAAATGGTTGAAAACAAAAAGACTTGCTTCATTTTTAGCCTTGAAATTATGGTTGTAGGAAATGCCAGATCAGCCCCATCTAGTCCTAGGTCTGGTCTCAGCAGCCAGCACCAGGTGCAAGAACCTGCCAGTAGCAACTGTGGCATAATCTGCCCCTATGAAGGTCTCATCCTGCCCCCTAATTGTTGAGAGCAATTTAAGATGAAGCATCAGTTTAATATCCCCTAGTGACTGGCTGTTCTTATCCAGATAAATGGCCACTTACCCTTTCAGTCATAAATTTGCAGCCTCAATGTGGCCCTCTGATAGAGTTCCCCAGGCTAACTAGACCTAGAGCTTTGCTGTTCATCAGTTAGCTCTTTGGGCCACAAGACAGAGCAAACCAAAGTGCCCACACTGCCACCTCTCCCATAATTTGATATCCTTTTCTCCCCTCTTGAAGATGAACGCTCCTGACCTTCCTTCCACAGAGCGTTTTCCCACCAGGCCTTAGATTGTTCTCACTGCTCATCTCCTCCCCCTTCAATTCTGCAGTGAAATTCAGTGGGAGTTCCCATATTCCAGAGGCATCCAACCAGGCATTCGAAAGCAAATCCTCTCTAGCTGCCTGGCTGGTGGGTCTTGCCCAGATGCGCAGGGTCCAGCTGATCACCAGATTGAGGGCTGGGAAGGAATTTCCCCCAGGTCAGATTGGCAGGGACCTTGGGGTTTTCACCTTCCTCTGTGGCATGGGTCACCTGCTAGGATCATCTGGGCATGTGTCACATCAATTCCCTGCCATCGCAAGGGCCTTGGGGACCGTTCTCTGCCCAGGGCTCACAACAGATTAGTCTCCTGAGGACTGAAATGCTTTGGTCTAACTCAAATCACTGGAGTCAAAACAGAGGTAACTGGGTGGAACTGAATGGCTTGTGATAGTCAAGAGCATCAATCTGGATGATCTATTGGTCCCTTCTGGCCTTGAACTCTATGAAACATCAAGTAGAAATCCACCACTCCAGCTTTTTTCCTCTCATCAACTAGCCAAAGAAAGAGCAGAGGACAAGGCAGCAGGAATGTGTCCTAGGTCCACTGTGGGTTATAAGGGGGAGGAGATGATGGGTTGTCTGGTTTTGGGGCGGGGGGGGTCTCTTCCCCAGCTTCTAGACCCCAAGAATTCAGAGATGGCTCTTGGCCCAGGTTTGAGCTTAAAGCTGAAGTCCCAGTAAGAAACTACAGGGATTCCTGTTCCCTCTCCCTGCTTCAATTGGGCCATTTTAGAGGTGCCATTACCTGTTCAGAGGATGGGGTGGGATTGGGAATCAAGGCTCCTGGGTTCTAGTCCCCACTGTAGCTGGGGACAGAAGTGAGGACTGCTGGGGAGCAGGGATGCAAACACACCATCCAGGGTTGTAGCTAAAGGGAGTTCCCAGCCACCAGGTGTCAGCTCATGCTCCTCCCTCTTCCAGCCCATCACTTTGGGTGCTGGTGGTGCCCCCTGCTGGCTAATGCACAGCCTGTATATTACACTCAGTGCCCCCTCTCACCCCCACCCCACATGCACCGTCTGCTATTTGATTCCCCCCCCCCCCCCCCCCCATTATCCTGTAGAGGCATCTGCTCCAGGCTGCCTTAACCCCAGTCATCAAGCAAGAGGCCAGGATTGTGAGAGAAGAGCTTTCATGTCTCCCACAGCAAGGACCTCCTCCCCCCCATTCTCCCTCCCCAGCAGGGCAGCTACTTGCAGGGACACAGGACAGGCCCCTCCCTTTGCACAGAAGGGGGGATGCTAACGGTGCTTGGGCCACCCAGCTGGCATTGGACCTGCCCCACCAGGGTGTTGTGGCCTCCTCACCCCAAGAAATAGAACCCCATTCACTGGAGAGGAGTTGTTTTTATTAATCCTGTTTACACCTCAAACACCCATTGAACAGCTGGGAGCAACACATCCTGCAGGAAAGATACAAACCCCTTGCTCCACTGTCATCCCCAGGAGCCCTGAGGTTCCTTCCTGCTTTCCCTTCCCCACCAGTGAGGGTCAGGATTCAACATGCTCAAGCCCCAGGAGAGGCATTTCAAAGACAACCTTTGCACAGAGCAGAGCAGGCCTCTGGGCAAGGAGACAACAGCTATTCATGGCTCCTAAAGCAGGCAGAGGGGCTCCAGTGCTGTATCTACAACCCCTTTGACTGTTAAATGTCCCCAAAAGGGGGGTTAAACAATCTGCGCCATTCAGGGGACTTGACACACAGCCCTTTTCCAGGGCGGGAAGAGCCAGAGCAGTGTGTGCACAGACCCTATGTTCTGAGAGCTGTATGGGGAACAGTACTTAGTGGGGGTGGCAGTGGACACCTACTACTTCCTCCTGTTTTCCAAGAGCCATGGCCCTGCTCCTGACACCCTCAGCCACCTTAATGGGCCCTGCACAGACCTGTGACTTCTTTCATGTGGCACCCTTTTCCCCACCAATGAGGGGCTGCAATGGCTAGAGAGAGAACTAGTTACTGAGAAGGCTGTTGGAAACATCACCCAGCTGTTGCTGTATAAGCAGAGCTCAGGATTGCCTCCTCTACTAAGTGAGTTCCGTGGCTCAGGGAAAAGGCTTTCCTAAAGGACAGGCTGCTGGGAGCTGTGGCACTTTCAACATACAAACATCACTGGAAGGTGGTAGTGGTGAGTTGAACCCACAGCCCTAGCCCTCAGCTATATGGTAGCACACAGACCATGAAGGAGTTAAGCATGCAGAGTGGCACCAGCAAACCCCATGGGCTTTGGGAATTTAAAGAGACAGTGCCAGCTGGTCGCAAGGACTCCTGAGTCTTCTATCAAAGTGACTGCAGCCCAGGGGAGCAGAGGTGGCTTTTCAGGGAAACAGGGAGAACCTCATTAATATAGAGACAGCTAGCAGCATGGCTAGTGCTGCATCATGCATGAGTGTGCCAAACGTAGCTGAGAGTCCTGCAAGATAGTCCACTGTCATTATTAACAGAGGCGTGACCAGCAGAAACTACATCTCCCAGCAGCCAATGCTCCTCCCTGCTGACTGAAGGATCTCAGCTAGTAGCACTTAGTAGCAGAGCACCTGTCCTTTGAAAGAGTGAGACTGTTACAGAGGCGTGGAGCATTGCATGCTGGGATTTGTAGTCTGTGTGGGGCCTCCAATCCACTCTAGGTTCTATGTACATTAAGTGCAGGCCACACCAAACAGACCAATCAAAATGTAATTAGTTTCAGAGCACAGTTGGGAGGCACTGGTGCCAGCTGTTGGAGAGGGGAAAGGAGGAACTGCCAGCTGGGGAGCAGGGCCCAGTCTAAGTCACCTCAGTGTTGCTGACTTTGTTGATGATACGGGAGCGGCGGGGGATGCACTCTAGGTCGAACTTGCTCTCGTAGATGGTGGGGCAGAGGTGCCAGCGATTGTCCCGGTAGATGCCTAGGTAGGTGTAGACATCGGGCTTGTAGGAGAGCAGGCACTTGACGCCAGTGCCCCGGATGGCAGCGTCTGCATCCATCACCTTCTCCTCGTCGGTGAAGTCATCTGTGTAGATGCAGATGACATGCTTGCGGTCCGAGTTGGGGTAGCAGGGGCTGACTTTGGCCACCCCAAAGTGCCCCTCCAACACGGAGCGGGCGATGCCACTCCAGGCATGGTCCACCTTGAAGCCAGTGTCCAGGTGCATCAGCCACTTGCCGGTGAGGACGCAGTGGTTGAGTGCCAGCTCGCGGATGGTGTCGAAGGTGACATGGCGCCCACTGATCTGGAGCCGCTCCCAGGCCTCCTGCAGCCCCACCACATCACCTGACTCTGGACAGTAGTTTGGACCGTAGATGGCAATCCAGCCCACAGGTTCAGTGCGGCACTCGGGGTCCCCAAAACGAGACACCCGCGAGGGCTGGTAGGTCTGCAGCCACTCCTCGAACTCGGCCCGTGGGGTCTTTCGTGCATCAAACACCACCCAGGGGTCCATGTCGGCTGCCATGGACTCAGCGGCCAGGTGCTCAGCCGAGAAGGCCCCTCCCTTCCCCATGTCACCATCATCCTGGTCTGACATCGCTCACTGGCTGGTGGAAGGGTGGAACCTAGGATGGAAGGGTCAGGGAGATTGGAAGCAACACGATGATGTACCATCTAGCCCAATCTTCACAGCAGGACCCAGGACAGAATCAACCCCTAGAGTCCATCCCCCAGGACCCTGCCCAGTATGAATAGAGATTCCCCCACTCCCATTAGTACCCCCGATCTTCTCCAGGACTCTCCCCACTATGGATGGAGACCCCCATTAGCTCCCATCCCCCCACAGCAGGACTGTCCCCTATAGCCCATCCCAGAGGGCCCTTGCCCACTGTTGATTGAGGCACCCCATTAGTTCCCATCCATGAACCAGAATAATTTACCTGCTGTTCGTGGGCTGCTGGGGAAGTGAACACAATGCAGGATGGGTATCCAAATGCAGGACGAGCAATCAAGGGCTTGGAACGAGCAACACTAATATAAAGAGCACCTGGAAACCCAACTGAGGATCTGTGTGGCAGTGCTTGGCAGGCTGCCTGCTGTACATGCCCCACAAAGATGCTGCTTCGACTTTCCTATTAAAGAAAAATCATGGCTCACTGTGGAGGACAGAGAGCAGAGCACACTAAATGATCTGTACAGCCCAGTTAGAAACACTGCCATGCCAACAGGGTATAAGCTCCAGATCCTCCACTGTGTCTTTTAAACTTGTCCTAGATCAGCTGCACTCAGCCACTTCCCCACTGGGACCCTTCCCCACACAGCACAGTGGGAAAGGCAGGAAGCATGACACAAACACTTCATGTACTGAGGCCAGCAACATCCGTTCCTTTGTCAGGCCAAGAGCACTTGAATTGGCTTGTCCCGTACCACTTAGCGATTCTCCCCCACCGTGAAGATCCCTAGATTGTCATAGCACAGTGTCAACTCTTCTCCCCTCAGGAGATGCTGCTGGTGGCACAGAATGAGATATGTCCCACCTCAAGGGGCTTTAAGGAGAGACAGTGGGAGTTAGTATCATTAACCTCTTTATTACAGATGGGATAAACTGAAATGCTGAAAGGGGAAGGGATTCACCCACCCAGCAGCTCTGAAGCAGAGCTGGGAAGAAAACCCAGGAGTCCTGCTCCCCCCCACCCCGCAATTCTAACTCACCAGAGCCCACTCCCCACCCCCCCCAAAAAAGAAAAAAGCTGGGAAGAGAACCCATCCCCCCTCCCGCTCTGAGCGAACGCGGACCAAAGCCCGCGAGCCCCTCCAGGGCTGCACACGGGGCAGGGGACACCCCTCCCGCGCGCCTGCCAGGCCCCCTCCTCCCCACACAGCGTCGCTGACCCCGCACTGGGCCCCTCTCGATACAGCTGCACAAGCGCCCGCCAGGGCTAAGCCTCACCGGCCCCTTCCCTCGCTCAGCTCCCGACCGCCCCCATACTGCAGCCCCCCGCTCCGCCTCACACGGGGGTAACAGCCACGGGGGCGGGGCCTCAGCCTAACCCGGATGGGGAAACGCGGAGCCGGGAGTGACAGAATGAAAGACCCGGATGTGGTAGGGTGGCGTGGGAGGGAGCTAACTAGAGAGAGGGCGGGGCTATCGTACGGAAGAGGATTATCTGGGGCTGGGGGCGGGGCTAAAGCAACCAATCCGCTCCAGCCTGAGCCCCTCCCCCCGCCCAGCAGTTTGTGGCTGTGACTCCAGCGCGCTCCGTGGTCCCTGTGCGTGCGCAGGCTCGTGGGGCCGCGCTGCAGCCAAGACTCCGCAGCTGGGTTTGAGGTGGCCCATGGCGGAAGGGCGAGCAAGGAATCGCAGAGGGCCCCAAGCCAGTGGCAGGCCCATAACCTGACCCTGAGCGGTGTTCTGTGGGAGTAATGGGTGTTAACCCCGCTCTGGGGCCATTATACAGGGACTCCTCACCTGGTGCAGCCACCTCTGGGATGGGACACGGGCTGTTTATACAGGCTCCCTTGCCCAGCACTGAGATGTAGCGGGGTAGGCACATGGCTGAGAGCGGGGGAAAGAGCCAAGGACATTCCCTCTGGGGCACCTGGCGTTGGCCACTGTTGGAAGACAAGATACCTTTGGTCTGACCCAGTGTGGCCCTTCTAATGTACATCAGTGCAAAAGCACAGTCCCTCTGCCATCCTTAGTGCTCCAGGGTGTAAGGAGAACCTCAGACCCATGGATAGCGATCTGTGGAACTCAATCTACCTGCTCAGGGAAAGGGGGCTTGCCTGAGACCCTCCATAGGTGGGTGGGGAGGGCACAGGGACTTCATATCCCCCCCGTCTCTGATGGTGGGGGCCAACCTGGGACACCACGGATCCTCCATCTTCCAGGGATGGGGAGTTGTTGGGGAGCAAGCAATCCCAGGGAGCCCATGTCTCAGGAACTGGGTGGCTCTTGGAGGGCTTCCATAGCCTGGTGATGGGGGACCCCATGACCCTCTGGCATGGAGGAGGGGCTGTAAGATCTGCTTTCTCGGGGGTGGGGGGTGGAAGAGGGAGAAGAGAGGGGAGGCGGAATAGCAGATGGAGGACACCAGTCCTGGTGGGTGGTAGAGAGAGCAGAGTTGTGGGCTCCTAGGTCCTGGTACTGCGGGGAGAGGGACCCTGAGGCAGGGGGGAGACCCTGGAGGTGGCATTGGAGGACCCCTTCCTGGGAGAACGGAGAAATGCGGTGGGAGGGGGCACCAGTGCTGAGGGTCGGGGAGGGGGAGATCGGGGGACGAAGGAGAGTCACAGGGTGGCACCTGTGCTAAGGGCGAGGGGGGCCCCAGCGCGGGGGGAGGGGAGGGGGCTGGAAAAGGGAAGAGTCCGGGGGGAAGGGCAATGGATGGAGTCAGCCCGGCGCTGGCATGTTCCGGTGGCGCTAGGCGCTAGGACCCAGACGGCCGGGGCGGCGGCGGGCGACGCCGGGAGCCGGCGGGGCGGAGCGCGGCGGGGCGGGCTGGGGTCGCTGCTGCCGCTGCTGGAGACTGAGCCTGAGCCCCGCGATGCCGAGCAAGAAAAAGAAATACAACGCGCGCTTTCCGCCGGTGAGTGCGGGCCCGAGCCCCCGGCTGGCACCCCCAGCCCCCGGGCCGGCCTAGCTTCCCCCGGCACCCCCGGGCCGGCCTAGTCTCCAGCACCCCCAACCCGACCCCCGGGCTGATCTAGCACCCCCAACCCGACCCCCCCCGGACGGCCTAGCTCCCCGGCACCCCCAACCCGACCCCCCCCCCGGGCTGGCCTAACCCACCCACAGGCACCCCTTAACGCCGTCTCCCTGGGCTGGCCTAGCGCCCCCTGGTGCCCCCGGACCGGCCTAGCTCCCTGACCCCGGCATCCCCAACCCGACCCCCCTGAGCAAGCCTAGCTCTCCCTGGCACCCCCAACCCCAGTCCCTGGGCCGGCCTAGCTCCCCAGCACCCCAACCCGATCCCCTTGGGCTGACCTAGTGCCCCCCAGCACCCCTAACCCAACCCCCTCCCGGGCCAGCCTAGCACCACCACCCCCAGCACCCCATATCTGACACACACACCCCGGCACCCCTAACCTGACCCTTCCCCCGGGCCGGCCTAGCCCACCCACGGGCACCCCTTAACCCCGTCTCCCCGGGCTGGCCTAGCGCCCCCTGGCATCCCTAACCCAACCTCCCTGGTCCGGCGTAGCACCCCACAGGCACTCCTGGGCTGGTCTAGCCCACTCGTGGGCACTCCTCATCCTCACGCCCCTGGCCAGCCTAGTGCCCCCTGTCCCCCCTTAACCCTGTCCCCCCAGGCCAGCCTAGCCCCCCACGGGCATCCCTTAACCCTGTCCCCCTAGGCTGGCCTAGCACACACACACCCCGGCACCCCCTAAGACCAACTCCCAGGCCGACCTAGGCCCCCTATGGACAGCCCTTAACTCCTCTAGCTGTCCTAGCCTCACTATANCCCCCCCCCCCCCCCCCCGGTTTGGCCTCAGCCTAGCCCCCCCCCCCCACTGTTCCAATCCTTCCGGGCCCAGCCTAGCCCCCAACACCCCATAAGCTGCTCTCCCCACACCCCTGGGTCAGCCTGAGCCCCTGTGAACCCCGCATCCTCCCCCACACCAGATCTGGCCTAGCCCCCTCCTTTCCCAGCAAGTCCAGCCCTCCAGCCTCCTTTTCCCAAAGCCTGGACCTATCCCCCCAGGCCCAGTTTACCTCTTCCTCCCTTTACTGGCCCCAGTCCAACATTGTCTCCTTCCACCATAGTGCCCCCATAGGGATGCTCCTGCTGCCTCCTCTTTTATAGGGTCCCCTGTGCACCTCATAGACATACTTGGACTCTCCACTTCTCCCTATAATGTGTGCCTCCTATATAGGACTCCCCTGCTGTCCCATAAGGATGTTCCTGCTACCCTCTTCCCCCTACAGGGATCCCCACAGCCCCATATAGGGATTCCTCCCCATACCACCCACTGCTAATCCCCACAAGGATGCCCCTTCCCTCTGAAGACCCTTCCCCCTATGATCTGGCCTCATTATGTTGATCTCCCACCTCTTCAGGGATCCTCTGGGAACCCCCTCCCTGATTAAGTCTCATCTCCCCTCCCATGACCTCTCTGGTCAGTGCCCTCAACCCATATAGGGGTCTGGCTCTTCATGAACACCCCCTAACCATAATGAACTTCCTCCCTCACCCAGAGGCTCTCTTCCCCCTCCCCTAAAGGATGATGAATTCCCCACACCTATCCTTTGGGACACCATCTCTGGTGGGCCAATGGGGGAATGTGTGCAGTTCAGACTATCCTGTCCAGTGAGACTGTGGTCTGCCTTAGGATTCCTGGGTTCTATCCCTGGTTCTGGGTGGGGAGTGGGGTCTAGTGGGTTACAATGTGGCCAGAGGGGTCGGGGGGAAGGCGGGTTGCACGGGGACCAGGACTCCTGGGTTCTAACCCAAGCACTGCCATCTGTGCTGTCCTAGTAAGGGTGGAAGGGACACTTCCCTCTGCTCCCCTTTCCATAAAATGGGTTCATTCCGGACTCGCCTCCCCGGGGACTCTACTGTAGGGTGGAGGACCTCAGTCAAAAGTGGGAAAGGTTCTTATTGGAATGGCAGGAGGGGGCTGCTACTGTGGAAGAAGTGGATAGATTTACTGTTTATAGGCCTCCCTTTTCCCTGGGATTCAGTGGGGCCTACTCACACCACAAAGCACTCCTTTTCTAGCTGGGTCACATCTTCAGCACTGGGGCAGGATGGGAGCTGAAAGCAGCCTGGTCAGTTTCACGTTCTCTTCCCGGTCAGTTTCATTTCCTCCTTTCCTGGGTTGGGGTCCCTGATGCCAAATGGGGAACCTTCCCCATCTCTCCCCCCCCCCCCCCCAAAATGACTGAAATCTGCTTTGCCATCCTCAAATGATTAAAAATCTGGGATCAGGCCCTTAAAAAACATGATTTTAAAAAAAATCATCAATGGGTGGGGGGGGGGTATTTTATTTGCCTTTTGCTCTGGGGAGGAGCTTTTAAGGGTCAAGATGTCAAGCTTTAAATAAAAGCTGTGATTCTCCCTGCATCTCTTGAGTCAACAAGCTGGGGATTTATACTGTGAAATTGATGGTAAAATCATGAGAGTTGGCAGCACTGAATCTAGCCCCCATCCCCCTTTAGTTCCCAAAGCTACAGTTCAGACTTTGTGGTTAAGGCACCGGGATGGGGCTGGAGATCTGTGTTCAGTGCCTGGCTGTGCCATATATTCCATCTGTGACTTTGAGCAAGACATGTCTTTTGATGCCTCAGTTTCTCCATCTGTAATCTGAGGATAAAACTTCCTCTGTTTAGACTGTGAGCTCGGTAGGGCAGTGACTGCCTCATGCTGTGTCTGTGAAGCGCTTGGTGCAACAAGGGCCCTGAACTTGGGTCAGGGTCCATGCAGTGCCCGGCACAATGGGGGCCCCCAGTCTTGGGTCAGGGTCCATGTGGTACCTGGCACAATGGAGCTCCCCAGTCTCAGGTTGGGATCTGTGCAGTACCTGGTACGATGGGGGTCCCCTAATCTCGGGTTGGGTCTGGACAGTGCCCAGCACAACAAGGAAGCTCCCAATCTCAGGTCAGAGTCGTTTTCAATGGCTTGTGCTCAGCTTTGGTCCTCACAGCTTACGCCTGGGTTGTGACAGCCGACACCTTGTGGTTTGCCCCCTTAGCTGGGTGTAGGGGATATTATTGCCCTGTAACATGGACACAAACATCCTTTGGTTTCGACACGCCCCAGTCAAGAGCGTTGATTCTGCATCTGGAGGGGTGGATCGCGAGTCTGGACCTGATCTTGTGAGGGGAAACGGGAGGCCCTGCTGCATTGCTAAGCCACAGGGCACAAGGAGGGAACACAGAGCCATAATAGGGGCAGGGAATAGCTCTGGTGTGAGGCTACCAGTGCCATTGGGTAGAAGTGATGTCCCATGGGGGTTGGGCAGGCATGGAACAAGTTGATGGTTCTCAGCCGTGGCCCCTGCCTGACAACCGGCCATGGGATGGGTCCCCTAGTCACCAAAGAGGCTGAGGAGCCAGCAACCCATGGAGGCTCTGCTCTTGTGTCAACCACCTCCCTGGGGACGCAGCATGCAATGGTTGTTCTCAGGGAAGGATGACCCAGAGAAGGGGTGGTGGTGTAATGCAGGAATTGGAGAGGTGCATGGCATCTGTGTCCAGGGATCTAAAGTCACTTGAGAGGAGTGGGGTCTAGTGGTTAGAGCAGAGGGCCTGGGAGTACAAATCCAGCCCTAGGTCGGGGACTGACTGGTTCCAGGGGGCATGGAATGGGATCTGGGGCCTTTTGCTGTTAGGGCAGCAAACTGGCTGGTTCAGGGGATTGGGGAATGAGTTATGGTGCCTTTCCCCTCTAGGAGGTGCTCTCTCTGGTCCACATAGCCATGTTCCTGGCACTGACTGTTGATAGGAGGGTGGAGGCAGTTCATAACACCCCACCCCTGATATTAACTATTTCCTCTCATCTCCCCTCCAGGCCCGGATCAAGAAGATCATGCAGACGGATGAGGAGATTGGGAAGGTGGCTGCTGCCGTCCCTGTCATTATATGTATCCTTGCGAGTGCTGTGGTGCCCAGCTCCCACTCCTGAAACCCCAATTGCCGCCTTGTGGTCCGGCCAATCCTGGGGGATCTCCCTCCCAGACAGGGTTGGTTCATCATCCTGTAGGTTTCATTGCCCTGGCTGGTGGCTAATTACAACAGGTTATACAGAGAATCAGAGGCAGCTCATCTAGTGGTTCAAGTGGCGGGGGGAGGATAGGAGTCAGAACTCCTGGGTTCTGTCCGAGCTCTGTGAGGGAGTGGTCTTAGACTGGGGGGATGGGAGGGACTAGGAGCCAGGTCTCCTGGGTTCTATCCGCATGAACTATGATCCTAGTACAGAAATGGGCAAACTACGGCCCGCGGGCCACATCCGGCCTGCAGGACCATCCTGCCCGGCCCCCGAGCTCCTGGCCCGGGAGGCTAGCCCTGGCCCTTCCCCCGCAGCCTCAGCTCACTCGCTCCGCCATCGGCGCAATGCTCTGGGCGACGGGGCTGTGAGCTCCTGGGGCAGCGCAGCTGCAGAGCCCGGCCTGACCCGGTCTCTGTGCTGCGTGGTGGCGGCATGGCCCAGCTCCAGGTAAGGGGGCGAGGGGGGTTGGATAGAGGGCAAGGGAGTTCGGGGTGGTGGGCAGGGGGCGGGGGTGTGGATAGGGGTCAGGGGGGGAACAGGGGTTGAATGGGGGTGGGGATCCCGGGGGGGCAGTCAGGAAGTAGTGGGGGTTGGATGGGGCGGCAGGGGGCAGTCAGGGGACAAGGAAAAGGGGTGGTTGGATGGGGCAGGGGTCCCGGGGGGCCGTCAGGAATGAGAGGAGGGGTTGGATGGGGTGGCGGAGGTCCAGGGGTGGTCAGGGGACAGGGAGCGGGGGTATGTGGATGGGGCAGGGGTCCCGGGGGGGCCCGTCAGGGAACAGGGGGGGTTGGATGGGGCAGAAGTCCCGGGGTGGGGGTAGATAGGAGATGGGGGCCGGGCCACGACCCCCTCCCCTAACCGTCCCTCCATACAATTTATGAAACCTGATGTGGCCCTCAGGCCAAAAAGTTTGCCCACCCCTGTCCTACTACAAGCGGTGTTCTGTTCTGATCCCAGTGCTGAGTTCCCTTAACCCTTGGCTTGCCCTAGCCCGGGCGCTGGAGCTCTTCCTGGAGTCGCTTCTCAGGAAGGCCTGTCAGGTGACACAGTCCAGAAATGCCAAGACCATGACCACCTCCCACCTGTAAGTACCCTACTTCCACCTGCATTCCCCCCTCTTCTGCCCAGCTGGGGACTTTTTGACCTAACCCCTGCAGTACTGGAGCAAGGAAATGCCAGATCTACTCCACAAGGAAACCTGCCCCGCTACGGACAGACTTCTCTCACTTTTCTTGGAGCAGGGGGCTGGGAGCCAGGACTCCTAGGTTCTGTTCCCCGCTTTGCCACCAACTCACTGTGGCACTTCTGGACAGTCCCTTCCCTTCCTCTGTGCCTCAGTTTCCCCCCTTTTCAACTTGGGGGGAGGCAGGGGTGAAGCACTAATCCCGAGCAGGGCTGAGTCTCATGGAGGTAATGGTGATTAGTGTTATTATGGAGGGGGAAGAGGGGGCTTTAAACCCTGCATCCCCAGCTGGGATGGATACACCATGGGGGTCTCTAGTAGCCCTCAGGAAGCTGGGGGTCAGGTCCCCAGGGTTTCTGGGGGTGGGGGTGCTGCAGTCCCCTCCCCCAGAGTCTGAGCTGCTCTCCGCTCCCTGCAGGAAGCAGTGCATAGAGCTGGAGCAGCAGTTCGACTTCCTCAAGGATCTGGTGGCCTCGGTGCCTGACATGCAGGGAGATGTGGAGGATAACCACGCTGAGGGCGAGAAGGTCTCCAGGAGGTGGGCAGTAGGAGGCGCTGTGCTACAGGGAGAGGGGCAAGGGCTCAGTAGGGGGTGCTCTCCCCTCACAGCCAGGGCTGGCCTCGATGACCCAGTGTGCTGCAGGGAGCGGGTGGGACTCAGTACCTTATGTGCCCCCTTTCAGTCACTGCTGGCCCCAGGGAGACACTGACAGATGGTGATCACTACAGATGTGATCACACTTCACTAAGAATCTGGGAACGAACTCCAGTGTCGTAGCTCAATTCCCATTCTGCTGATTCCATTCTGCCTCCCAAAACCCCCGCTCTGCCATCAGAACTCGGTGTGGGGCTTCTCTTTGCTTCCTACCCCAAACCCAGGCCGTGTTGCTGTGTGCTGTTACCCAGCCACCATGCCACACACCAGAGATGTCTACACTCCAGTGATGTGGCAAAGCAAATCCTAAATACCTCTTCCCGTTGCATCCCACGGGGGATTGGGACACGTCGTAGGTGACTGTCCCAGTGGGGAGTGCTGTGGCTGGGTTGGGAGCTTGGGAGGTGGAACCCCAAAGCGTTGCTGAAGGTCATTGGGGTGGTATGTGGCCAGGGAGCCCTGGTGTGGAGTCAGGGGACTGGGTGGGTGACCCTTGGGTGCGGTCAAGAGATTCCTTCTGCACCAATCTCTGCTGGAGCCCCCATCCATTGGCAGTGCCCCAATGACTCCTTGGTCTCTCTCCGGATGCAGGGGCCGGAAGCCGGGCAGTGGGCGGAAGAACGGCGGCACTGGCAGCAAAGGAAAGGACCCGAAGCAGTCAGGCACGGACTCCGAGCAGGAGGTGAATCTGGCAGGAGGTGTCTCCCAGCCCGCAGGCTCCGTCCTGCATGCAGCAGTGCCCCCTCCTGGCTGAGCCTTGCTGAGGTGCATGGGGAGCTGAGTGAGGGGGGTAGTCCCCCATGGGGCACAGATGGTGAAGGGTCTGGAAAGCCATCCCCTCCCCCTGTCTTAGGAGGTTGCCCCTCCTGGCTGCCTCCCTGTATGATCTATGGGCTGAGTATCCCAGGAGGGGTGTAGGGTCTGGTGGTTACAGCAGGGGGCGGTGCTGAGAGCCAGGACTCTTGAGTTCTATTCTGACCCGGGGTGAGTCCCTTTCCCCTCTCTCTGCTTCAGTTTCCCATGGGGCCAGCTCTGGGGAGCATCAGTCACTGTATCCCTCAGGTGGTGCCGTCTCCATGCTGAGCCTTCTGCTTCCCCTGCCCTCACAGGAGGATTCTGAGGACAGCGAGAGTGATGGGGAGGAGGAGACGTCCCAGTCCACGCCCCCCAGCCGCCCCACCACCCATTTCCCCAGGTACGAATCGGGTCCTGTCCAGTCAGGATCCAAAGGGCCTGCCATGCTCAGTAGTGCTGATGGGCTGGGCAGTGCTGCCTAGTGCTTAGATCTTGGGCTGGGGGGGGCAAGACTTCTGGGTTCTATGCCTGATTCAGGGATGGGAGTGGGATCTAGTGGTTAGAGCATAGCATTAGCTACTTAAGGGTAGTGATAACTAGAAACCTAATAGCAGTAAGAATGATAATGATGGAGCCTGAACCCTGGGGGACTGTGTTACAGGGGTGGGGGCATACCAGGCTGGATGGGCCTGTTACACCGATGGAGGGGGTGGCTACCAGACTGGATGGGACTATGGGTCTAATCCAGGGTGGGGATACTGGAAGGGCCCATGGATCTGATTGGGCCAAGGGTTGGGGTGAGGAATATGGGGTAGATGATCTCTCCTCCCCCAAAATAACCTTCTTCCTTCTCCCCTCCCTGGCTCCAGCTCTCCGGCGCCATATTTGCACTTCACCTGCCCCCCACAGTCCACCATGGCCATGCCTGTCTCCGTGTCCCCGGCCCTGCCTGCCATGATGCCCTCTGCGCCAGCACCCCCCGCCCCAGCGCAGGACGAGGAGGAGGAAGATTATGACTCGTAGCCCCGTTTCCTTTTAGTTTGTTTTAGTTGCTGCATTTGGGGGGGAGGGGGTGGTTCTTAAATTTATTAAAAAAAAGAGAAAAGCATTTTACCTCCACGTGGTTTGTTTTTATTGTGTCCCTGGGTTGGGCTCGAACCCCTGATTCTCAGAGCCCAGATTGCCTCGTCCCTCCCCACTGTGTCATCCCTCTCTGTGGCGCCTTCCCCAACAGACAGAGCGCGACTGAGCCAACCCAGTGATTAGCTGCGGGTGTCTCCAGAGATGGGAAATGGGGACAAAACAGCCACCCCAGCTTGTGAAACCTCAACCCCCTTTCATTGTGGCTTGATTTCTCCCTCCTCAGCCCCAAGGAATCAGGAGGGTCTTTCCCAGAGAGTGTAGGGCTAGCGCTTACATTGGTGTTACGGGTGTGATCCAGGCTTTGTCTAGGACATTCAGTTCCATTCCAGGCCTTGGTGTTGTCAGTCTGTCAGATCATGGGGCTCTTTGGTATTGGGTAAGATTTTTTTAAGTGGTGCCCTCAGCTCTGCCCCCACCCAGCAACCATGGTTCTTGGTGTGGGGGCTGGGCTCCATTTTTCTTAGAAGCAGGATATTTGGTTCCACCCCAGCCCTGGTTCGGTGTCCCCCTTTTCTCTGCCCCCAGCACTGCTCTCTCAGATCCTGGGGTGGGGGCCTCTTTGTACTGGCTGGTCCTACATCCATTGGAGAAGGGAGGGACACAATGAATCTCACAAGCAGCTTCTCCCCCTGCCCCCCCGCCCCCATCACTGCATGTGACATTCACTTGGATCTGATGATTGGTTTGGGATGAATCTGAAGTAGGGGGATGTAATTAGGGCAGGGGAAGGAGTCCCCCCACATGAAAGGACTCAGTGTCTCTGGGCATGTCTATCCTGGGCTTACCTGTATCTGCCACTGGAAGATGGTCCTGTGGTTTCACCCATCAGAATCCCCCACACAATCCCCCCGGCTGCCTCAATTTCACCCCCGGGATGGGGGCGGGGAATCTGTGAGATACAGGGCTTTTAAGCACTCTTTTTAAAAATGAATGTCCCAGGCGCTGTATGTTCTCAATCCTTCATGCCATTTGCATGTCCCCCTCCAAGTGGGACTGGGAGCCAGGACTCTTGGGAAGGGAGTGGGATCTAATAATTAGAGCAGGGAAGTGCTGGGAGCCAGGACTCCTGGGTTCTTTTTCCCTTTCCCTCCCTGGATATTTAGCGGATTCAATCTCCATTCTTTTCTTGTTGCTAAACCCCAGGGCTCCATCACCCCACCCCGTGCAGTGTAGTCCTAAGGTTCCTAAGAGGCAGGAATTTCTACAGCGCCTTTTCACACCGATCTGTCCTGTTGGGAATGGGTTGTTTCCATGTGGGGGGTGGGTCCTGGCATCCCTTCAGGGCAGGGGTGCTTTAAGCTATCTTGGGATGGGGAAAACGGGGATGAGGGGTTAAATGCTGTGTGTGATGGCTTGCGGCCACCTTGAGAGCTGGGATGCTGCGACTTTTAATGCGTTTGTTTGGTTTTTTTGTATTGACTCAATAAAATTCTGATTTCACTAGAATCCGTCCGTGTTTAGGATGAAATTTACAATGGGGTGGTTCTTATTGGAGAAGGGCCACAGAACTGGCCAGGACTCCTGGGTTCTATCCCCAGCTCTGGGAGGGGAGTGGGGTCTAGAGGGCTGGGAGCCAGGACTCCTGGCTTCTATCCCCAGCTTTGCTATTGATTCAGTGTGGCAGGGGAGAGCTTTGTCAGGGTGTTTGGAATGAGCTGTGGGATCCTTGGCAGCTGCAGGGACTAGCTCAGCATCCCTGCTCCCAAACACCAGCCCCATTGGCCTGGACTACATCCCCCAACCTTCCCTCATCCCCTCCCCCTTTGGCCTGGGCTATGGCAGTCTCCCTCCTCCCCCCCAGGTGAGATCCCACATTGACGTAGGCTGGTAGTTTGTCCCCCTACCCCTGCAGACTGCCCCTTCCCCACTGAGATTACCCCCATCCCCTGCACCCTGGGCTGAGTCCCCTCTGTACCTCCCCAGATGTGGGAGGCTTAGGGATACCTAGTGCCCATGCCTGCAACCCCACCTTCATCTTGGGTGCCTCCCCTACTCCCCCTGCAGAGAAGTCATCAAGGGACTAGCTTCTAACCCCCTTCCATCTAACAGTCCCCACACTCCACTGCAGCTCCAGTCTCTTCCCAATCCCCTGGTGCAAGTGCATTCTCCTCTGCAGCACCTGCCTCCCTGTCCCGCAGCTGGGCTGGTGCCCCATCCTCTCTCTCCAAGGGGGAGCAGGGAGGTGGCTGGGGGGTCTCGCTCCCTGTTCTAAGTGCCTTGGAAAAAGCTTTCACAAGCAAATTCCTGTTCTTCTCTGGGAGGATCAGCCCCTAGGAGGGGAGACCATTCACCTTATCACTGTGCCCACAACTATGTAGGCACTGGTGCTAGAATCAGGTGTGTCAGGATTCCTGGGTTCTCTCCCTGGCTCCTCCCCCTGGCTCTGGGGAGCGAGAGGACAGGCTAGAGAGCCTAGCCAAGTGTAGTCTTCAAATCCAGGCTGGAGACCTTTCCGGAAGAGCCAACCACAGGTTGCTGGGCCCAGTAGAGGGCTACCCTGGGCTGTGAGAGAGAGGAGCTCAGACTGAATAGGCTAATGTTCCCTTTGTCGTAGTTGTCTGCAGGGCTGTAGCCCTCCTGGTCCCAGTATATTAGAGAGACATGGGGATGATCCCATAGCAGATATTACCTTACTCCCTTGTGTTTCCTTGCACTACTGACTGTCCTGATCGTGGTGCTCAGCAATGGGACGTCTGTGCTGTCTGACACAAGGTCAGAAAAGGCACTGGCAAAATGAACAGATGACAGGAGAGGAACCATGGGAATTTTCATTGGACCCCCCCCCACTCCCAAAATTCCTGGAGTTTCTGGTAGGCATCTCATAATGCATGGATGCATAAACGGGAATCTCAAGTAGGAGAAGGGAGGTTCTATTACCTCTCTATTTGGCACTGGTGCAGCCGCTGCTGGAATCCTGTGTCCAGTTCTGGTGCCCACAGTTCCAGAAGGATGTTGTTAAATTGGAGAGGGGGCCAAGAGCAAAGTGGTGGAATGTTACACCTTGGGATCCCTGCCTAGAATGCCGTGTGCTGAATTTGAACTGATGCAGAGCTGTATGGCTGCAAGGAAAAGGACTGTAGCAAAGGGGTGCGGATGCACTTCAATTCACTGTGATTACATTGCTGCATTTCGAGTGAGCAAACCATACTGCTGTAACATCACCATGCAGACATGGCCTTAGGGTGTGCCCTGGTGTTGAGTCCCAGGCAGGGAGCAAACCTGGGAATTTCCTGATTTAACAGGATGACATTCTGCCCATCGAGCTACAGGACAGTGAATGGGAGTGCAGAGGCAGCAGCAGGTATGAACTCTTGCCACCAGAGAACACTCAATGCAGTGTTAGCAGGGAGTACACAAGCATGTAGTTTGGGCCATTCCCTCTGAAAGGCAAAGTGACTGAGACCTGGGCCTGTGGGTGGGTCTATGCCCAGCTCTGCCTGGGGTGTCCTTACTTGTGAAATGATTGCATGGTTGTTGCCTACTAAGGCTGGGGTGTGAGGCTTTGTTCTTTGGACTGTGAAGGCAAACTGATCACAGCTGTAGGACCTTGGGTGGTATCCATATGCTGAGGGGCTGAGACCCAACAGAACTCATTGCTGATGTAGGTCTGGAACAATGGGGCAAGCAATGCTGTCATTTCTCCATCCGCTGCTTCAGCCAGAGCAAGGGGTGGGTGCTGGAGCCCATCCCCCTAGCCTCCACTGCCACATCCCCCTGCAGCCTCAGGGGGCCCCCAATCTCCCAAGATACCAAGGGGCACCACACCCAGCTGATACCCCCCATTCTCCCACTGCAGCGTCCCAGGGTGCCCCACTCCCCCATCTCCTCAGCTACCAGGGGTCACCCCCTAGGCCCCTACCCAGCTGGGACCAGCCCCCCAGGGAGAGGGAGCACACGCACACTTATCTTCCCTACGCCACCTTAAGAAGGTATGACCGCCCCCCACTCCCCCGCCTGGTGGGTGACGGATGGGAATCCCGGCGAATGGGAGCGAGGGCTCCGGGCCCGGGCCCAATGGGGAGAAGGGCCGTGGAATAGCTGTCACAACCGATTTAAAGAGACAACACCCTCCGCCCGCCCCCATTCCTAGTCAGCTGATGAGGCCTGAGCCTGGGTTCATCTGCAGGGCATCCTGGGCTGCTCTCTTTCTGGGAGCGCATGGAGGAGCCGCTGGAGATGCCGCCTGGGGAGGAGAGCAAGGTGAGCCTGGGACCCCCGTCCCCACGGCGGGGTCCTGCATTCCCCACCCGGGAGGGGCAGTACCCTGCTGCCCCCCCACGGTGCCCTGGGTCGGGCATCGGCCTCCCCCACCCCCCGTTGGGTGCCCCTGTATCTAACCCTCTTCTCTTCCCCAGCCTTGCTCACTCTCGGAGGAGCTCGCCACTGACCCCTCCTTGCAGGTTGAGATCTCAGACGCAGTCAGCGAACGGGACAAGGTGAAATTCACTGTCCAGACCAAGGTGAGGGGGAGTATGGGGTGACGGGATTGGAAAGACAGGGTGAAAGGGGTCCCTTATGGGGGGTCTCCCCCCCATAGGGCTGTGATGTTTGGGGGGTCTGTGGGGAATGTCTAGTGAGGTTTGGGGGTGCTTGGCTTGGGCGTCCCCATTTGGGGTGGTCTTTGACAGGTCCACATATTTAAGGGGATTCTGGGGATCCCAGGTTTGGAGTGTCTCATCCCCTGCTCCCCTGTTGCAGAGCTCCCTGCCCCACTTCACCCACTCAGCGCTCTCCGTGGTCCGGCAGCATGAGGACTTTGTTTGGCTGCACGACACCTTCTCTGAAAATGATGAATACGCTGGCATCATTGTAAGTGGGAGTGGAAGGGATGAGGGGGACCAGGGGAACATTGTAAAGGGTGAGAGGAGATATGGGGATCATGATAAGGAGGGCCTCTGGGGGGACATGGGGCAGTGTGTCATAAGGGGGAACATCATGTCAGGTTCTGGTATCCACAACTCAAGAAGGGTATTGCTAAATTGGGTTCAGAGAAGAGTCATGAGAACGGTTAAAGGACTGGAAAACATGCTGTGATAGTGAGGGACTCCAAGAGTTCAATCTGCTCAGTTTAACCAAGAGACGGTTAATTGGTGTCTTGCTCTTAAGTCTGCAAATAAAGGTCTAACCAGATCCATGGGCTGGAAGTTGAAGCCAGACAACTTCAGACTGGAAATAGGGTGCAAATTTGTACCAGTGGGGGAATGAACCAATGGAGCAATTTGCCAAGAGCTGTGGTGGATTCTTCATCACTGGACATTTTTCAGTCAAGACTGGGTGTTTTTCTAGTCTGCTCTAATTCACAGCAGCAGAAGATTCACATGGCTGTGATGTAGCTGTGGTGCACATAAAATTAACTTCCATCCTGAATAGTCCCTTGCAAGTCTTTTTCCTTCAGCAAGAGTCAGCATGGGAGGATTTAGGCTTCTTAAATCCTTCAAAATTGCATCTTCCAGCCTCATTTGTGGTTGGTCTTATGCTTTACTTTCTTTGACCTCAGGTCTATTAAGCTTCTGTAAAAGCACACCTTCTTCTCCATGTGATGACCACACCATTGCAGTCTTCTTCTCAGCAGATGCAAGATTGCAACTTGCCGGGGTCGTCTAAGTATCTCTTTGTTTGTGACAAAATCAAGCCAGTGGATGTTTTGACACTGACAACTGTTTAGTTTCCTCTCCTCGCCTGTTTTTCATGGCCATGTTTCTGCTCCATACAACAGAGTTCTCATCACTACCACATTGAACACTTGTATCTTAGTTGTCACATGGACATCCTGCTACCCAGAGGCATAGGTGCTGGAACTAGGAGTTCTAGGGGTGCTGCCGCACCCCCTGGCTGGAAGTGGTTTCCATTCTATCCAGGGTTTACAGTTTGGTTCAATGGCTCTCAGCACCCCCACTATACAAATTGTTCCAGCGCCCCTGCCCAGAGGCCTTTGAAGACACCGAAATGCCATGGATGCAAGACCAATCCAACATGTGACTTCTTCAGATATAGAGCCTCGTACTGTCAAGTGATTACCCAGATAGATAAACCTATTCACCCATTCAATGTCATTGCTTTCTACATGCATCATTTGCAGGTCATTCGTTTCTGTTTTGTAGGAGGCCTACATAACTTTGGTTTGATCACCATTGACCCTAAGTTCCAGAGATTCTGCTGTTTTTTACAGCTCTCCCAGCATATCAGCATGCTAAAGATTATCTAAAGATGAATCTCTCAATTTCACATCTCCTACTTTGGCCACAGTCAGTTTTATCGTCAAATAGTCTATCAGGACATTAGATTATGTAGATGAGAAAACGTATCCCTAGTGTACCCCTGATTCTACTGAAAACCAGTCTGTAATGCAACCATTGACCATCACGCAGCTAAATGTACCATGGTACAGTTCCTCCACCAGGCACACTAAGGGTATGTCTACACTTAAATTGCTACAGTGGCATCACGTCCTATACTGACGAGAGGACTTCTCCTATTGGCATAGGTAATCCACCTCCCTGAGATGCAGTAGCTAGGTCGAAGAAGAATTCAAACCCTGCATCTAGGCAGGATGTTAATCTTGTGGTTCTTTCTAACCCTATGATTCTATGACCTAGTGCTGGCTACACTGGGGGGTAGGTCACCACAGCTACTTCTCTCAGGGGTGTGGATCTTTCACCCCCAAGTCTTCAGGCACCTCATCCTGGCACAGAAGTTTTCACAGTGGAGTCAAAAGCAGCTGGAGGGTCTTTAAATGCGGTGTTTACGTCCTTTTGTTTTTTTTCAGTAACATCTCACAGAGCACAGTTAGCTGGATTGTAGTTCAACCTGGGCAGAAACCACATGGGTTGTCTCTCATGTTTGGGGTGAGACAGTATTTCAACTGTCTCAGTAACGTGATGGTAAACCTTCCCTGGGACTGACAGCAGCATTATTCCCCGGTAATTTGAGCAAGCTGATCACTCTTTTTTGAAAAAAGGGAGGATTCAGCCTCCTTTCCAGTCTTCTGGAATGTGACCGGGTTGCCAAACTATTCAGACAACTGAATTCAATCCGGGCCTCCACTCTTTAGCAGTTCTAATTAAATATGGTCAAAACCAGGTGCTTCATCATGTCATAACTGTTTGACCACAAGCATCATTTCCTCTAAGGTCACCTGCCCATTTTCTCCTGGGTTCATTTTTGGATTAAGTTGTAGTTTACATCTTGGCGGTGAATCAATTCACAAAAATGCTCCCACCAACTTTTAAGTGGTGCACTGATATCCTGGCAGTATTCTCCATTTTTGTCCTTAACTGGCAGAAGCTGAGAGAATGGACATCCAATGAGGACCTTCAAAATCTCAAATACACCTTTCTGGTCACGTCTTTCAGAGGCTTCCTCAATGTGCTGTGCCAAACTGTTCCACCATTGATTATGATCATTCCGACAGGTCCTCTTGACTCCTCAGTCAAGACATTTATTTCCCTCTATTGCCCATTTCCTCCTCCCTTCACTGTCTTGACTCTAACCTTCCAGTGCATCCATTCTGCACAGCACCTCTTTTTTTCTGTCCCAAAATTTGATGGTATCATCTGTAATCCAGTGTTGCTTTTTCATTCTCCTTAGTCCAAGTGGTTCTCCAGCAATCTCGGTGATAGTGTAACACCGACAGACCCCGGTCGTCATCGAACCTGGGACCTCTGAAGCTTAGTGCATGAGTCTCTACTGCATGAGCTAAAAGCCACATGACTCTTAGCTGAGGCTGTGGAGCAAACTCATTAATCTCTCTCTCTCTAAGTCAGGGGTTCTCAAACGGGGGATCAGGATCCCTCAGGGGGTCGCGAGTTTATTACATGGGGGGTCGCGAGGTTATTACATGGGGGGTTGCGAGGTTATTACATGGGGGGTTGCGAGCTGTCAGCCCCCAGACCCCAATTTGCATCCAGCATTTATAATGGTGTTAAATATATTAAAAAGTGTTTTTAATTTATAAGGGGGGGATCGCACTCAGAGGCTTGCTATGTGAAAGGGGTCACCAGTACAAAAGTTTGAGAATCACTGATTTAAGTGGTCTTGGTGCCACTAGATGGGACAGAACACCACACCCAGGAGGTGTATTGGTCACAATAGCATCCTAAAATAAAGTCCACTCTTCCCCTGCACTAGACAGCTGGTCATCCAACATAGAGTACTCCTTGGAAATCGCCACCACTTACCTATTAGAGATCGCTTCATCATGAAGCTTATCAACCCTGAAGCATTTCAATGCAATGGTTGCCCCTCTGTGGAACTGTATGAAACGGAACATCATTGTTGCTATTAGGTGTCAATGCTCATACGCAACCAGGAGTTCATTCCAGGCAGCCCTATGGCCTGTGTTATCCAGGAGGATTAGATGATCACAGTGGGCCCCCGATCAGTGAATCTATGAATTGTAAGGGCATGGAGCTTGGGGTGCAGGGGGAGACACAGGATCACTGTAAGGGGGGCAGGGGTGTGTGGAGAAGGAAGAGTGTTTCTAGAGGAGGGGGATCCTTTAGCCATTGACATCCTGCCCCTAATGGACCCCCCCCCCAATGGCCCTGCCCTAGCCCGAGGCATCATCCCCCAAGAGGACATCTGAGCCCTTTGCCTTCCTGCTCTGAGACCTCCCCCCGCCCCATAGCTACTGGCCGTGAATCCTTTCTCAGCCCCTCCAGCTCCACTTCCCAGCCTCCCTTGTCCCAACCATTAGCCCCCCGTCAGCTTCACTCCCCCCCGCAACTGTGAGGCCCCCTCAGCTCTGCCCTTTCACCCCCATGCCTCAACCATGAGCCCCCATCAGCTCCACCCTCACCCCTGGCCTGCCCCGCTCCTCCCTTTTCCCCCAGCCTGCCCCACAGCTAGTATCAGGGGGCCATGGGGGCCTGGGGTCACAGAGGTTTGGGAGGCTGAAGGAGGGGTTCAGAGCTAATATTTCTCCTGGTTCTTCCCACACCACCGCCGGCCCAGATCCCCCCTGCGCCCCCCAGGCCTGACTTTGAGGCATCGCGGGAGAAGCTGCAGCGCCTTGGGGAGGGGAACAGCACCCTGACGCGGGAGGAGTTTGCCAAGATGAAGCAAGAGCTGGAGGGGTGAGTGACACCAGGGGAGGGCCGGGGCTGACCTCAATGCCCCAGTGTGGCACTAGGGGGCGCTGTGCCATGGGGGCAGTACAGGCGATCAGCGAGAGGTGATACAGAGGGGTTAGTAGGGGGCACTGCAGGGGGGGCAGTACAGAAAGGCAGTGGGGGTGGTCCAGGGGGTCAGTACCAGGACACTGTCCCTGCAGATGCTCACCCGCCTGTCTCCCACAGCGAGTACCTGGCCATATTCAAAAAGACGGTGGCAATGCACGAGGTGTTCCTGCAGCGCCTGGCAGCCCATCCCGTCCTACGCCGGGACCACAACTTCTACGTCTTCCTGGAATACGACCAAGACGTGAGCCCCCCAGCACCCCTCCCCTGAGCCTCCCATCCTTGATTGAGCCCCCTGACCCCCCCACCCACCTGAGGCTCCCTCTGATCCTGCTGGCCTCCTGAAACGCCTGCCCCTGGCCCCCCAGCTCTCCTCTCCCCTGCTGAACCCCCCACCTCCTCCCCACTGAGCTACCCCCCACTACCAGCCTTCTCCACTGCTGAGCTGCAACCCCCACTCTCCCTGCTGAGCTGCTTGTCTCCCTGGCACAGGCCACTGGTACCCAATTTGAGGCCATTCCCGTCTCCGCTGCCTCCCACCAACAAGCGGGGGCCATGTGGGAGATTTCCCCCCACAACGTGATGAGTAAGGAGCCAGGGAGGTGAGGGGGGCACCTCATTCTCCCCCCACTGCCCTGCCCCCCTCTCCCTTCCAACCCTGGCCTGCACAGATCCTTCCCCTAATGCTCATATTATTTCTGGCTGTGGGCAGCCCCTGTGCTGGGCTGGGAGGGATGTGAGGTGCAGAGGGTCCTGGGGGGCCCTCTCCCGCCCCTCCCCCCACACCTGGCACTCCGTCTCCTTGCAGCTCAGTGTGCGTGGCAAGAACCGCAAGGAGCTGCTGGGCGGCTTCTTCCGGAACATCGTCAAGTCAGCTGATGAGGCGCTCATCACCGGGGTGTCGGGGCTGAAGGTGAGCCAGGACCCACTGCATGCGGGGGTGGGGGGGGTGAACCCCCCTGGGGAGCAGGGAAAGAGTGTGTGCCTCCAACAGATCCCATCTCCCCAGAAATCCATGGGCCCTGTACAGATCCCCTAGTGACAATCAGGACCAATGCCCGTCCTACAGCTCTGGGTGCCTTCAGTGCTCTGCTGCTGTGGCTCACGGTCCTGACACCAACAGCCAGGCTACCGCCATGCAGGTCACGCCCTGGCTTCCACCCCCAGTGACCCCAACACCCTCTCCCCCTGTCCCGACTTTCCCCCAAACGGTCCTGCACTGTCCAGCCCTCTCCTGCAACACTCACAGAAGTAAGGAAGTTTGTTGTTCCTTCAGAGGGACAATCCAGGGCCGCTCACTGACTTCACTGGGGTTTGACAAACGCTCTTAAGGCAGTCCCAGCACCGAACTGGTGGACAGTAAAACACGTTTAGTGAAGGCAAAGGCAGAGGTTTAAAGGGTACCCGTAGGAGGAGTAAAGATAAATGGTTACACTTGTGCTTCTAAGACTGACACTTCACTTCAGCGAGTTACAACCCTTGCCTGAGCAGGTCCTCACCTAAACTCAGTTCCCGGGGACTTCAACCGCTTGGCTGGAGGACCCAGCGGCCTGTGATTTCAAGTGCTCTGGCCCCTTGAATCCTTCCTCGTTACACTTTTATAATCCAGGAATACTATCTACAAGCAGTTGATTGTTGCTTATCATTTGCGGTTCAGATCCCCTGTCTGTATAGCCAAGAGGCCTCTCCCCAACCCACTAGGCTGCTGGTTTTGTTCATCTTTGTACGCAGAGGTTCCTTCGTTGTCTCTGCCTGATGACCGGTCAGCCGAGCAAATACACGTTCCTTTGCCTAGGGCAGACTGGGCTTATGCACTGCTTGCCAAACCCATCTGAAGAACATCATTCTAGTGCTTACTTCAACTTTTTGTACACACCCAGGCCCTACATCACACTGGAATATTAATGAGCAGGGAGTTAGTTTTCCAGTGATATTTCATGATACCAGTGTGTTAGGTGTAGTGAGTGTGTCGGGCCTGATAGGAGTGGCTGACAGAGTAGCAAATCACCAACAGGGCTCTGTCACACAGCCCCCCCCCCCCCCCAAGCCCCAGTGCGGAGAGTAACCTGGCCTGCACAGATCACCCTCCACCCCGACTGCAGCAAGTGGCACAGCTGGTGCAGCAACCCTCCCCCCACCACAGTAACACAGAGAGTGGCACGGCATACACCTAGCCGTCCATCCCCCCCGCACTCAGTGAAGAGTGGCACAGCCCGCACAGATTCCTCCCCCTGCAGCAGTGCCCATGTAGATGCCCCCCCACCCCGTGCAAGGGCCACATGGCACCCACCTCCCCTCTCCCCCCCCCGGGCTTGAGGGGCTGCATGGTGTGTGCCGATCCCCCTCCCCTGTTACGGGTGGTGTGTGTGGGGCACCCCTCAGCTCTCTGGCTCCCTGTCACCCCCTGCAGGAGGTGGACGAGTTCTTTGAGCACGAGCGGCCATTCCTGCTGGAGTACCACGCCCGGGTGCGCGACACCTGCCTCAAGGCCGACCGCGTCATGCGCTCCCACAAGAGTACGTGAGGGGCGGGATTCTCCCTCTCCGGTCCCACCCTCCCGCCCCACCCTGGCCCCTGGCACTGCCCCTTTCAGGAGTGTCTCCCCTGGGGAGGGGAGCTTCCTGGTGGTCGGGGCACTCGTGGGTGGGGCCCCCCTGGGGTGCTTAGCACCAGGGATCCCCTGGCGAGTGGCAGCTGCCTAGGAGCTGTCCCCTATCTGGAGGCAGTGGGGCAGAGTGGTGGAGGCTCTGGGGAGGGGACCCCCATCGGGCTCCTGGAGGTGGGTGTGCGGCAGGGACTCCTGATTCAGTGGGGGGGAGTCCCTAGGCTAATGGGGTACATCCCCTGCCCTGATGGCTGCTCCCCAATACAGGCCTGGCAGAGGACTATATCCCCATCTCGATGGCACTGGGCAGCCTGGGCACACAGGAAGTCCGCCAGCTCCAGACGTGAGTATTGAGGTGCAGGGAAGGGGCTCCCTACAGGCCCCCAGAACTGCTTGCTGGGGGAGCTGTGTTGGGGAAAGAGGCGCTGGGACTGGGGCTTGAATAACCCCCACCAAGCTGGGGCGGGGGGGCGGCGGCTGCTATAAGGTGTGCCCTCCCCCAGAATGCACTCTGCTCCCCCCTGAAATGACCCCAGTTGGGCACCAGGGGGCACTTCCACTCCCAGCCTAGGGTGCCAAATGGGGATTAGATGCTGGGGGGAGAGTGGTGAGGTGGGAGGCATTTTGGGGGTGGGGAAGGCAGCCCAGTGTGGTGGTGACGGGGCCCTGTGGATAGTTGGGCGCTGATGGACGGGGGGGCACTTCCTGGTGTGGCGGTAGAGTTCTGGGGGGAAGGAGGCACCTCAGACAGAGCTGGGGGATGGGTGCTGTCTGGTGGGGGGCGGGACACGGAAGGGGATGGGGTGCTGTCTGGTGGGGGAGATGCAATATCAGGGGGCCCTAATGTAGGGGAAGGGTGTGGGGGCACTAGGGGGCTGGTGGTGTGGGGGAGGGGGTGCAATGGGTGGGTTACTGGGGGGAAAGTACCAGGGGGGTCACTGATGAGTCTCCCCTTCGCTCCCCAGGAGCTTCCTGAAATTGGCTGAACTCTTTGAACGGCTGCGGGTGAGTGAGGGCTCCTCCCCGCACTGAGGGGCCTCTCCCCATCCCCTACTCTACCATGGGCCCTCTCTGCTCTGGGGCTTCTACCTCCCCCCCACACACACACACTCTGCCACCATTCCTCATGCTCCAGACCCCCCCCCCCAATCTCCTGGTGTCCCCCACCTTCCCCTGAACCCCACAACCAGGATCAGCCACACCCCACAGACTCTGCAGTGGGGAGGCAGGGCCTTCATGGCCCCCATCCTGCACCTCCAGCCCCCTTCTCAGGGGGTCTCCACCCCCACTTGCTAGCGCCCCCTATGGCTGGATGTTGGGGACCTCTGAAGGGGTGACATTAGCTCAGAAGGATGGGGTGTAGAGGCTCAGGATTAACTGTGGGATTAACCCCCCCCCTTTGCTGATCACCCCCCCTTCTGTCCTTTCCTCCCCAGAAGTTGGAGGGCCGTGTGGCATCAGATGAGGATCTGAAACTGTCTGACCTGCTCAAGTACTACATGAGAGACTCACAGGCAGCCAAGGTACAGGCAGCACGGTGCAGAGATGCGACCACCTCTGGGGTGGGGCCTGGGGCTGTTAATATAGGGCTCCCTCACCCAGCACTGAGATGCAGCCACCTCTGGGGTGGGGCATAGAGATGTATAACTGTCTGTGTCCCCAGGATCTGCTGTACCGGCGCCTGCGGGCCCTGGCTGATTATGAGAATGCCAACAAGGCACTGGACAGAGCCCGCATGAGGAACAAGGAGGTGAAGCCGGCTGAGGCCCATCAGCAGCTGTGCTGTCAGCGCTTTGAACAGCTATCAGCCTCCGCCAAGCAAGGTGAATACAGAAGGACTAGGAGCCAGGACTCCTGGGTTCTGTCCCTGTCTCTGGGAGGGGAATGGTGGGGGGGATGTCTAATGGGTTAGAGCAGGGGGCTAGGATACAGATCTCCTGGGTTCTCTCTCTCTTCCCATTTCTCTCTCTCCCCGGGCAGAACTGACTGATTTCAAGTCACGTCGAATCTCCGCATTTCGCAAGAACCTGATCGAGCTGGCAGAGCTGGAGCTGAAACACGCCAAGGTATCAGGGACCCCCAGAAATCTTGCAACCCTGCCTGGGACCCCTGGGGCCCACCCACCTCCCCGCTAGCCCTTGGGAACCCCCCTACCCCAGCCTGAGTGTGGAGCTGTGGGAACTACCACTTCCCCCCCACCCTCCAGAAACTCCTCCAACCTTGGCTGGGAACCCCTGGGGATCCCTCCCCCCACAACTACCTGCCTCCCCCCCAAACCTGAACTGGGACCCTTCACAGTAGCGGCGCCAGCTTTGCCGGCGCCCTAGGCGGCGGAAGGTCCCGCCCCCAAATTTCTACGGGCGGCGGGGGCGCAGGCGCCCCCAAAATAGCAGCGCCCTAGGCTACCGCCTAGGTCGCCTAATGGGAGTGCCGGCCCTGACCCTTCAGAAGCTCCCATCTCTTTGGTACCTTCCTCACCCAGTGCATGCTCTGCCTCCCCATCCCCTGGGGAGCCCTGTTCCTCCTCCCCATGCTCTCTGCACCCTGGGGTGGGGGGCTGGAGGGTTGTCTGAGCTCCTCCCCAATCACCTGCATACTCCCCATCAGCACAGACCCTGTCCTCAGTTGCAATACCCAGGTTTGGCCTGCAGGGGGCAGCAGTGTGACACAGTTGGGTCCTCCTACAGGATCAGTCCCTGCAATGCCACTCCCAGTTAGGCTGGGAGCCAGGACTCCTGGGTTCTGTCCCCAGCTGTGAGAGGGGTGTGGGGTGGGTCATTGTAGGTTTTCTTGGGGTCCCAGTTTCCCCTGGAGCATTGCACTGGGGAGGTCCCCCCTCTCTAACCCCCTCCCCTCTCTTCCAGGCCAGTAGCCTGCTGCTGCGGAACACCCTGATTGTGCTGAAGGGCGACGCCTGATGCTGCCACCCAGCCCGGGGGAGGGGCCTCTCAGCGCCTTGGTGCAGAGACCCCCCCCAGCGCTACTGCTGCTGCCTCATAACCCAGCCCCATATATCCCTGCCCCTGCGCCAACCCTGCTGGCATTCCAGCCCCCCCATACCTGCTCTGCCAACTGTGGGGGGCCCATCTGACTGTGGGGGCAACCCCCCCCAACACCCATTAACTCCCTCCCCCTGGCCTCCCAGAGTTCCTTTAGGAGGGGAGTGGGTTGGGATCCAGGACTCCTGGGGTCTATCCCCAGCTCTGGAAGGACAGTGAGGTATAGTGGGTTAGAGCAGGAGGGCTTGGAGCCAGGTCTTATTGTGTCTTAGGTGAGCCCCTTCCCCTCTGTCCCCTGCCCCCCACTGCAGTAAGACCACATGGGAGGGAGAGATGTTAAGGTGCATTCAAGTACATAAAAGGTTTAAAGGAGGAAGGAGAAAAAAAATTCTTCTTAACCTCTGAGGATCGGACAAGAAGCAATGGGCTCAAATTGCAGCAAGGGCAGTGTAGGTTGGACATTAGGAAAAACTTCCTAACTGTCAGGGTGGTGAAGCACTGGAATAAATTGCCTAGGGAGGTTGTGGAATCTCCATCATGGGGGATTTTTAACAGCAGGTTAGACAAACACCTGTCAGGGATTTTCCTAGATAATACTTAGTCCTGCCTTGAGTGCAGGGGACTGGACTAGATGATCTCTCGAGATCCCTTCCAGTCCTTTGAGTTGGAGCTGTTCTAGCCATGCACAAGAATCCAGGCTAGATGCCATCTCCCAGCAACCAGATGCATGGGGGAGGGGCAGAATGAGGGGAGGAAGGGGTGTGAGATGGGGGGGAAAAGTGTGAAACTGCAGTAGTCAGACAAGCAACCACAGCCTGGCGGCTATCATCATTCAGTTCTGTCCATCCACAGCTCTGTACCCCCCAGCCCCAAACTCCCCCAATAAAGGCCCATTTTGTATCCAGCTCCACCCCATGCAACCTCATTGTCAACCCCCTATTTTCTAAACCTGCCTAGGCAGGACCCAGCCCCCCACAGCATCAAAGCTCTCACCCCAGCCCTGCTTCCTCCCCTGCTGCTGCTGGGACTTCCCTGTTTCAAAGGTTGCTCACCCTGACCCCCACCAGCCCCAGCCCTTTGTCCAGAGCCCCAGCTCCTGCCTTGCTCGATCACAGCACCCTGAGCTGATCACTCCTAGCAGAGAAGCTGGCCTAGCATCTCAAACTGGTGAGAACTCCCAGGTAGGGCCTTGCTGTGGGGTGGGAGAGGCTTGGCCTTCCCCCCAACACAGCTGCCAGGAAGCAGGGCCGGCTCCAGGCACCAGCAAACCAAGCAGGTGCTTGGGGCGGCACATTTTCAGGGGCTGCATTCAAGCCAGACTTTTTTTTTTTTTTTTTTTTGGCGCTTAGGGCAGCAGCAGTGCGTCCTGCACGGGGGGCGCCCTGGGGCCGCTGCGGTTCACGTCGGGGAGCAGCGCTCACACCTTATGGCCAGGCGGGCTCCGAGTGCGGAACACTCGGGCTGGGGGCCACAGCAGCAGCGGGGCCATAGTGGGGACCGGTGCCCAGGATGCTGCCATGCAGGGCCCATGTCCCGCTCTCCGGGGCTCCGCTCCCTCTGGGGAGGTCCTGCCTCGGCTCCTCAGCCCTCTGCCAGGCAGTCCCCCGGCTTTGCCCTCCCGGGTCCCGGCCGGTCCTGGAGGCAGGAGCCCCGGCTGGAGGGACCCTGAGCTGAGGTGCAGCCCGGGAGCCCCACTGCTTACCCCGACTCTGCCAGCGCCAGACCGGCTGGAGGTGAGGGGGGAGCAGGTGGAGTCAGCACTGGGGGGGGGGGGNGGGGGGGGGGGGGGGGGGGGGGGGGGGGGGGGGGGGGGGGGGAGAGAGCCTAGGGCTGGGGCGGCAGGGGGAGCCAAAACTTTTTTTGCTTGGGATGGCAAAAAACCTAGAGCCGGCCCTGCCAGGAAGAGCTCTCCCCTCCCCTGGCTCCCCATGTGAGGGAATACACCCCAGAAGGCAGGGAACCTGTTCAGGCCACATCCCCTGCTAAGGCTGTACATGACATGACAGGGACTAGCACTAGGAAAGGAGACCTTCAAACACACCCAGGGATCCTGGCTCCTGCCCCACCCCCTTGGCTTCCAAGCATCACTCACCCATGGTCGGTAGACCATAAGGCGGCTGTTAGCTAGGACTCCTGGGTTCTAGCTCCCCCTCAGGGGCTGGTGGATTAGAGCAGGTTAGCTTTAGCCAGTTACACTCCTGTGGGGTAAAGCTAGCCTCCTTCCCCCTCCACACACAGGATGAAGCTGTGGGTGGCTTCTGGGGGCAGCAAGAGATGGTGAGAGCAGGGAGTGGGCAGCACCATTGTCCCCCTCATAGTCCCAACCCCCTGAGCAGCTCTGCTGGCAGGTCCAAGGAGCAAAGGGGTGATCCCAGCTGGGATTTACACCCCCTCACCCAGCCCTTATCCACCCCCAGGCCAGGCTAATGCAGGGCTTCCATAGGAGACACTACACAGAGGGAGATGCTTGCAGATCCCAGCACCGCTGCTCCTTCACACCCAGCATGGGACTTGGTGCCCTAGCCCTCTTGCAGCAGTTCAAAGCCAGGCCTGACTGACCAGAGACAGGTGTGGAGCTGGCCTCAGGAAGGGGGTGGGGAGCAGTCTAGCTGCCATGGGCAGGAGGGAGGTGGCCATGGGCACAGACCTGCCCAGGTCCCCTGCACTCCTGTGTTTTATACAAGAAAAGGCAGGTGCTGTTACTCATAAGCAGCAGCCACACCCAGCTCCCATGGCCACCCACACCCAAGACTCAGCACTGATTGCAGGCTCCCAGGAGCCAGGACTCCTGGGTACTATCCCCAGCCCTAATGTCCCTCTGCCTCAGTTTCCCTGGTGGCCTCAAACCTTCCAAATAAAACCAGGCAGGGCAGTAGCTTGTTAGCATTCATTTTTTTTATTGAAGGTCATTACAGGTGCTGCTTCCATATTAGTAAGTTCCACTGGAAGGGTGTGTCCCAGCCCCCAGTTACTTAAATTTTGCAAGTTTCTCCACAATATTCCATTTATACACAGTACTACAGACAAGCACAAAGCCACTAAGTCATGGACGCGTTGGCAGCAGGGGGTTGCTTTCCAGGGACACCCCCAGCTCTCCCGGTGGGGCCAGAGAGAATCGGCATCTTTCACTGTTTCAAAACACAAAACCCTTTAAAAAAAAAATTTACACACACCAGAAATTTCTAATTCCAGTCAGGAGGAGTCTACAGGGATGCAGTTAAGAGGAGCTACTAGGATGTCACCTTCCACCAGAAACTGCTAGCGGCTCGAGACCTGGGGTTGGCTGTTGGAGGGTCCCTCACTCACTAGCCCCTTTTGGGAACACCCTGGCCAGCAGTGGACTGGCCATCAAGACCTCAGCCCTATGGAGGATTTGAGATGGGCTGTCAGGAGAGGGCAACATAACGATGAAGCCAGTTGGTCCCTGATCAACCTCTGAAGGAGACATTACTGGAATGGAAACGGGGAATGGTCCCAGAACTAGACAGAGCTCAGGGGATGATCCCCATGAATGGTGGAACAGTCCCAAGACCTACACACTGAGCTCCAGCGCTCCAAGAATGGGCCCTTCTTGGGGTCTCTAGACATCAAGCTAGAGAGCTCAATGCATGGTCCCTTCTGACGGTGGAGTAGCCCCAGACCTTGAGGAGAAGCTACAGTGCCCAGGGAATGGTCCCCTTGGTCTCCAAGGCGGAAGTTCCAGGTAACCGAGGAGGCAGTGGGTTTGGCAGATGCCCTGCACAGCAGTCGTGGCCGGGCCGTGGAGTGTCTTGGGGACTCTGATCGTGCAAACCGGAGAAGGAGACTTAGGAGGCAAAGAATCGGAACATTATCTAAGGAANTTCCCCCCCCCCCCCCCCCCCAACGGCCCACCCTCCCACCCCCCCAAAAAAAGGTAGCACAGGACTGATTAACATGGAAGCTCCGGTATAAACTGGCACTGGGAGCGGCTCACAAGGGCTTCCCTTCCAAGCTGACGACGGCGTTGCCGCCCAGCTTCTGGGCCAAGGTGCAGCGGTCCTTCACCTCCTCGTAACAGGTTGCTTGCAACTCGTGCTTGATACCTTGGGAGTGGGGGAAGAAAGAAACGGGGAAGCTTAGGGCAAACCTCGGGTTGGAGATCAACGCCTATCTAGCTGAGATCCAGCCAGAATCTCCCCTCCCTCCCAGATCCGACTCCCCCACCCCAATCACTCCCTATGGGCTGGGCAGTGAGATTGTGTTCCCCAGGCCAAGAAGCCCTGCTGTAGTCTTAGCAAAGGCACCATCTGACTGGGGCCTGAGAACTCCCAGCTCCGCCCCATCCCAGGCAGGGCCCCTCCCCCACCACACTGGCCCATCCTGCCATGGGATCAGAGACTGTGTTTACTTAACATCTCCCAGCGGGTCACATGCACCAGGGAATGTCAAGGGGGGGGGGGGGGGGAAAGAGAACCTCAGAGCACAGCAAGGAACCAGATCCAGACCCCTGGGCCACCCCCGAATGGCTCTAACCCACTAGCCCCCGCTTCCTCCCAGAGCTAGGATAGAACCCAGAAGTCCCGGCTCCCAGGGGCCACACCCAGAGTGCAGTTCCACCTGGCCTTGCCAGGCACAGGCAGACCACGAGGCTCAAGTCACACAGCACCTCACTCAGAGGGGCTAGCAGCACAACCATGGGGCTGGGCCGGAGTCCCACTGCAGAGCTGCCAGCTCGCTCGCCCGCCCGCCATGGGCCGGGGCCCCACAGGTGGCAGGACATGGCCTGCTAGGGGTGCAGGACTCTACTCACCTGTGAGTTTCTTCTTGATGGCATCCTTGGAGCTGGCGTAGATCATCTTGCTCTTGAGGGGGGCACAATCTGGGGCCCTGCGGGGAGAGGGGAGGGACTCACACCAACACCAGGGACTGGAGGCTCCCACAAGGTACAGCCCAGCACCTGAGGCCTCAGACACAGCGCCCACCTGGGCACAGACTGGTGTAAGAGAACAGAGCAGCGGCACAGGGGCTGAAAGGAGCAGGGGGAGGAGCCCTCCCCACCAGGCCATACACTAGGTACAGCGCCCAAGGGGCAGATTCCCAGCAGGAGGCACAAGGAGCAAGAGGAGAATAGCTGGGGGAGGCCCAGGAGAGAAATTGTGGCAGGTCAGCAAGGCAGAGGGGGAGCTCTGGGTCTCGGTGCCATGCCTGGCAGAGGGGGCAGGGTAGCTCTGTGCCCAGCACAATAAGGGCCTTTAAATGCCACCCCAAATAGGTTTCAGCCAGCACAGCAGCTCCTAGAGATAGTGCTGACAGTCTCCCCTGCCCCACTGCGCAGAGAGTTTCAAATCCAGGCCTGTCTTAACTCTCCTGCCCCCAGCACCCACTCAGATTCCCCCCCATTAACACCCCCCTTGTCTGCACCCACTCATGCCTCCCACAACTCCCACCCCTGCAGCCTCTCCATGCCTCCAGCTGGCCCCAGAGCAGGAAGGAGCTAATGTGTTCAGAACCCCTTGAGTACGGTGTATGCCCTGGAGGGGGTGCCCCAGCTGGACTAAGGGGGCTGGCAGAGTCAGCACAGGATACACTGATTGGGTCACTCCTAGATCCCCAGTCCCTCCCACCTGCCCTAGTGTTGTGGGCCCCACTGCCAGCTGGTCAGCCAGCAGCCCTTTAAACAAGCGGCTGGCACTCCCTGCTGGGCTTGCTCCACCCAGCAGAGGGGCCGGGTGCTGGCACTGGGTGAACAAAGGCAGCTTTCACTACAGCTCTGCAGAGGGAAGGGGTGGCACGGCCAGCCAGGGAGGGGGAACCAGGGGGCTTCTCAGGCCTGGCAGCAGAGGCCTGGCTAGAGCCAGGAAGCAGGACCATAAGAAGGAATTTGAGGATGGAGGGGCAGGGCCAGAAAGGGGAGGGGCAAGGGGGCCACCCCAGGCTGAGGGGCTTGGCTCTACCAGAAGATGCAGCAGGGAGAATGACACTGGAGGAGGATGGGAAGGGCACAATACTGGAGAGGGGCATGGCCAGAACAGGGAAATGGGGCATGGCCAGAACAGGGGTGTGCTCAAAGGATGGACCCAGCCAGCAGAGATAATGGGGCACCCCAGGCTTGTTCTAGGGAGTGACCAAGACAAGGAGTGTGGCTCCCCCAGTAGCTAGAAGCAGGGGTCCCTAGCCGATGGAGAGGGTGGGCATAGCCAGCAGGGGCAAAAGGGCTGTACCACCCTGGAGGAAATGGGGCTAGGGCACGGCCCTACCAGAAGACAAAGACCAGATCCTCCTTCTTGCTCTCCTTGGTCTCGTAAGTGGCGTCGTAGAGGGCGTAGCGGCAGTCCGACTCCGGGAGCATCTTGACAAAGTGCAGATAGGGGTCATCGACTGTCTCACCCACATCCCCCACCAGGATCTCCTTGCCCTCCTCCAGGATGATGTTCCTCTTGTCCTCGCTCAGGCAGAAGAGCACGGCCTTCTTGCGCTTCTTCACCTCCTCGGGGGTGGAGGCCTTCCGCACCTTCATGTCATTGAAGACCTTGATCACTCCATCCGAGACTGCTACGCCAGATGCCTGGNGGGGGGCGGGGGAGAGAGAGAGAGGAGGTTGTTGGGGTATCAGCCCCAGCACATCAACTCCCAAGGGCCATGAGCAATAGACACTGGGATTTCCTAACCCTGAGGGGCAGATCTTCACAACAGAAGCCAAGCAGAGGGGGACTGTTGGGGGATCCACCCCTTGCCCCCACCAAGAGGCCTTGGGGCTAGGTAATGTCAGTGCTGGGGGCCACATACTCTACCAGGCTCCAAGCCAATGGGCCCAGAGGATTTAACCTAGCAGCTGCCATGGGCTTTGCAGCTTTGGAGTTGGGGGGGCAAATGGATCGGGCAAGCAGTGGACAACATTGCTGGTTACACAGGCAGGACACGGGCAGACACACTCCAGCAAGGGCCAGCAGCAAACCAGTGGGGCTGCTGGTGCCCCAGCCAGAGGCATGCACAATGGGAAGCGCTGCGTCAGTGCCTTACGCAAGCACCACCGGCGGGAACCTGAAACCCCACGCAGGAAACGGCGCTGCACGTGACCTGTGCAGAAAGAGGTTGTGCCCGCTGCTTCCCCATCACCACCCAGCAGCCTGGGCCCTTCCCCCATGGTGCAGTCCCAGGGGCAAGGGACCTGCTGCAACCAGCCATCTGCAGGGATGGGGCGACAAGCCTTCCCCCATCCCCTGCTCCCCCAGGACCCTGCCAACCCCCATTCACCCCAGGAGACCACCCCCCACCCGGTGTCTGCCAGCCCCCCCTCTACATCTCCCATCCCCTATTTCCCCTGCTCACCCTGTGCTTACCTCCAACTCCCCGTTCACCCCAGGAAACCAACCCCACTCCCCCACTCCTACCTCCCCTCCCCCATTCCCCCCCTCCCCCAAGGCAACTGCTTTACTGCACCAAGAGACAGACTGTTGAGCCTCCACGACAGCCTCCTTCCTGGCCCGGGGTTCAGAGCACAGCAGCCCCCACGCTACTGAGCCCACCCTTCTCCCCACCCCCACTAGACACCTTCAGACCGAGAGCCTCATTATTTGTGGCCCTGCCATAGCACTTGCACCCTGGCAGCAGGGGGGCCAATCTGAGTAGCTGGGGGCACCCCAAATTCTAACCACCCAGCCCAGACCCCCACTGGATGATCCCAAGGGTCCAGCCAAGATCCGAGGGGGCCCTTCAGCAGAGTCTGGCTTCAGCAGCTGGCCGGCAAAGCAGCACCATGATATGCTCTTATATGGCGAAGGGAGGCTGTTTTAGGGGAAGCACCAGCCGCTTTGCTCCAGCAGCCGCTGCTGGGGGGAGGGGGGGAAATGAAAGGGGCTTGGGGGCAATGCAGGGCTCAGAACAGGGCCTGTCAGGGACCAGCACAGGAGAGAGTCAGCAGATCCCCAGGCCTGGGCCCAGATACTTCAGCCAATACATCCACCCCTGCAGTGAGGCCGTTGCAGCCAGGAGTGGCTCCCCAGCCTCCTAATCGAGTGGGCCCATAGGCGGCTAAAGGGCTTTTGTTCCCAGGCCCAGCGGCCCTGTCTGAACCCATGGCAAAAACCTTAACCCTGTAAATACTAATCAATGCTACTGGTTCTGCCAAAGAAATTAGATTGTTCACAGGTCACTGCCGGCACCCTTTGCTAATCACCCTCATATTTCCCTGTACCCTCCACCCCCAAGTCTCCCCACCTTCCCTCCAAGCTGTGCTCGCCACTTATCCCCCCCGCCAGGCAATTCTAGTAGCCCAGGCACCAGGTGAAGCCCAGGCACCTCTCCCCATTCCCCTCCCACCAGCATCTTTGTCCTCAGGCACACAGGCACTGGGAGGGCTCTATAGGCTGCATGGGAGCACCCCCACCCCTCAAGACAGTCCAGAGCTGTCAAGGGCCATGAGGGCTCCCTGCTGGCCCTGACTGAAGCAGGTTTGGCCAGGGCGAGCTGGGAACCAGGGCTGGGAGCACGAGGCAGAGACATTGTCAGACATTTTGCAGAGCAACACGCTCACCCACTATCATAGCACATCAGAGGGGAGCAGTGGGGTACTAAAACTGGGAGGGGAGCGGAGAGCAGCACACTGGATTGACTGATCTGGGGGGAGCTAGGACAATGTGGGCACAAAGATGGGTTCAGCTTAGACTCAGCTTTTAATGTCAGAAGGGCCCATTATGGCCCCCTTTCAGACCTCCTGTATAACACAGGCCAGAGAATCTCCCCACCCATTCCTGTATCCAGCCCACATCTCACTGGCAGCCCCTGGCAGGGGGCCCCACCCATTAGTGATTTGGCCCCATTCGACACATCAAACACCACCTGCATCCCACCGCCCCAAGGCTAGCGGTGGAAAGATAACTACTGCAGACAAGGGGAGCCCTGAGGTCACAGGATCCCACATACCACAGTGGAGCTAGGACATCAGGAAGAAAAAATGGGACTGGGGTGGCTGACAAGCCTCCAACCCCATGCTTGGGGGGGGGGGGAGGGAGGGGGGAGAGAATCTCCCTTTGTCAACCCCTATGCTCTGATGCAATAGCAGCCCCTGGAACAATCTGCCCCCCAATAGAGAACTAGCCCCCACCCCATCAGAGGCTGGGAGAAGGGGCCAGCCCCACGTGGGACTCACCCATAGGGGTGCACCATCTGCATCCTGTCACACACCTGCACCTATAAGAGAAGTGGCCAGAACAGGCCCTGTAGAAAGCCTGTAAGAGCCCCTCATAGGGATCCCAATCCCACACGGGAAAAGGAAGCAGACACCCGCTATGAATTCCAAAGGCACCTCAAGATGGAGCCCATGGAGGTAGGAGGGAACCCCTCGGAAAGGGCGAGAGTCCCATGGACCCTACACGGGCCTCCCGACGCAGAAGGGAGCAGACAAACAGCCACCTATAGTTCCCATAGGGGAAACGAGGCTCCCCTTGGAGCTCCCATTCATAGAAATCCCGTACAGAGCAGCGCCCCACCTCCCCCACAGGTGGTGTGGAGGGCGAAATCGGATCCTACAGCGAGACAGCGGGATCCCCGATAGCTCTTACAGGCGCCCCCTACAGAGGTGGCGGATACGCCAAGCTCCCCTTCCCCTATGGATCCCATAGGTGCCCCAAAGGCAAGATGGCGGCCGCGGGGCACAAGATGGCGCCGGCGGGCCGGGGTCTCACCATGTTGCTGCGGGAAGGGGGATCACGGTCCGAGCTGCGCGGGGTTCGCTCTGCAGCAGCTTGTCGGTCGGTCGGTGTCGAGACCAAATACTGCCCCGCCCCAAACCAACCGGCCGCCCGCTTCCGCTTTATGGGGGAGGGGCACTTCCGGGTGGCGCGGGCCGTGGGGCACGCAGGGAAATGGAGTCCGCGCCCCGGGGCACGCAGGGAAATGGAGTCCGTGCCGCTGGGCAGGAGCCGCAAAGCGCAGGGAAATGGCGGGGGGAGCGCGAGGGAAGGATGAGACTGCAGCCCGGGGGATCATGGGAGATGTAGTCCTGGGGGGCAGGGAGGCGCTGGCGCGCCTAGTGTGAGAGAAACCACAGCGGGGTATCCTGCAGTTGCAGTGCATCATGGGTAACGCAGACCCCACTGAATAATGGGATGATGTTCTTTAATCATCTCCACGCCGCCTGCAGGGCCCTGGGTTGGGGCCAGACAGATAGACCCGCTGCCGTGCTGGGGGCAGTAGGTGGTGCAGCCCGAACTCCTGGGTTCTCGCCTGGCTCTGGGTGGCACGTGGGCTCTAGTGGGTTAGAGCAGGGTGGGTGGGAGCCAGGACCCCAGGATTGTGGCCAAGGGGCTTGGTATCGGGATCCTCCCCAGGGGCCGAGGTCCGCCCTCCCACGTGGGACCCCGCCTAGAAATAAAACAACAATTGCGATAATAAATCAGGTTGTTAAGGAGCTGCTGGTCCCGGGGTTGGGTGGGGGGAAGCGGTGCAAAGGGGGGGGTATGTATAGTGACAAATAGGCTCTAGGGCAGCCGAATCCGAAGACCGGCTGCTGGTTGGCTGAGCCTCTCCCTGAACCCGCCCCCTTCCGGGCTCTGTTCCCTCCCCCCTCTCATTGCGTCGCTTCCAAATAAGGGCGTGAACAGCAGCACAAAAATAGGCCCCGCCTCCTGCAGCATCCACTCCTTATAAGGACATCTAGGGCAGCCGGGAAGCCCCCCCCACTGGCCTAGGCACTAGGTGTTGGGGGAGGGACCCAGAGCTGCCCTGGAGTCCTTGCTCCCCGCTCCCTTCCCATTCCATTCCCTGGCTGATTACTCTGGCCGCTGCCCAGACCCAACCTTGCCCATAGCAGTGTTGCCAACACTCATGATTTTGTCATGGTAATTATAGTTTTCCTTAAAGCCTCAACTCCTGGAGTCAAGTGGAGATGTGAGGACTTCAGCCTTCATTCTTAAAGAAAAATATGTTTCTAGCCCTTGTGGCAGTGGAGAAAGCTTCAAAATGTGACCACAGTGCACTCTAAAGGCTTAAAAAGCAGAAGACAACTGAAAAACACCAAATCGATTGTTTACATAATCTCATGATTTTAAAGCCAATCTCATGACTTTTGAATACTTGGGGTTGGCAATACTGCCACAGGGATCGTTTGGCTGGGCTGTACCCTGGAGCAACCCTAGGCATTTTGCCTGGCAGGGTTGAAAACATTTTGGGTACCCCCTCAACTGCGCTCCCCTGAGGTAGTGGCTGCAGGAAAGGGGGGAAAAAAGGCTGAGTGGCACAGTACCCCCTGGAAGTTGGCAGCCAAGGTGACCGCCCTGTTCATCCAACCCTACAAGCAACCCTGGTTATACCTCTTAGGGACAATCTGCTGCTGCTCCCATCCTTTGGGCCAAAACCCAAGCACAATTTACATGTCACATATAAGTGACCACCATTATGCTCCAGAGTTAACAGGCAGTGCCAAACCTCTCTATGCTGCTGTTCCAGGCATCCTGCACGACTCAGCAGGGAGTGTTCTCCCCCAAAACCAGTGTTGAGCCCACCACGCCAGCGAACCCTGTATTAACAGCCCCTGCACACCACCCCACAGGAAACTGTGACTCAGAACCAAGGGAGGGATCCCTGTATAAACAGTCCCTGTGCCCCACCCCGGAGACACCTGGGTCTCAGAGCTGCGTAAGGGCTGTCTGCGGGGCAGGACTGTCTCCAGGCAGAAGAATATCTATCCCAAGGGATTAATCAAATGTTCCCTAGATTATCCCCCTCGCAGATCAAATTGAGAAACCACCTGTATGTGTGTGTGTGTGGGGGAAGCCATCTGGGTTGGGGAGAGCTGGTGGGGAAGGATGATCTGAAGACAGGACAGTGGCTCCATGGTGGGGGCAGGTTGGTTCCCCTTCTTTCTCAGCACAACCCCTTGAAGTAGGGTGACCATATGTCCCGTTTTGGCCAGGACAGTCCCTTTTTTAAGCCCTGTCCTGCCATCCCTGACTTTTTTGACAAAAGTGGGCATTTGTCCCGTTTGCTCTTGCCAACTGATGAAGTCAGCAAGAGCAAACGACAAATGCCCACTTTTATCAAAAAGGTGTGGTGTGGATAAACGTGCAGGGGGCAGGCAGGGCTCAGGTGAGCAGCGACCCCAGCCCCGGCTGTGCACGGGAAGGGGGAGGCAGGGCTTGGGTGAGCAGCTCAGGCCAGCCGGGTGGGGTGGGGGGGCACTCGGGCCAGGCCCTGCACTGTCCCCCATTTTCCCTTTGGGAAATATGGTCACCCTACCTTGAAGGCCCCATCTGGGTCAACTTCATTAATATGCGTGAACCTACTCATCAGTATGTACATTCCTCTTGTCATACACATGCTGCCCCTTCCCCTATCCCTTACCCCCTTCCCAGACAGGCTAAAAGACCTATATAGCAGTGGTTCTCAGTGGTCTTCCAGGGGCTACATCAACTCATCTAAATATTTGCCTACTTTTACAACAGGCTACATAAAAAGCACTAGCAAAGTCAGCACAAACGAAAATTTCATACAATGACCTGTATATATTGCTCTATACACTGAAGTTAAAGTACAATATTTATATTCCATTTGATTTTTTTATAATTGTATGGTAAAAAGGAGAAAGTAAGTAATATTTCAGTAATAATGTGCTGTGACACTTTTCTATTTTTATGTATGATTTTGTAAGCAAGTAGTTTTTAAGTGAGGTGAAATTAGGGGGTACGCAAGACAAATCAGACTCCTGAAAGGGTTACAGTAGTCTGGAAAGGTTGAGAGCCAATGGCCCTGTAGCCTGGCCAGGGAGGGATGGTGGTTGAGCAAGGCACCTGCTTCCTGACCCCCCTGCTTGGTGGCCGAGATCAGGGGAGCCCCACTGCACTGCCGGGGAGGGGGAAGCGATAGAAGGAGCTAAGAAGGAGAGAGGCAGCTAGAGGGGTCTCTGTGGGCATGGGGAGTTGCCTCCTCAGCTCTGCCAGTGCCCCTCACCCCCAACCCACAGCCTCCTGCTACCCCAGCCCTGGGCTCCTCCCCACAGCTCTGCCAGTGCCCCTCACCCCCAACCCCCAGTCTTCTGCTAACCCAGCCCTGGGCTCCCCCCACCCCCAAACCACGGCCTCCTGCTACCCCAGCCCTGGGCTCCCTCCAGCTCTGCCAGTGCCCCCCACCCCCGACCTCTTTCTGTTCCGAGAGGCACCCGCCGACCTCGGGCATCGCTGAGTTTTCGTCCTTCTCTCGCCGCCAGATGGGGCTGGAGCTCCCCGCAGGGACACTCTAGCCCAGGCGTCCCCGCAGCAAGGGGCGGTGCCAGAGAAGCTGGGGCCCGGCGGGGAAAGGGTGGAACCGCTTCCGGCGCAGGGGTCGCGGTGCCCCCCCCCGCGGGGCAGAGAGTGGGGGTCTCCCCCATGCTGCAGCTGTAGCATTAGCGGGAACCCAGGAGTCCGAGGGGACCCCTCCCATATCTCCTTTAGGGGGCTGGCTCCTGCCATTAAAGAGCGACTCTGATCGGGGGGAGGGGCAGAGCCAGGACCCCCGTGTCCCCAGGCGGGGGCAGCGGAAAAGAGCCCCCCGGCCAGACCCCGCATCCCCACTCTGGGGCTGGATCGGAGCCAGCGCCCCCTAGAGGGGAAAGGCCCCGTGTCCCATTTTCTCCTCTGTCTGTCCCCAGGGGCACTGCTCCTGCCCCGGCTGCAGCAGGTGGCACCTGCGGAGATGGCGGCCCCCCGGCGGCTGGGGCGGAAGAAGCCGGTGTCCGCCTGCCCTAATCCCCTCTTCGTGCAGTGGCTGACAGAGTGGAGGGATGAGGCCGCTGAGAAGGGCAAGAAGACCCAGTTCGTGTATCAGAGGGTGAGCTCGCCCGCCAAGATCCCAGGAGTCCTGGTTCCCAGCCCCCCTGCTCTGACCACTGCTCTCCCCTCCCGAGCTGGGACTAGAACCCAGGAGTCCTGGTTCCCAGCCCCCTGATCTAACCCACTAGACCCCACTCCCCTGCTAGAGCTTGGATAGAGCCCCAGAGTCCTGGTTCCTGTAGCTGGGACCACATTGGGAGGGGGTGGGGTGGGCTGGAGGCTCCCCATGTCAGTGTTTCCTCCCCCTCAGGCCCTGGGCTCCCTTCGGAGGTACCCGCTGCCCCTGTGCAGCGGGCATGAGGCCGCGATTCTGCAGCATTTTGGGGACTGGATCTGCCGGAGGCTGGACGAGCGGCTGGAGAGGCACCGTGCTGAGCAGGGTAGGTGGAGAGCACCAGGGATGGGGTGTCAGGACTGAAGGGGTCCCCCAGGATGGCATGGTGTGAGGGGAAGGCTGAAGGAGGCTGAGTGGCGGGGTGGGCAGCCACACAGGGGCATAAGTGTTTAGGGATCCTTATGTTTAGGGATCCACTAAGTGTTTAGGGATCCACTATGTTTAGGGATCCTTAGCAACTATGGTAGATTTAAAGTCAAATGGCAGTGCTTTGTTATTGTAGTGTCTCCCCCTCCCTCCTATCAGGCCCCTCCTTGAGTCTAGCAAGTGAGAGGCTGCTCACAGTATGGAGCCCCCCATACCCCCAGGCCCTGTCCCAGCTGGAGGGTCAGGCTGGCTGAGGGAGGCAGGGAATGGGAGACAGGGCCTGTCCTCTCTATGGGGCCCTGGGCCTGGATCGGAGCTTGTGCAGGGGAACTGGCTGGTGGGGGAGCTCCTATCTTATTTCTATTTAAACCCTAGGTGCAGATGCCCCCCTTGAAGCCATGGGAGGGGCCAGCCCCTCCATGGGGGGACAGGAAAGTGATCCCCCCAGCACAGAGCACCGCTCCCCCAACAACCCCTCTGCCTCACAGACCTTACTTGGGGATCTGGAGCCTCGCCCCACGGTGAGAGCACTGCCTCTGGCAGAAGGGCTGGAAGCCAGGACTCCTGGGTTCTATTCCCTGGCTCTGGGAAGGGAATGGGGTCTAGTGGTTAGAGAAGGGGGTGTGTGGAGTCAGGACTTCTGGGTTCTATCCCTGGCTCTGACTCTCTAACACACTAGGTAAGTCCCTTTGCCTCTCTGTGCCTCATTGCCCCTCTGGGGTGGAGTGGGTTTGTGTGAAAGACACTGGGTTGGGGCACTGGGTTGGGACAGGTTGGGGCTTTCGGGGACATCAGAGGCAGCGAGGGGATCAGAGCTGGGGGAATCCTGCTGATTGTCACTTCTCTTTCCAGAGGAAGCCCCGTCCCCCCCGGGGGTACATCCCAGCCCCACGCTCCGGGGGCTACGCTGTGCTGCTAGCCCTCTATAAGGACAGCACGGTAAGCCTGGAATCCTGGGTTCCATGCCCAGCTCTGGGAGGGGAGTGGGGTCTAATGGTTAGAGCAGTGGGCTGGGAGCCAGGACTCCTGGGTTCTATTCTTAGCTCTGCAAGTGGTGTTTGGAGCCTGGCCTCCTATGTTCTCTCCCCAGTGCTGACTCCTCCTGCTCCCCCTTACAGAGCCCACACAGCCGGGGGTTCCTGATGAAGTCTGAGCTGCAGCGGGCAGCTCAGCCGCTGTGTGACAAATCCTTCACCCTGGTGAGTGAGAGCTGCCTCGGAGAATCCCCCGTCCTGCCAGCCCCTTTCAGTCCGGGGACCATCAAACACTCATCGTAAGGTTCTGGAGATGGCTTGAGGAGCCATCACTCCTGACGCAGGGATCTGAGCCCATCACTCCCACCCCCCTTCAAGTTTCCCTACCCCCTCTGCTTCCCCCAGCCTTGCCCTCCTCCCTTGCTCCAAGCTCTGCTGGGGCTCAAGCAGGTCCCACCCAGCAAAGTCACATGGGGTATATGTGTCTTGCAGGGTGACCCTGGAAATAGGTACACGGCTTGGGCATCAGTGGGCACCTTGATCCGCAAAGAGCTGGTGCTGAAAACCAATGTCCCGGCCAGGTAGGGGGTGCTGTGCTGCAGGGGATGCGATTCAGGGCTCGCTAGGGGCATCGTGGTATGAGGGGGTGCCGGGCTTCAGAGGGGGTGTCATGTTGCAAGGAATGGGGGGGCTCAGCAGGGAGTAGTGTGCTGCTGGGGGTTGTTGTGGACATGCCCCGGACTTTACACAGTCTCCTGGTAGTAACCCCAGCCCCCACGGGCCCACACCTTCCCCAAGGGCTGCTGGGCAGCCTTAGTGACTCACTGTGGGTATCTGCTGGGCTTGCTGCAGAGATCAAAACTCCTGCAGCAACTTTTCCTTCCTAGGGAGCGACGCCAGGATCTGCGGTGAGGCCGGGCAGCCTGGCCAGGCCGAAGGAGCATTGATTAGTCACCAGGGATCCAGTGTCACAGGGTCCTCAGGCCGGCCTGGGAAAGCCACACTTAGATAGAGTCCATGTTGGTAGCAGCAGCGGCTTTGCCACAGCCTGGTTCTCTGCGCTCCATCTTCGCTCTGTTTGTACGGGCGTCCTGTCTGTTCACAGCAGCAACCTTCAAACCAGCCCCTTGACAGCTTGTTCCTTTGTTCTGGCTGGGGAGTTTCTTTCAGGGCCCAGAATGCCCTTTGACGCTGGGCCATCCAGAGCGCTTTGTCTGGCTTGCCCTTCGATACAGCTCAGTGCTGGGAGCAGCTCGGGAGCTAATTGGGGTACAAATCTCCAGTCATACCCTGCCATCCCAGTGAAGGAGTAGGCCTGTTTCTTGGTTTTGGGAGCAGGCCAGTCCTTAACAGCCTCCACCTTTGCAGAGTCTGGCCTTCTGCAGCTGCTCCCCACCTTGTGTCCCAGATAAGCCACCTCAGCCACCCTCACTCTACACTTTAAGGGGGTCAGGTACCCCCCTAACCTAGGCTACATGTGGCTACAAATGTCATCAACATATGCCTAGGCCAAGTCCTCCATTCCCTTCAGTAACTGAGCTACCAGACGCTGAAAGGTGGTAGGTGCCCCTTTAAACCAGGAAATCCTAGAGCCCCGTTGAGGCCAGTCGCCCTTGGTGAGCTCCATGGTGCTAAGGTAACATGCATCCCCACTTGTCTAGAATCTCTTCCATTGAAGGCATGGGCTAAGCATCAGACACTGTGATTGCAGGACACTTTCCCTAATCCACAGAGAAACCATCGCCCCCTGCTGCTTAGGTGCTAGCACCACAGCTGTGGTCCAGGCACTGTTGGGCAGCTGAATCCCCCCAGGGCCAGCATGTCAGATATTTTCTTTCCCAGGTCATGGGCATTTTCCCCTTGACTGAAAGGAGAACATCTAGTGGGAGGGTTGGCCCCCATCTCCATCTGGTGGACAGGTAGGCTGGTGCACCCCAGTCTGCTGGAGGATACCTGTTTGGAACATCCCAGCCTCCCCCCCCAAGCTTGCAGCTTATTCTGATGAGTGCCATAAGCTGGTCCCCTAGTCCATGTTACTGGGCACACACTCGCCGCCCACCAGCCTGCAGGGAGGGGAATCCAGCCTCTGGGTCCCTGGGTGTTTAAGCCTCCCAGAGCCTGAGCAGAGTCCAGGCCCTGCCCCTGTTTTGATCCCTTGGCACACTAAGGGTACAGCTCCCGTGAGCCTAGACCCTGGGTGCAGCGCTGATCACTCAGACTGCCCCGGACTCAGACAGCCCCTGTCCCGAGGCGTGAGCTTTCCGGGTCCAGCTCAGCTCTCGCAGGAGCCCTGTGGCAGCTGTGAAGCAGATATCACACCCGGACCCCGCCCCGAGACTCACCTGCTGCTCTTGTACCTCATCACCCGCAGCAGAGAGCTCAGATCCTGCAGACCTGACCTCCTGCCCGCAGCGCCTGCCGCTAGCTCCCCTTCCCTGGGGAGGCCTCCACCCAGCTGGGCTCAGGCAGGGCCCCTGCCTCAAGCCTTCTCCCTCGGCTTGAGCTGCTGAAAATGGTCCAAACCTCCCGAGTTCAGCTCCTCCCCTTCACAACCAACGTGCAGCCTCCTCTGACAGGTGACTCCCTCTCAGCCACACCAGGCGAGCCCGGCCCCATGACCTCACTGCCCAGGCCGCCTCCTCCCACTACCCCAGCTCTCCTGGGGGGGCCAGTCTGTTGTCTAGGGCAAGTCCATTGCTGTGGCCGAGCGCCTCACGTCGCCGCCGCTCTGTGTTACCCCTTTGCCCCCGGCCTTCGGACTCTCCGCCCACCGTGGGGGTGAACAGGGCATCGCGCAGGTGAAAGGCAGCACCTCAAAGGGAGCGTCCCGCGTGGGAAGGAGCCAGACAGCCAGTTCCTGCCCCCACTCGGAGTGCCTAGATCCTACCCACGCCTTCCCCAGATCCTCACAGAGGCTCAATAGGGGCGGGGCAGGTGGGGTGGGGGGTTCAGTAGGGGGTGTTGTGCTGCCTGGAGGTTTGCTAGGGGAGAGGGGCAGGGGACTTGGGAGGTGCCAGGCTGCGGGGGCAGCAGACGGGACTCAGTGGGTACAGATGCCCTTTGCTCCCCGCAGGTACTCTCTGACACCGCAGGGGCTGGCGCTAGCCCAGAGGCTTGTGTCTGCAGAGCAGGCCCTGATTTCAGAGGGTCGAGCCCCAGAATCCAAGACACCCCAGGGCACAGAGCCCACGCATCCTGCTGAGGAGGAGAAACTGTGCCTGGAGCCCCATCTGTGAGTGCCAGCTCCTGACAGCCTGTGAGAGCCGGGGGGCGGGGCTGGGAGCCAGGACTCCTGAGTTCTGCAGCAAGCACTGGGGGGAGTGGGGTCTAGCACGTTGGAGCAGGGGTGGTGGGAGTCGGGGGTGGGGGGGGAGTGGGGACTAGCGGTTAGGCTCAATTCATTGTGGTCTCTCTAGACCCAGCCAACGGCAGCGTTAACCCTTTCTTTGCTGATCGCTGTAGCAGAAGCTCCCAGCTTGCCCAAGCCCTGTGCTCGAGGGGTGGGGTGGGGCTGGGACAGGACTTCCCCACCTTTCCTGGCCCCTCTCCATGGCTGTGTTCTCACTGTGCTGTCTGCCCCACTTTGCTGCAGACTCGAAGGCGCCCTGGGACCCCAGGAGGGGGCAGCGGGTGGCTCTGGAGGGCAGAGGCCTCCTGACCCTGAATTTGTGCTGAGACCTGGCCAGTTTGACATCATCCTGTGTGTGGATTTTATCGAGACCATGGGGTGCGTTGGGGGGGCCTGAGCTTCTGGCCGGGGGGAGTTGGGGGAGGGGGTTATAGGACATCCCAAGCAGGGAGGTTTATTGGGGGGTCCCAGGCAGGTTGGGCTCTGGGGCCTGAGGTGGGGAGGTCACTCAGGGTGTCCTGGAGGGTTGGGGGCATCGCAAGGGCTCCTGAGCAGGCCCCAGTCCCACCCCATCTCTCCCCGCAGCGGCCCAGCAGCCCGGAAGCAGGATCTGCTGGCCGAGCTGCGCCGGAACGCCGTGCCCTTCGACGTGCGCAAGCTGCATGTGGGGGACTTCCTGTGGGTCGCCCGTGAGAGGGTCCAGCCCCGCCCAGGTAGGAGCCCCCAGGCTAGCGGGGAGAGAGGGCTCCTCGAGTGTGACTGGCGCTGCCTGAGCCCATGGCTCTGAAGGGTGGCCCCGCCCCACACATCCCAGTGGGGCACTACCCCAGCCCCACGCATGCAGATACACCCTGGCCCCAGGGTAGGAGTACTGGGGGCGTCCCTGGCTGCCACTCCAAGTGGGGGGGGGAACTATGGGAGGGGCAGAGCCTCACGGCATCAAGATTGCCTCATTCTGGGCATGCATGGATTGGGGGGGGGAGGTTCTGTTCTCCCCTTCCTAAGCCCCATCTCGCCCCAGGGCAGCTGAACCTGCCCCCAGCTCGGGAGCTGGCCCTGGACTACGTGGTGGAGCGGAAGCGAATGGCTGACCTGTGTGGGAGCATCATCGACGGGCGCTTCCGTGAGCAGAAGGTGCGGGGGGAGTGGGGTGTCTGGGGCATTGAGGAGGGGATCTGGGGGCTGTCTGGATGGAGTCATGGGGTGGGAACCAGGGTGGGCCGCCCTCCCACACTAACCCCCCACTCCACCCCCCAGTTCCGTCTGCATCGCTGTGGCCTGTGCCACCCCATCTACCTGCTGGAGGAATCAGGATCGACCCAGCACCTGAGCCTGCCGGAGAGCACCCTGCAGCAGGCAGCCACCAGCACCCAGGTATGGGGACCCCTGCCCTGCACCCTGGTACAGCAGCCCCCCAGCAGGGCAACACCCCCCCCCCATACAGCTCCTGAGCCTCCCACAGAGCACCTGGCATCAGGCGACCACCAGCATCCAGCTATGGACTCCCCAACCCAGGCCCCTTCTGTGTCCGCTCCCCCTAACAATGGCACAGGTTTAAGGCCAGAAAATTTCCGAACCTCAAGGATGCTGTGAACCCAGGTGCCCTGTCTCCACACCATCACCAGGTCCGCTCTAGGCTCTACGTGCCCCCTACTCCCTAATGCTCTCTTCCCCCACACCCAGGTAGTGGATGGCTTCTTCGTCAAACGCACCCGTGACCTGCGGGAATCGGCTGCATATCTGACCATCATGACACGCCATCTGAACAGCCTGTATGGGGTGAGCAGGGGGCTGTGGGTCAGGAGTGAGGGGCGGTGGCAGAGCTGGGGGATGGGGAGCCCAGGGCGGGGCTAGCAGGGAGCTGTGGGTCGGGATTGAGGGGCGGTGGCAGAGCTGGGGGATGGAGAGCTCAGGGCAGGGCTAGCAGGGGGCTGTGGGTCGGGATTGAGGGGCGGCGGCAGAGCTGGGGGATGGGGAGCTCAGGGCTGGGCTAGCAGGGGGCTGTGGGTCAGGAGTGAGGGGTGCCAGCAGGGAGTAGGGGACGGTTGGTTGGATTTATGAGATGCCCCTTTCCTTTTCCTCCCCAGAACAAGACCCTGGTGAGCTGCACCAAGGAAGAGTCTCAGGGCCGCTGCCCCCTGCAGCCCAACAGCGACTCCTGCACCCTAATGACCTTCCAGGAGTTCAATGAGGGAGCTGTCAAGAACAAGGTGAGACTGGGCAGAGTGGCCATGACCCTATTTCCATCCCCAGGACAGGGAATGGGACACTGGCTGTGATCCAAGGCCGGGGACTGTCTGGCTCCAGGAGCTAGGATGGCTCTGTCCCTTCCCAGGATCCTACCCTAGGGCTGGATTACTGGAGTACACCTTGGCAGCTCCCCCGGCTCTGACCCCGTCCCCCATTTCTCTCTGCCTCCCTAGGCCCAGACTGTGCGCGAGGTGTTTGCTCGGCAGCTCATGCAGATCAGTGGAGTGAGTGGGGAGAAAGCAGCCGCCATTTTGGAGAGATACAGCACACTGGCCAGGTACAGGCCCCACCTGCCTGGGTTCTGGCCCCAGCTCTGGGCGGGGAGTGGGGTTTGGTGGGAGAGCAGTGGAAGGCTAGGAGCCAGGACTCCTGGGTTCCTTTCCTCTTGACTGAGTGCCTGTCTTGTTCTATGCCTCACTTTCCCCTACTCTGCAAAGCTTGGGGGTTGGGAGCCCCTGAGTCCCTGCCCCCCCTCACTGTCTGTCTCCACCCCGTCAGCCTGCTGGCCGCCTACTCCGCCTGCCCAGATCCTGAGAGCAGAGACAAGCTGCTGAGCACCATCAAGTGTGGCAAACTGCAGAGGTGAGAGTGAGCATCGTGCGGCCCCTCAGGCCTGACCTATGCCCACCTGCTAGCCTGGTACTGGGCTGCCCCTTACCACAGCTCTGCCGGTGCCCCTCAGGCCAGCTGATTCATTCGCTCCAGGGATCCGTAAATCCTCCCTCTGGCTTCAAAAGCTTATTTAGGATTTTTGAATTATCTCCAGGCTTTGGGGCTATTTTAGTCCCTGGGGTCTAGAGGGGGGCAGGGAACCAGGACTCCTGGGGTCTCTGTGCCTCAATTTCTGGCTGTGGCTGATGGTCAGAAGTTGGGGCCTCCTGCTGTGCCCCTCTCCTGGCCCTAACACCCCTTTCCCCATTGTGCTTCCTCCCCCAGGAACCTGGGCCCTGCCCTGAGCAGAACACTCTCCCATCTGTACTGCAGCCCTGGCCCCCTCTCCTGAGCAGGGGTAGCTCATCTGTCCTGCTGCCAGGGACCCCAGCACCCCAGGCTTCGCCCTGGGCCTAGTGCCCCAGCTGGGGACTGCGGGGCGTTGTAGCCCTTCGACAGGGGTGCCGCTGGGCAGGGAGCCAGCTCCTGTCTCCAGGGGCAGAGCGGTCGGGTGGGGACCCTGCCTCTGTGGGGTGTATGCCCAGGGGGCGAGGTGGCCCTGTGGGGAGGGAGGCTTCTGGGTGTGTGTGGAAGGACTGTCGGGGGCTTTCGGCCCCAGTGTTTGTTTTAATCAGTCTTTGTATTTTCCTTGTTCCAATAAATTTGATGGCTCCTTTGTTCCTACTGGGATTTTCCTTCTCCTTGGGGGTGGGGGGAAGAGTCAGGGCCATGTGGGGGATCCCACTGCCGCATTACCACTGCGAGGGGCCTCAGATGCCAGGATTCACCCCCCAGCGCATGGGGAGGGGAGCTAATGGGCAGGAATGGACACCAGCTCTGTTTTATCTTGTCCCAGAGCTGAACTTCTGGTCCTGGCTGTGGAGGGAGAGTGCCCCTACTAAGCGTCTGCCCCCCTCCCTCCCTCCACCCTGGGAGGGGATAGTGCCCCCTATTGAAGGGCTTCTGTCCAATGTTCAAGCACATCTGCCTGTGCTTCACAGGGCCAATTATTTCTTCACATTTACACAATTGTGCCTAGTGCTGCCCGGACCCAGACCTGCCCCCACCTTCCCCAATCGGCTCTGGTGCTGGTGGCAGAACCAGAACCCCCAACTCAACCTGCTTTGCCTTATTCTGGGTTTGGTCTTGGTGCTTTTACTGAAATTTTCCTTTTTTCAAACCAAAAAGTGGAACAGTCGGCCAAAATCCCACCTCCGATCTGAGCAAGAGCCCAGCTCGGGGGCCTCCAGCCAGGGAGGGGCAGAGCCCAGGGGCAGGCTCGAGGGATGGGAGATTTGGGCCCAGCTGCATGTCAGTTTCCAGTGTGGCAGCTGGGGTCCCGTACCCCACTGATGTCTCTCCACAGCCGACGAGCCGAAGCTGGGTCCAGCTGCACTGTCCCCTTGGGACCAGTGCCAACCTGCAGGGGCAGAAAACAGCAACATTGGGGCTGGGATCCTGCTTTTTGCTGCTTCAGCCCCTAGGGAAAGGAGGAGGCAGGGTGTGTTACAATCCACACATAGAGCTGTTCCATGGTCCGACCGGGATGGCTCCACCTGCTCTGGGATTCCTTGCTTTTACAGCCAGACAGGACACTTCTAATCCCAGCCCACAACACAGCTGGGTGAGACAACCGCCAGGGGGCAGATGGGGAACAATCTGCCCCCCCTGCACAGTTGTACACCTCCCAGAGCAGCTTGCATGGGCCAGGACCCTGGGGCAAATGGCCCTCAGCTCAGCTCCTTTCCCATGTGCTGGAGCATGTCCCCACAGCAAACCCAGCATGCAGCCCATGTCTGGTGGTCGAGCTAGAGGGATACAGGCATTGGAAGCCCCTGAGCAGTAGAGTTTCTCCCCAGTCTCCCCCCACCCCCCTCCCAGGTCAGTTGTTCCCACAGCAAATCCCTCTCCCTGATAAACATCCACCCCTCAGTTCCAGGCTGTGTGTCTGGCATTGGCTTTGATTGGCGTTTGTCTGCGGGACAGAGAGACCAGGATCTCGCCCCCTCAGGACTTTCTCTGGGAGAAACTCGCCCGACGGGGCTCCCTGACTCTTAGGGTTTCCAGCTGGGGATTGTTCTCTTGGCTTCTCGGAGCGGACATGCCCCAGAGCTGGGTGAAATCTTTCTTGGTCTGAGAGGGTCTGAAGGGGCAGAGAGCAGAGATAATGGGGCTCCCCTCTTTCCCCTTTCGGGAGCCCCCCATCGCTAAGCAGGGACCCCCCCACCTCCACAAACTAGCCCTGTCTTACCCAGGCTGGGGCACTAGAAAGAATAGGCTCCCACGAAGATGGTGAGGCGCAGCACTGAGCTGGAGCGGTAGCTCATGAGCGAGTTCATAGTCACCATCTCCAGGTCCAGCACGTATTCCCGGGGCCCGGTGACAGGCCGGGCCAGAACCAGCATCGCGCTGATGTTATTGATTTGCTGCCAAGAGAGCAGATGAGTTAGTGCAAACCTCTAGGGCAGTGGTCTCCAAACCTTTTTGATCGCGCACCCCTATCAGTAACCACGCCGGCTCTACCATTTTTGCCAAAGCAAACAAAAAACAAAAACCGCTCCTCCTGCCGCGCACCCCCAAGGATCCTCTTGTGCAGCCTCTGGGGTGCGCGTAACCCACTTTAGAGACCACTGCTGTAGGGAGCGCTGGCTCCCATCTGGGGGTGGTGGGGAAGGGGACATGGGGCCTTTCCCCTCCAGGGGGCGCTGTCCCAACCAAAGTGTAACTAAAGCGGTGCCCACTTTGTTGCTGACCCAAGTCAAGGTGTGGCCCCAGTGAGAGAGCAGCAGAGGAAGCTGTTGCCAGCTGTAGGGGGCACCAGTGACATCCCAAAGGGGCCTGGTTTTCTGCTGATCTTATTTCCTGATCCGACCCACCCCCCAAGCACAGGGGTTCAGCCCTGGGGTGCCTAGCCCTTGCCCTGACATTATGGAGCTGATCAGCCACAGCCCCCACTTTCCTGTGACAGCAGAAGTGGGCAGCAGAACAAGGCCAGATTTTTTAAAAGGTGTTTAGGCACCTAACTCCCCTTGAAATCAAGAGCATTAGGCATCTAAGTACTGTTTAAAACCTCCCCACCCACCCCCCGGCTGTAGCCCTGCCCCTCACTAGCGCCAGTGGCGTGGCTCCAGTGCATGCAGGCTGGAGGGAATCCCCTCCAGCCCAAGGAAGCAAAGGAAAAGAGGGCTCAGGGCAGTCACTTCCTGCTGTTTTGATTCACCCTGTGTCTCTGCCCTCCCCACTTCACCCCCTCTGCCTCCTGCTCAGACTTCTCCCCTGCAAGTTCCTACTCATCTTCTGCCTGTCTCCTCCAGCCCCCTACTACCCCCAGTAATAACTAGGGGGGCATCCATAGCTTCTGTTGCCCAAGCATATCACCCCCATCGGCGCACCTGCCATCCCTCCACCCCCTCTAGTTCAGGGATTCCCTGTAACCCCCCCCACCCCTCATTCCAGGGGCTGTTCCCCCTTACTCCCCTCCCCCGCATGAAACAGCTTCTTCTTCTTTGGTTGCCTGGGTTTCCACTAATGCAGGAAGTCCTGCCTTCAGGGAAGCACCCACTGGCTGGTGCTATGAGCAATTCAGAATGTCCTGCCCTCAAGGAGGAGATCAGGCCTACTGTCTGGGTTTCTGGATAAGCGGGACATGCCCATTGCCTGGCACTACGAGCAACCCAGAAAGTCCTGGTAGCAGCCCCCCAACTATTGGTAATTTGGTTAAAAGAGGAAGTCCCGTCTTCTGCGGTGGTCTGTCCTGTCCAGAGCCCCCCCTCCTGCTCTTCCTCCCCCCACTCACCCGGATGTAGAACTCCCCCTGCTCGTTGCCAGAGCGGATCTGGAACGCATTGTAGGCTCCGGGGTAGACGCTGGTGGCCTGGATCTGGAAGACGTCGGAAGGGACGGTCCGGTCAGCTGTGATGCTCATGTAACGGTGCACGATGGACGAGGGCTGCTCCCGGCACAGAGGGTTCGTGGTAGGGCACAGACAGCGGCTGCGAAGGAGGGACAAAGTTAGTGTGGGGCAGGACATCTGGGGTCCATTCCTGGGTCTCTCACTGACTTTCCGGTTGCCAACTTTCTAATCGCACAAAACCGAACACCCTAGCCCCACCCCTTCACTGAGGCCCCGCCCCTACTCACTACATTCCCCCCTCCCTCAGTGGCTCACTCTCTCCCACCCTCACTCACTTTTCCTGGGGCAGGGGCTTGGGGTGCAGGAGGGGGTGAGGGCTCCAAGTGGGGCTGGGGAATGAGGGGTTTGGGGTGCAGGAGGAGACTCCAGGCTGGGTGGTGGGGCCGAGGGATTCGGAGTGTTGGAGGGGGCTGCGGGCTCTGGGCTGGGGCCAGGGAGGAGGGCTTTGGGTGCAGGAGATGGCTCTGGGTTTGTGAGGGGCTCAGGACTGGGGCAGGAGGTTGGGGCGTGGGCTTACCTTGGGCGGCTCCCAGTCAGTGGTGCAGCAGGGCTAAGGCAGGCTGCCTGCCTGTCCTGACACCACGTTGTGTGCACCCTAGAAGCGGCCAGCAGGTCCGGCGCTAGTAGGCAGGGGGGCAGGAGGCACTGCCCAGCCAATGGGAGTGTCCGGTCAGGGCCACGGCAGCGCGCGGAGCCCTGTGGCCCCCCCCCGCCTAGGAGCCGGACTTGCTGGCTGCTTCCAGGGCGCAGCGCGGTGTTAGGACAGGTAGGGAGTACCCTGCATTAGATCTGCGGCACTCCCGACTGGACCTTTAATGGCCCGGCACCGCCAGGGTCCCGGTCGAAAACCCAACACTTGGTTGCCCTATATTTCGGCAGAACACTCATCCCTCAGCTACTGGAAAATGTGGCATTATTAAGCACAGCACTGGGGCCAGTACTGAGTGCAAGGGGAGAGCGCCCCCTACTGAGCCCCCTGACCCTGCAGCACGGCACCTCCTAGTGCCACATTGGGGTCAGCATTGACTACAATGCAAGCCTGGTGGTTCCTTATGAGTCTCCATCCAGGGACAACCCTGCTTAGCTAAGGGAAATCACCCAGTCCCCACCCAGCACACCACACAGACTCACTTGTCAGACACCTGCACGTAGGGCTCCAGGCAGCGGTTCTTCTCCATGCAGCGATAGCCCCCATGGAAATTGATGCAGCTCTGGGCCTCGGTGCATTGGTGGGAGCCCGTCTCACACTCGTTAATGTCTGCGGTGGGGAGAGACTGGGGTAACTGGAGTCGGACCCCACTTGAGATCGGGGCTCCCATTGTGCCAGGTGCTGCACAGACCTCAACACAATCAGGGGCCCCCACTGGGCCGGCCACCACACAGGACAACCTCCAGGTCAAGATCAAGGCTCCCGCTGTGCCAGGCACTGCACAGACACACAGTGACAATCTCTGCCCCAAAGAGCCCTCAGTCTGAATAGACATGGGGCAAGAGGGGAAACTGAGGCACCAGGAGAGGAAGGAACTTTTCCAAGGTGAGTAGCAGAGCCTGGAATAGAACCCAGGAATCCTGAGTCCCTGCCCGTTCCTAGCCAATAGACCCCCTACCACTGGAGGCAGGATGCTCTGGGGCCCCAACAGGGATCTGTTCAGATCTTGGCCTCTCTCCTGGGATGACTGGCTCAGAGAAGGGGGAAACCCCAGAATGCATTTCACACAGCTCTGCTGTGGCCCTCAATCCCAACCGACAGCCCCCTGCTATGCCAAGCCACCCCCTTTCAATGGCTCTTGCAGGGGTTCTGGGATTTCTTTAGGGCAGCAGGGGCTGCTCAGGGCTGGGGCCAGCTACGGTGGGTGGAGTGTCCTGGAGAGGAAGTAGCTCTGTGGAAGCATTGGTACCTTGGCAGAGGCGGGTGCCCAGGAGCTGGTAGCCCTGGGGGCAGCCGCAGGAGAATCTCCCTGGCTCATTGATGCACTGGAACTGGCACAGGTAGCTGGAGTAGCTGCATTCATCAATATCTGGTGGGGGGAAGCAAGGTGTGAGAGGGCCGGGCTCCCTTCACCTCCTAGTCCATCCCTGTCCCCGTTCCAGGAACCACAGGATCTGTCTGTGCCCATCAGCCTCACTAGAGATTCCCCCTTACCACCCCTCAGAGCCAATCTGTGGGAAAAGAGCACCGGGGGGAGCTAAGAAGGTGCCCAAGGCAAGGGAATGGGCAAGTGGGCAGAGCAAAGGGGTGGGGCTAAAGGGAATATGGGGAGGGAACATGGGAAAGTGGGAGGAGCAGAATGGAGTAGGAGGAGCTAGAACTGGAGACAAGCGGGGAGGAATTGCCCGCGGTGAAGGGAAACGGGAAGGGTTAAAATCGTGGAGGAACTAAAACAGGAGTGAGATAAAAGGGTAGTAGCTGATATACAACAACATGGGGCTAGAAAGGGGAGGAGCTAAGGGCATGGGAGGGGCTACAGCTATGGGAGGAGCTAGGCCTGGGGCATGCTAAAAGCAGGGGAAGGCTAGGACTGGGGGCTGGGCTAGGAGCAGGGGCCAGGCTCACCTACCATTGCAGGTGAAGCCGTCGCGGTCGAGCTCATAGCCCTGGTTGCAGCGGCAGATGAAGGTGCCGTAGGTGTTGAAACAGCGCTGCCCACACGGCGCCCCCATCTCACACTCATTCACATCTGCAAGGAAAGCGCAGTGTGAGATCCCAACACGCCCAGCACCAGGATGCAACTGCGTGTATAACAGCGTTCAAACGCCCACCAGGTGATGCAAATGGGAACAGGAATAGAACCCAGGAGTCCTGAGTCCCAGCCCGCCCCGCTCTAACCACTAGACCCCACTCTCCTGCCACAGCTGGGATAGAACCCAGGAGTCCTGGCTCCCAGCCCCCATTGTCCCTCTGGCAGGGCGGGTCCCTTACCCACGCAGGAGCGGTTGTTGCTGGCCAGCTGGAAGCCTGGCTCACACTGGCAGGAGAAGGAGCCTGGGGAGTTGACGCAGCGATGCTGGCAGTACCGGTACCGGCACTCGTCGATGTCTGCCACACGGGAGAGAAGGGGTTAAACTCACGTCCTCCGCCCCAGCCCTGCTGAACCCCTGCCCTGCTCCCTGCAGCACGGTGCCCCGGTGGCCGGTGCCAACTCACCCACGCACTCAGAGCCAATCTTGCGGTAGCCGTCGGGGCACTTGCAGTGGAAGGCGCCGGCCGTGTTGATGCACTCCTGGCTGGGCTGGCAGTCATGCAGCTCGTACTCACACTCGTCCACGTCTGCAGGGGGCAGCACCGGGACATGCGGGGTTAGCCAGGGCAGACACCCCCCCAAGCCGGTGGTGCCGGGGATCAGGCCCCAGGGGTGTCCTGGGCAGGAGTTATCTGCCCCATAGAATCACCAGCCTCTGCCTGGGGGGAAGCAGCTCCCTAACCCCCAGTGATACCAATCGCCTCCCTCCCAGTGTGCCTTTTGCCCCCCACACACCCAAGGTTGTTCCCCCTGCCTGTCCTCCCCACCATTCCCTCCTCCCCCCAGCCGTGCCCCGCCTGTCCTCCCCCAGCCATTTCCCCCTCCCCTCCCCCTCCTGTCCTCCCCACTGTGCCCCCTGCCCCTCGGCCAGCCGTGCCCCTGCCTGTCTTCCCCCAGCCATTTCGCTCACCCCTCCCCCAGCCGTGCACCCGCCTGTCCTCCCCACCGTGCCCCCTCCCCCAGCCATGCCCCCACCTGTCTTCCCCCAGCCATTTCCCCCGACCCCTCCCCCGCCTGTCCTCCCCACTGTGCCCCCTGCCCCTCGCCCAGCCGTGCCCCTGCCTGTCCTCCCCCACCCATTTCACCCGCCCCTCCCCCAGCCATGCACCCGCCTGTCCTCCCCACTGTGCTCCCTCCCCCCACCATGCCCCTTTGCCCCTCTTCCCCCCAACCGCTCCCTGTGTACTCACCCAGGCAGGAGCCGTGCCCATCAGGCTCGTAGCCCTGGGGGCAGGCGTTGTGGCGGGAGGCGGTGAGGGAGGGTCGGGGAGGCCGTGGCCGAGGAGCACTGGGGGGCGCAGCGTTCTCCGAGTGCACGTCATTGATGACGGAGGCTGAGCGCGGCAGGCACAGGTACCCGCCATAGTGATTGATGCATTTCATCTCCCCCTTGCAGGCCTCGGGGATGGTCTCACACTCGTTCACATCTGGGGACAGGCCCAGGGTCAGAACGCAGGAGTCCAAGCCCTTCCTCCCAAGGGCTCACTACAGCCTACTCCCCTCCCTGGGGTAGAACCCAGGAGTCCTGGCTCCCAGCCTCCTCCCCCTGCTCTAACCCACTGGCTCCCCTCCCAGCCCTGGGGTAGAACCCAGGAGTCCTGGCTCCCAGCCTCCTCCCCCTGCTCTAACCCACTGGCTCCCCTCCCCTCCCAGCCCTGGGGTAGAACCCAGGAGTCCTGGCTCCCAGCCCCCCTCCCCCTGCTCTAACCCACTGGCCCCACTCCCCTCCCAGCCCTGGGGTAGAACCCAGGAGTCTTGGCTCTCAGCCCCCCACCTTCAACCACTCCCCACAGTCCCACCTCATACCTTTGCAGTGCTGTGTGTCTGAGTCCCACTGGTATCCGTCTGTGCATTCCTAGGGGTAAGAGAGGGAGACGGTTACAGTCGGGGGTCCACAGGGAGTGGGAAACACGCCTGCCCCCCCCCCCCTATAGGAATGAAGAAATCAAAGGGCTGAACCAACTTTCCCCCCATGAACCAACAGGATCCCATTGCCCTTGAAAGCATTAATGGGCCCTGCAGGGTCAGGAGAGGAACCCAGGTGTCCGAGGCCAGCTCAGAGCAAGCAGGCAGCTAAGGGAAAACTGATCAGGCCCTGCACAGACCCCACCTGGGAGTAGGGCAGCAGGGACGGACGGACACAGAGTAGGTCTCATCCTCTCCAGCAGGGGGCAGCATGCACATGCACACAAAACTCTCCATAGATTTAATATGGTAACACACTGATTGAATTTATCTCCCAGACCAGACAAATCATAATGGTGGGGAGGGGAAGAGAGGAAGGGGAGGGGACACAAAGCACCTCTGGTGGGGAGAGAAATTGGGGGGGTGGGGGGGTTTGCAGGAAGCCTCTGAAATAGAGAGGAGGGATGGGGAGGGTGGCACCCAGGGGGCAAGGAATAGAGGGATGCAAGGAGCCCTGGTGGATGCGATGAGCTTGTTTGAGAGAAGCTATGAAGGGAGCGACCGCTAGTTAATCCGACAGAGTTAGTGTCTCAGTTTGTGAGCGGTGGGGCCGTGCAGCCCAGTTTGTTATTCCAGGGTCTCTCAGGGGCACTAAGGATGGGACCCCATCCAATCTACTGGAGTTTTGCTGAGGGACCCCTGCATACACAGTCCCCGTGCCCCACCCCAGAGGCAGCTGCATCTCAGCACAGGGCAAGGGACTCTGTATAAACAGCCCCCGCGCTCCACCCCAGAGGGCATGTGCAGGGTGGGTGGCGCTGGCACATTCTTACCGTGTAGGTATCAGGTTCCTCCAGCTCCTGTGCAAGTGCCGCACCCACCAGCACTGCCAGCAGCAGGCAGGAGACGGGCCACATGGTCCTGCCAGGGGTAAGGCAGGGGTTAGTGTCACCCGCCCACAGTCCTGCCAGTGCCCCTCAGACTGGACCAACAACCCCCAGACAGGTAATCAGAAACCCCTCTCAATTGGATCTGACCAATGGCCTGGTATCCCCACGATGTGTCATTGCCTCTGTACTGCTGAGAATGAAAGCAAGTCCCCTTGGGCCTTGGGGACAGGGATCCTGTCCCTGCAGCTGCCATGGGGCCGAGCACACCCCACAGTGCCCTGGAACATATGGAACATGGATCCCCCTCCCNGGGGGGCCCCCCCCCCCCCCCCCCAGTCTCCCAACGCCCAGCAGATTCAAAGCCAAAGAGTTTGGTGGGGACACTTTGGCTCAGAGCATCCAGACCACCCCCATTCCTGTCCCCACTTGGAGTCCATCCAGCCCCATTTGGAGGGTGATGAGGGAGGAGTGGGGATCAACCCTGAATGGCAGCCCCTCCCCATACATTGTATCTTGCCTTTCCCACGGGGCCTCCCCCCACACCGCAATGGCAGAGATCCGTGGAGTTCTGGATCCCTTGGAGGTTTCACAGCTGGGTTCAAAGTGAGGGCATGTCACGAGTTGGAGGGTCTCAGCATTGAGTCCCCATTATAATCCAGCCAAACAGGCATTGCCAGACTAGGCCTCAATGGCTGGGATGGCAGCGAGACCACAGGTCTGGAGTGAGGGGGGATCAGCTGAGCAGGGGGGGGGGGGGGGGGGGGGGCCCGGGGGGGGGGGGGGGGGGGGGGGGGGGGGGGGGGGGGGGGGGGGAGCCCAGGGCTGGGAGGGCAGGGGACTATGAGTCTGGATTGAGTGGGATCGGCTGAGTGGTGGGGTAGGGTGGAGCCCAGGGCTGGGAGGGCAGGGGACTATGGGTCTGGATTGAGGGGCACTATCCAAACAGAGGCTAAGGGAGTCTATCAACTCCTCTCCTGAGGAAGGAGCTCTGGTCAAGTCCAGGCTAATTATAGCCTCTCCCTGGCTATGAATAGCCACCCACCTCCCAGACCTTCTGGAACCCAAAGCCCCCTGGCCAACCCAATTTGTGGGAGGAGGGGACCCCAGAGCAGCCATCAGCAAATCAGAGCTGTGGGGAGCCGGGACATCCCAAGGCCGGGCAGGAACATTGTAGCGTGGTGGGGGACAGGGTATTGGTGTTAGCAGTGGGATCAGGGGGAGGGGGGCATCCTTAGGCAATTGAGGGGAGCAAAGTGGAGACACTGCCCCCAAAGTACGCAGCAGAAAGTATGTGTGGATGGTTCCAATGCACAGCCTGGCGGGAGCCTTCTCACTGACCCAGCAGTGTTAATATTTATGTCTGGCCGGGTCTATAATTAGTCTCCGGGGTCTGGAGCCCTGTGGCCTCTCCCAGACAGCCAGAGCACATGTAAGGGAACATGGGTGTGCCCTAGAGGAGTGTACAAAATGACACCTCCCCCACCCACAGCCACTCTAGACCCCGCTCTCCGGCTGTTACCCCAAGGCCCGGTATTGCAGGGAAGGGAGGGGGCAGACTGGAGCTGCCCTGCTGGGCTCTTCCTACTCTCCTTTCCCCTACCCCAAAACTCTGTCCTGCTGCTGGAAGAAGGTGGGTGAGAGAAGAGCCCTGCCTGTCTCCTGCACAAGCTCTGATTGGCTGCTCTTCCCCAGGAGGCAGAGCATTGGGGAGGACAGCCAATCAGAGGGGGATCCCCCAAAGGGCAGGATCTCCTGAGACTTGTCTCCAGAAGGGCTTTTCTGAGAGAGCTGGACACAGGTGGTGGGGTAGGGATCAGGGAGAGACCCTGACAGCAAGGGAGGCAGGCTGAGGGGGATGGACTGGGAGGGATCCCAGCAGTGGGGGAGGCAGGCAGTGTAGGGAGTGCAGGCTGGGGGGGATCTCAGCCATGAGGGGGGCAGGAGGTGAGCAGTGTAGGGAACGCAGGCTGGGATCCCAGCAGTGAAGGAGACAGGGAGTGCGGGGGGGGAGGGATGGACTGGGAGGGATCCCAGCAGTGCGGGAGGTGGGGTGTGTGGAGGACATGGGATGGGGGGAGGGGAATTGGGGAAGATTCCCGGCAGTGAGAGGCAGATGGCGGGGAAGGGATCCCGACAGCAGGATCCTGGCAGGGAGCGAGGTGGGCACTATGGGGAATGTAGACCAGGGCACAGATCAGAGAGGGATCCCAGCCATGGGGGAGGCAGGCTGTATGGGGATCACAGGGCAGGGGAGGGATCCTGGCAGCGGAGGTGAGTGCCACGGGAAATGTAGGCTGGGGCAGGGATCAGACAGGCAAGGGAAACAGGAGTCATGGGGAGCGCTGGCTGGGGAGGGGGCAAGAATTGGGGAGAAATCCCAGCAGTGGGGAGACCGGTGACGTGGGGAGCAGGGGCTGGGGGGAGGCGAATTCGGGAAGGATCCCAGCAGTGGGGAGGCAGATGGTGTGGGGAGCATAAGGGGGGGAAGGGATCAGGGAAGGAGCCTGTTGGGGGCGGGGGAAATCAGGCAGAGTAGGGTTCGGCCAGGTGGGGGGCAGGCAGTTACGGGGTGAGGCGGTGGAAGGGGGGCAGTCTAAACTTTGGTCCAGCCAAAAATCTTAATTAACCCCCCCTCCCCCCAACCGTCTCTGAGCTGGCTCCGTTAGGGGTACTCTCCCCTCCCCCCAGCTTGGGGTCAGTGGGTCACAAATGGCTTATCTGGGCCTTGGGAAGGGGTCTGACCTGGTAGGGTCCCGCTGACCCTGCACCGATCCGATCCCAGCCCGTCCCGTTAGGATCCCCCCCCACTGCCAATCGCGGTGCTGGTGCCACGGATACAAAGGGGGCTTTCCAGGAGTTTGGGGCACAGGGCGGCCCTGGGTGTTTTCCTGCTTTTAAGGATAACGCCACCCGGGATCCCCCCCCCGGGCCCGAGCCATACACGGCCCGGTCCGCTCCCGGGGATCCCCCCACTGACCCCTGCACGGCTCGATCCCCTCCGGCCCCACTTACCGTCCGGGATCGGCCCCCCGCCCCCGTGCTCAGGCCGGGGGGGTCCGGTCTGCGCCCCCCGGGCAGGACGGTCTGGCCCGATCCCCCACGGCCGGGCGGGCGCACACGGAGCGGGCGCTGGCGGCCGAGGCTCTCTGGGAGAGACGCGCTGGCTCCCCCCGACCCCCCTGCCCCGAATTCCTGGCCCCGGGCCAGCGGGACCCGCCCCGCACCTGGATCCACTTACAGCCGGCGCCGCGCGCCCCGGGCCGGCCAGCTGCGAGACCGCGCCCCCTGCAGCCCCTGCCCCAGCCCCCCCTCACCGCCTCATCACCTCCCCCCCACCCCATGAAGCCCCTGCAGCCCCCCCCCCGCTGCAGCCCCATCACCTCCACCCCGACCCCTATGCAGCCTCTGCCCCGGCCCCCCGCCCCATCACCTCCTGCCCCAGCCCCCCCACGCTCCAACCCCTGCAGTCCCTGCCCCAGCCCCCCGCACCTCCTGCCTCAGCCCCCCACCGCTCCACCCCATCACCTCCACCCCCGCCCCTACGCAGCCCCTGCCCCAACCCCCCACCGATCCACCCCAGCCACCCCCACCTCCTGTCTCAGCCCCCCACCGCTCCACCCCATCACCTCCACCCCCGCCCCTATGCAGCCCCTGCCCCAACCCCTCCACCGATCCACCCCAGCCCCCATCACCTCCTGCCCCAGCCCCCCACCGCTCCACCCCAGCCCCTATGCAGCCTCTGCTCCAGCCCCCCCACCGCTCCACCCCCTGACCCAGTCCCCCACCGCTCCACCCCCACCCCATCACCTCCTGCCTCAGCCCCCCACCGCTCCACCTCCTGCCCCAGCCCCGTCACCCCCTGCCGCTCCACCTCATCACCTCCTGCCCCATCCACTCCAGCCCCATCACCCCGCTCCTCCCCACAGCCCCGCTCCACCCTCCTGCCCCCAAAACCCCCAGTCCCCAACCACTCCACCCTCACCCCCATCAACCCTAGACTCCTCTGCCCCAGCACTGTTCTCTTTTGCTTGCCCCAGACACTCACCCACCCATCAACACCCTGGCCCCCAGCCTCCCTCCGCTCCCCCCTCCACACACCCCTGCTTCTCCCTGGAAACCCCTGCCTCCACACCCTCTCTGCCACCTCCTGCCAACCCCCATGGAACCCCCACCACTCATCTCCACCTCTGTCCCTGCCCCCCACCTCCACCCCAGCCCAGGGAGTGGGGACTGTTAATCCCGAGGCACATTTGCCCCTCTCTAAACACACCATCCCCCCACATGCCCCACCTCAGCAGGGGACGGGGGTTCTGTGTCTGTGCATTTATCCCCTGGCCACTCAGTGGCACCCCGAGAGGGGTAAGGCCCTGTGTGGCATCCTGCCCCCCAGCCGGTGACCTTTGCTGACTTACACAAGTGGCTAGTGAGTTCCTGCAGGGGAGGGGGAGAAAGAGCCCAGAGCCCCCCCCAGCAGAGGTGTGGACACCCCAATAGCCTTCCCCAGTGTTAAAGCCGGACATGGTCCAAGGAGAAATGCGGATTGTTTTTAACCCTGAGGTTAATTAACCCTGGGACCAAACAGCCAAGGGTCTCCAGCTCCAGCCTGGCTACCTTCGGGAAGATGCTTCAGTCCAGCACCCGTGCCTGGGCTCAGCACCGGGGCTGAAGGGGTGACATTCTCTGGCCTGGGCCCCCAGACTAGCTGGTCTCATGGTCCCTTCTGGCCTGAAGATCTATGGATCCATGTTGGATACACGCACGCCAGGGTGGATCCCAGGCATGAGACTGTGGCTTCCCCCCGATGGAACTTCAAACCTATTCTGGAGGGTCTTGGCTCCCAGCCTTCCCCCTGTCCTAACCCCCCAGACCCCACTCCCCTCCCAGAGCTGGGAACAGAACCTAGGAGTCCTGGCTCCCAGCCCCCCCTGCTCTAACTACTAGACCCCCTCCCCGAGTTGGGCTAGAACCCCGGAGTTCTACGCAGAGCTCTGGGAGCTGGGGCGGGGCAGCGGTATGTATGGTGCCCCCGGGGACTCACTCAGGAATGGGGAGGCGCAGACAGAGCAGCCCCCTGGGGAAGGGATTAGCTGCACGGAGGCTCCGGTGTTCTGTCTGAGCTGGCACTGGGCCCCTGTGCAGGGTCGTCTGGAGAACAGAGATGTGGCGGGGGGAGGGGGAATGGGAATCAGGATTCCTGGGTTCTATCCCACACAAACTTCTGCCAACATGTATCCCCTGCCCCCAGGGTGCTCACTCAAGACTTTGGCCCTTCATTTCCTATTTAAATTTTAGAGTAAATTATGGTAAATAGAATCAATGACACAGCTGTGGTCCTCAATCCTGGCCCATAGCCCCCTGCTATCCCAGCCCTAGCCCCACCCCTCACCCTCCCAGTTCTGCCAGCGCCCCTCAATCCTGGCTCACAGCCCCCTGCTAGCCCAGCCCTAGGCTCCCTCCCACAGTTCTGCCAGCGCCCCTTAATCCTGGCTCACAGGCCCCTGCTAGCCCACTCCTGAGCTCCCCACGAGCTGTATGCAGGGATGTAGCAGTGTGTGAGGTGAGATCTCATTAGGTTTGTTCAGCTCCAGGGTCTGTGTTTCTNAAGCCATGCGTAGATCTGGGGGGGCCCCCCCCCCCCCCCACATCTGGCAGTTTCCCTATAGCATGGGTCACCTCAAAGATGAGTCCTGGAAGGAGCTGAATTGTGACCATGGGGAGGCAGCAACACCTGGAAACAGCTCCGCCAGTCGCCCACGGACGGGGAAGGGGAAACCGGGCTGGCGCTGTAGCTCCAATCCAGGGGGTGTTGGTGGTGGGGATACCAGGCCCCGATTGGGGGTGGGGATACCAGGCTGGGCTGTGGTTCCAATCCAGGGGCAGGGTGGGGATACCAGGCCAGGCCCTGGCTCTGATCCACGGGGTGTCGGTAGTAGCGATACTGGGTTGGCCCCATGGCTCCGATTGGGGTCTGGTGGCAGTGGGGATACCGGGCCAGGCCCGTGCTTTGAACAAACCCTAACAAAAACTCAAATCCAACAATTGGCTCTTCCATTTATTTTCCAAAATGAGCTAAAACTCCGAAGATGGAGAGAGGGAATCTTGGGGGAGGCAGCGCCCGGCCCTGGGGAAGTGGCGGGGGAAGGGGCCTTCACATCAGGGCTCTCAAGATGCAGCCCAGGTAAACAGAACAAGGGCAGAGGGATCCTGCAGAAGGATCAGTGGCAGAGCAGGGCATTTCAAACAGTCAGGGCTCCCCCTGCTTGTCAGTCGTGGTACATCTTAAGCAGGCAGGATTTGATGGTGCTCATGTACCGATCCCAGAGAGTCTGGTGCCTGCAGGTAAAGAACTGGGATGTCAGACAATAGCACAGAGACGCGTCTGCCTCTGGGGTGGGGCATGGAGGCTGTTTATACAGGGACCCCTCGCCTGAAGCTGAGATGCAGCTGCTCTGGGGTGGGGTATGGGGCTACATATAAGGGGTTCTGTCACCTGGTGCTGAGATGCAGCCTTCTCCAGAGTGGGGAGCAGAGGCTGTTTATAAAGGGATCCCTCACCTGGTGCTCAGATGCAGCTGGCTCTGGGGTGGGGCTTCTGGTTAACAGCTGCCATCAACGCTACCCTCGAGTTTAGGACAGGAAGAGTCTGTGTGCAGTGATTTGGTGGTGGCACTCACCGGAAGGCATCCAAGGTCTGAGCGGATGTCGTGTACTGCGTCAGGAAGAGACGGACGTCGTTCAAGGTCCACTTATCTGACTTGCAGGGCTCAATGAACTGGGGAGAAAGGAGAAAAGGAGTCAGAGACAGCCTGGGTCCTGGGGGCAACACCCCACAACCTCACCCTCACCCCCTGCTTGCTGGGAATTGGGACTGGCTGGCTCAGGGTTGGGGAAATGGGACCTGGGGCATTTCCCCTCTAGGTGCCTCTCCAAGTCTATAATTCCCCATGCGGGGTGAGCTGATGGGTCTCAGCCCAGTTCCCAAGGGGCCAGAGTCCCCAGTATAGCTCCCCTCCCCCTCCTGGGCACTAACCAACTTCCTGCCCCACCAGCATGGAAGCTGGGGGGTGATCAGGCCATGAAGGTCAAATCTCCCTCTTCCCTTCCACTTCCTAGGCATGCAGGGCAGCATGTGTTTCGGGGGCGCCCAGGAGTGCCACACCACCCCCAATTCACCCACAGACATTAAATCCTGGCGGTGGAGAATCTGAGAAGTCTATGTGTGTGGGGGGAGGAGATGGGGTTGGTATATATGGGGCAGGGTATGGGGGGGAGGGGTATGTCCACCAGTCAGTGAATCCCCCTGTGTCTGGGTGTGGGGGGGCATGACCGCCGGGGGAGGGAGGGGATGGGATGGGGGGGAATGCATGCGGGGTGGTACCTTTTCCACTAGGTCGATGAAGAAGTCGCGCACGTCCTTGGTATGGATCAGCTTGGAGGCCATATTGACCAGTGCCCGTGACAGGTTCTGTGGGGCCCAGACAGGAGTCATGGAGGCCCTCACGCCTCAGGGATCTGCACAGTTACAAACCGCCCCCCTCTGCCCCCCAATTCACACACAGGGGAAGGGACTCACCAGGGTCGCTCAGTGAGTTGGTGACTAAGCAGGGGAGAGAACCCAGGAATCCTGCCTCCCAGTTCCAAGCTGGGAGAGGGGTAGGGCCCGAGGGTGGAGCTGGCTCCTGGGAACACCCCAAAAGGAGAGGAGGATGGATCTGAGGGGAGGGTGTCCATGGCCCCAGCGCCCCCAGGCATTCAGAGCCCAGAAGGCTAGTGGGGCCAGGCAGCCTGACTCACAATCCCCCTCTGGTGGGTGCCTCAGGCATGGCAGGTGCAGATGGAGGTGGGGGATTCAGGGGGTCCAGAGCAGGAGGCTGCGGCACCAGGCAAGCCAGGCCATGGGCTCCAGCCCTTCACTGGCACACGGGGGATCCATGTGATCAGGTAACGCAGAGGAAATGCATTGATACGTGGTGCCAACAGGGGGCACTACTCAGAAGCCTGGCCACTGAAGGGGGCTTCTTGAACCAGGCAGAGGGAATCCTCCCTCCACATTCCCATTACTCCCTCCTTGTCCTCCACCCCTGGCCCCAGGACACACCTTGAAGTTGGCCTCCATCTCGTTGTACACCGAGATCTTCCCGCGCAGTGACGTGCACACCAGGCTGCAGAGGGACAGAGAGGTCAGGCCCCCCACCAGGGGCTCGCCTGCTGCCAGCTCTCCCCAGGCCTGGGGCCAAGAAACGGCATCACATATGGACAGAACAGACACCCCCAAAAATGCTACTTCTCCCAGCTCCACCACATGCACTACAACACAGGCCACATGGAGAAGAGAACCCAGGAGTCCTGGCTTCCAGCCCCCCCGCTCCCCCAACCCACTAGAGCCTGCTCCCCTCCCAGAACTGGGATTAGAACCCAGGAGTCCTGGCTCCCAGCCCTGCCCACATCAGACCTGTACCTCTTATGCAGATCAAGCAGATCCTTATCAGCGATCAGCACCTTGAGCTCCTTGAGTTCCTGCAGGAATTCCTTATCCAGATCCACGTCCATGTCATCCACATTTGAGTCTGGGGGGAGCAGGTGGACAATGGGAGAAGGCTTTGGGGTGGGGGGGGCTGTTTATACAGGGATCCGTAACCCAGCACTGATTTGCAGCCACCTCTGGGCTGGGGCGTGGGGGCTGGTTACACAGAGGCGGGAATAAGTCTGAGACCACAGTGGGTAGCTCCCAGTTCTAGGGGAAGTCCAGCTGATGCATTCCTCACAGCACAACCCCGCAGAGCCAGACTGAGCTACGTGTGATGTCGCCCCCCCCCCCCCCCCCCACACACACACGGAGTAAATTGACATTGCAGGTCCCCATAGCACCACGGGCTGGTTTTTAATGATTGTGCCAGGAGCTGTCCAGGCACAGCTCCCTAGGGGCTACGATTTGCCCCATCTCCTCCCAAGCAGGGGGTCCCCAGTCTCACCCACGGCTCCCAGTGTCCAGTTCTGGATCATCTGCTCTGCACAGTAAGCGAAATCCTCAAAGGTCAGGAACTGCAGCTTCTTCTTGCCTGTCTCGAAGCGGCTGTTTGCGAAGAAGACGATGGCAGCGTAGTCCCTGGGGGTGAGGTAGGGGAGGGTGCCATACACTGAATCAGAAAATTCCTCTGTCCCTACCTCCCGCCCCACTCTCTGCAGCATGGCATTGGGGCCAGCACTGACTGCCAGGCGAGTGCACCCCCTAGTGTTCCCCTTGGAGGTCGCCCATCCAAGCACCGACCCAGATCTGAAAGGATGTCTTAGAGCAGCTCAGGTCTGTGCTGAGCAGGCCCAGCTGACGGTCCAAGGGTTGCAGGCTCGAGCCCAGGGTTCCAGATCCTGGAGTCATGTGATCATTTCTGCTTGAGTATGCAGAGAGCCTGAGCCGATTGCTTAGAGGGAGCTGCCCCAGGGCCCCAGGAATCCTAAGGGGATGTTAATTTCCAGCCTCACTGCTCCAGGGAGCCTTAGCCCAGCAGAGGGCTCTGTGTAGTGTAGGAGGGATCAAGCCAACCCAGCAGAGACACTCTGGGACAGAGCTACATCATGGTGTGCTCCACTGGTACCCCCCGACCTGTTACCTGGCTAGCCGGTCTGAGAGCAGGAAGTGCTGCTGGATGTTCTCCACCAGGGACCCCCGCATCTCCTCCACCACCTTAAACACCCGCTTGAAGTTGTCAAACTGAGGAGGACACCAGTGGGGGGGGAGGGGAGAGTCAGAGCCCTAGAGGGGAAGGGCCCCATATCCCATTCCCCCCACCCTGAGCCAGCCAGCCCCCACCCTGGGTGCTGATGGGAGACACCGCCCCAGAGGATCCTGGGAATCCCCTGGCCAGGGTCCAGATAGGTGTCATGGTGTAGGAGGCTCATGGGAATCCCCAGCCTGTGTCCTGATGCCCCAGAGACTCATGGGAGTCCCTAGACCATGTTCTGACAGGCTGCTGCCCCAGAGGCTCATGGGAGCTGCCGGCTCAGGGCCTGAGGGTAGCCACTGCCCTACAGGCTCATGGGAACCCCTGGCCTGTGACCTGATAGGGGCCACTGTCCGAGAGACTCATAGAGCTGCCAGCTTGGGTCTAATGGTAACTGCTGCCCCAGAGGCTCCTGGGAGCCCCGGGCTGAGCCATACCTGGCGTCGGCAGCTCTTGAGGGTGACGCTTGTCTTGGTGCTGACGTCATCTAGGTCCTTCTTGGTGCCCTTGGAGAGCTTCTTGCCCAGCACCTCACGCACGAAGGCCTCGTCAAAGGCATAGTACCTGACGCCACAGGAGTGGGAGACAGAGGGCACCTCAGACACCCCTACCCCACACACCTCAGCTGCCCCCTCTCTGCTCCACTGGTGCTTCAGACACCCCTGTGCCCCCAGAGACTCAGACTCCCCCAGCGGGACCTCAGACACACACCCACCACCCAACCTTGGCCCAGCTTCCCCTCCCGCATTCAGCCATGGGCTGGGCTTCCTCCCTCCCCCGACTTAGGCCCAGCTTTTCCCCGCAGCCTCAGGCTCAGTTTCCTCCTCCCTTCCTTCCCCCCAGCCTTGGGCCAAACTTCCCCAACTCCCAGCCTCCCCCCTTCCCTCCTGGCCTTGCCCCCTTCACTTCCCCACCCAGCCTCCTGGCCTCCGTCTGGCCTCCCTCCAGCCTTGGGCCCAACCCCCTCCTCTCCAAGCCCCATATCCCCCACCTTTCAATGAGCATGGCCTGGCGGGAGGGGGGGATCTGAAAATGTAGCTGGTGGATGAGCTTGGAGGGGGTGTGCAGCAGGCGCTCCAGCATGTGGAAGGTGCGGTAATGATCCATGGTGTCGCTCTGCAGCACGTCCACCGTGGCCCCCGTCTGCTCCAGGATCCCGCTGCGCAGCCGCAGACTCACCGCATCACTCACTGGGAGGGGTAAGGGACTGAGGTCAGCAGGGTCAATCCCCCACCACATCACTCACTGGGAGGGGTAAGGGACTGAGGTCAGCAGGGTCAATCCCCCACCACATCACTCACTGGGAGGGGTAAGGGGCTCAGAAGTCAGATCAATGCGTGTGTGTGGGGGGGTGAGGGGTGGGGTGCAGGCCAGACCTCATCTCTCAACACCCGCTATCGGGGGACAGGGTCAATGGGACAAGCATCCTATTTCCCTCCTTGGCATTAGCAAAGCAACAGGGTAAACTGAGGCACAGATGGGTTGTTGGGGGTAGAAACACTCACCCAGAGTTACTCTTCTCTCAGAGCTGGGGGTAGAGTCCTGGAGTCCTGACCTCCAGTCACCCAGTGCTCTAACCCACTTAGACCCTAATTCCACCCACAGGCCGGGGCAGAATCCTGGCATCCCGCCCCCCAACCCCCATACCTGAGTACCCATCCAGCCAGAGCTGGTACACTTCCTCATCGATCAGCGTGGTGTTCCCCACGAAGATGTCCAGGTCGTTGGTCATGGCCCACGGCACCAATTCAGCCTGGCCAAGGCTCCAGGAGCAGGACCCAAACTCCCAGCTGCCCCCTGCTGGCCTCCAGAGAAGAGACAGGGAGCCTGTGGGGAGAGAAGGGGTCAAAGTGGGGTGGGTCTAGTAGAGCAGGGGGACAGTCACACCATGGGGACCACCCCCTGATACAGTAACTGAGAGCCAGAGAGTCCTGCCTCTAGTCCCCCTGCTCTACTAGACTCCACTCCCCTCCCAGAGCTGGGACAGAACCCAGGAGTCCTGGCACCCAGCCCCACCCTGCTCTAACCACTAGACCCCACTCCCCTGCCAGGGCGGAGGACAGAACCCAGGAGTCCTGGCTCCCAGCTCCGCTCCCCCCCGGGGGGCACAAAGACGAACCTGCGGAGCTGTCCCCCGATTGACACTTTCCATATGACCCCGAAGCTGTTTGCTTCCAGGTCGCAGCAGCAGCATGACTGCACGCGTCACCCTGCATGGGGCGGAGCCATCTGGGTGTGAGCAACCCGGAGCCAGGACGCCTGGGTTCTGTCCCTAGCTCTGGAAAGAGAGTGGGGTCGGGGGGCAGACTCCGATCTGGATCTGCCGCTACTCCAGCTTGTGATTTAACATGGATTAGGGGAACTGCAAAGGGTCCCGGTGCGCGCGCCCCTCTGCAGGCTGCATCTGGTGTCCCTGGGGTCTCCTTTGTCCTCTGCAGTTACAGGGAAGATGGGGGGGGGGGAGCTTTCTCCCCTCTGAGGCTGTGAAGAGGGCGGACTCCCCGGCTTTCTCTTTAGCAGCTCAATTGCACCCAGCTTTCCTTCTGTTTCTAGAGGGATCCCTCGCTGGGAGCTGAGATGCAGCCACGTGGGTGAGGCGTGGGGGCTGTTTATGTAAGGATCCCTTGCGCTGTGCTGGGGGCATTGGGGTCAGCACTGAATCCGAGGGGAGAACACCCCCGCCGCCCCCATTCTCTGCAGAGCTGGAGTCTCCTGGTCTCCTAGGCCAGCCCTGTTCCTGTCCAGTTGGAGGTCTCCCGGGGAGGGGACATTCTGTAACCCTGAGTGGGGTGCGCTGGGGTCTCCCATTCCCAGCCTCTCGTCCCACCTCTCCCTTTCCTGCCTTGTGCCCATGTTCCAGCTTCCCTTCCCTCCCCCCGCCCATGTCCCCGCGGGAACACAAAGGCCCTTTGTTCCCACCAGTCTTGGCATTGCAGGAATCTGGATCTATCTGCCAGCCATGGCCCAGCTACTCCCCAACCCCCGCTCCCTGCTAGGGAATGACCTCTGGATTACGGGGTTCAAGCCCCACTTCCTGCTAGAGATTCCCCTCCCCCCCGACTCCTGCTATTGAACCCCCAGCCCTTTCCCTGCTAGGAATCACGCCCCGGACTCCTGGGTTCCACCCCCAACCTCCTCCCTGCTAGAAAACGCCCCCCAGATGCCTAGATTCAACTCCCGCCCAGACCTCCTCCCTGCTAGAGAACACCCTCCCCCAGAGACCTGGGTTCAAAGCCCCTTTGCTCCCTGCCCTCCACCTCTTCCCTTAGCCCCTTCTCAGACAGCAGCCCCCTTCCTGGTGTCCCTGTGTGTGTGTGGGGGGGGGGGGGGGGGGTGGGGGGGGGGAGGGGGGGGTGGAGACCGGGGGTCGGGGGGGGGGGGGGGGGGGGGGGGGGGGGATTGTTAGCACCCCTCTCCCTACCCAGGCCTGCCTGGGGCCCGAAGGGTTAACAGCACTTCCTTCCTCCCCCCACCCCGTATCTCCTCTTCCATTGTAGCCCAACATCCTTCCTGTCTCTGGGACAGGATTCCTGGCAGCCCCTCCCCTCCTGTTCAGAACAGTGTGTGTGTGTGGGGGGGGGGGAGTCACAGCTGGGCAATGGGAGAAGTGGCTGGGGTGGGGTGGGAGGGCTCAGTAGGAAGTGCTCTCCCCTGGCAGTCAGAGCAGGCCCCAATATGGGAGGGCTGCTACAGGGAGTGGGGCAGGCGCTTGGTGGGGGGCAGTGGCTGCCGGCCCCAGTGCAGTGCTGTGTTGCAAGGAAGGGGTAAGGGGCGCTTTCCCCTGTAGGACTCCATCAATTCCCTCCCCCCTCTCCCAGCCATACCAGATGCAGCTCAGGGGGGGCCTCAGGTCAGTGGTTTATGACCCTACAATAACAACCCCAGAATGTCACCGGTGCACACTGGTCACAGACAGGCCGTACTCCCCCAGCGCACTCAGCCCCCCACCTACACCCGTGGGAGAGACCTGCCCCCCCCCACTGAACACCTGCCCCCACCTCCTTCCTACACACCCAGCACCCCTCCCCTCGCCCCCAGCCGTTCCTCCCCTTTACCCACCCANCCCCCCCCCCCCCCCCCCCCCCCCCCCCCCCCCCCCCCCCCCCCCCCCCCCCGCCGCTCCCTCCACCCGATCTAGACCCCCAGCCTGGCCCGAGCGGCCCACTCTAGCCACCCCTCCCCCAGCCTGTCATCTCGCCCCACTCGTCGTAGCCTCCCCCCGCCCCGGAGCCAGCCCGCCGGCCGGGCTGGGGGATGCGGTGCCGCTGCTGGCATTTGTGCCGTTCGCATTGTTATTCCCACGTCACGGCTTCCTCCGCCCCCCCTCCCCCCGCAATTCCTCCATCCTCCCCAGCAGCGCTCCGAGCCGCAGCCCCGCTACCCACCCTCCGCCCCGGCTGCACTGAGCCCCGGCAGACACCAGCACCGCGCGGCGCGCACCCTCTGCCGGGATCCCCCGCCCCGGGAAGGGGGGAACCATCCTCCTCTCCCTCCGCCGGGCTCAGCGCCTGCAGCCCGGACCCTCCTGAGCCGCGCGCTGCTGGAAGGGGGGCAGCTGGCTGCGCTGGGGACGGTGCGTCTTGGAGACGAGGGTCGCGCCCCCCCTCCCCAAGCCGAGAATCGCCCTCGAAGGTGGTTCGTGCGCCACAAAGAAGAGGATCGTGCGGTTCCAAGCAGCCAAAGTGCGTGGTTGGGAGGGAGCCTGCGCCCCAAAAGAGGCGATTCCACGGCCCAATGGGGCCCGTGCGCCCCGAAAGAGCCCAGGTCGCTGGGTAGGGGCCCGTGCGCCCTGACCCGAAGAAGGGGGGTTCCGTGCGCCCCGAAGTTGCCAAGGTCGGTGGCTGGGGGGGGCCCTGGGCCCCGAATAAGGGGGGCTCAGTGCGCCCCGAAGGAACCAAGGACTGTGGCTAGGGGGGCCCGTGCGCCCCGGAGGAGCGGGGGCCTGCGCCAGGGGAGGCTGCGGGCCGGGGGCTGATCTGCGGGCGGGAGGAGGCGGGGTGGCGGCGCTGGAAGGGGCGGGGGAGCAGGAACCACCTTGCGGCAGCGCGATGGGCAGCGAGGCCGGCGAGCCGGCGGCCGGCCGGGCCCTGGCCCAGCTGAGCGACTCGGAGCTGGGCGGCTGCAGCAAGGAGGAGCTGGTGCGGCGGCTGCGGCAGGAGGAGGCGGAGAAGCTGGCGGCGCTGGTGCAGCGGGGGCGGCTGATCCAGGGCGTCAATCGGCAGCTGCAGGAGCATCTGCGGGAGATCCGCGAGCTGAAGCAGGTGAACGAGCGCCTGGCGGCCGAGAACCGCGAGCTCCGCGACCTCTGCTGCTTCCTGGACGACGACCGGCTGAAGGCCAAGCGGCTGGCCCGGGACTGGCAGCTGTTCGGGCAGCAGGCGGCCCGGGTGCTGCGGGACGAGCTGGCCGCCTGCCTGCACAAGCTGGCCGGGCTGGAGGGGCTGCAGGAGCGCCTGGCCGCCGATAACCTGGAGCTCAAGGCGCTCTGCCTGGCGCTGGAGGAGGAATGCGCCGCCCGCGCCGACAGCAGCCCCGTCGGCTCCTCGGAGCTCAGCCTGCCCTGCGGGCCCCGGGACCTGGGCGATGGCAGCTCCAGCACCGGCAGCGTGGGCAGCCCGGACCAGCTGCACCTGGCCTGCTCGCCCGAGGACTAGAGACTCCCCCAAGGGGCCGGGGGGCCAGGACCCACCCGGACTAGAGACCTCCCCAGGGGCCTGCCCCCCAGGACTGTACTCCCTCAAGGGGCCAGGAGCCCCCCCTCAAGGGAGCTGCTCCCAGTGACTTCACCCAACCGCCCCTACCGGAAGGACTGGAGAGCAGAGGATCCCCTCCCCCCAGGCTGTTGATGGGGGGTCTCTCCCCTGGGATCTGGGGAAGGGATGCTGCAGAGGATGGGAGGGGGTCATCTCCGTGAAGATCCCAGTGCAGACTTTGGGGGGTAGGGAATGGAGCTGGTAACTGGGGGGGGAAGGTCAAAGATGCATTTTGGGTGCCACCCCACCCCCCCAGAAACAGCGTCTCTCTGGCTTCTTCAGCAACCTCTCTCTCCCCCCAGGTGCTAACTCCAACCCCGCGGTGTGGTGAGAGCAGTTTGACTCAGGGGACGGGGGAGATTAGGGCAAACCCTCCCCAAAACGAAGTAAAAATAATAAATGTTTTAAAATTGCTACTTTGGGCAGAATCGGTGTCTCCTGATTGGTGATTTCCTGCTTCTCTGAGCCCGGAATTTTGGGTCCTATATGGTATGGCCCCAGTGTGATGGGGGGAGAGAGATTTTATTGTAATTTTCTTTCCCGGACTCTGATTGTTCCAGTTCCTACATATCCTGAGTCCGTTCATTTTAGATTTCAGTATTTTTTGAGTTTGCAATGTCCTATTTTATCTATTTTGGGAATTTCACAGTTCCTTGCTATCTAGATTTCAGCTCCAAGTGTTGGATTTCCCGATTTGCAACAATAAAGAAAAAAAGTTTCAGTGAAACACCAGTTCAGCTGTAGAAAGAGGGGGGGGGGGGAGATTAGCTTAACCCCTATGTTCTTAGGGTGAATTATATCCACCCACCATGGCCTAGCCCCATAGAAATGTCCAGTACATGCAGGGGATACAGGGTTGGGAGCCTTGGGAAAGTGAAGGAGGGATGCGGAGATACCAGGGGGCTGTGGGTTAGGACTGAGGGGCATGGACAGGGCTGTGAGAGAGCCCAGGGTTGAGATAGCAGGGGCTGTGTTCAAAGGGGACAGGCTGTAGGTGGCTGGATACTGGATAGTCCAGGCTCCATGAAGTAACTAGTTCCCCATGTCTTGCTCAGAACAGGGATGGGTCCCGCCGTCCCTTCCTGCCCAGCCACATCTCAGAGACAAAGGGCTGCCAGGCCAGGAAGCAGATGTCCGGATCCCGAGGCCATGATAAGTAAGAGCTGACAGCAGCAATCCAGCTCTCTCTCCCCAGCTCTACAAAACCCAGGAGCCTCCAGGCTGGGAGGATCTGGGGAGGGGGCTGTTCCCCAACCCACCAGACAGGAGCACAGTAGGAAGCCAGGGCGGCGACTTGGTGTGCAGAAACTTTTCCTATGGAGACATGGTAGCTAGACACAAAGCACTGGGTTGCAAGCAGTGGGGTAGGGGGCGCTCTCCCCTCGCAGTCAGGGCTGACCCCAATGCTCCAGAGAGGCACTAGGGGGCACTGCTGCAGAGAATAGGGGGGCTCAGTAGAGGGCATTCTGGCCTCACAGTCAGTGCTGACTCCAGCGCCCCACCCCTCACTAGGGGGCGCTGTGCTGCATGGAGGGGGTTGGGGGGGTTCAAGTTCCCAACAGACACAGGCACAGCTAGCTCTGCCCAGGCTGTAGCAGCTATGCCTGCTGCCCACGGGAGGCCAGGAAGTGCCTATCTGTTTGTGTTAGTGCTGCCTCACTGGGCCTTTGCAAGGGCTGGCAGGCAGGCAATGCACCACTCCCCTACGTACACCCCCCCAGCACCATGCATAATGGAGCATGGGGATGTGGTCTCCAGCCACCTGCACACCCACTAATTCTTGCTTCTGCTCCTCCTCCCTGGGCTTTCATGCTGGCAAGCATTGACTCCTGGCTTGGGTGCAAGCTTAGACCTTAGCAGCCCCTAGTGGCAGCATGCGACTCATGGGGGCCAAGAACACACGCTGTTTTGTATCCAGCACAGTGGGGCCCCAATCCCTGCCTGGGGCCCCCAGGTGCTTCCCTGGTATAAATAATATCCACCCTCCTGGCCCCAGCTCTGCCTGACTGAGCATGGAAAGTCCCTACTCGACCGCATGTTTGTGTCAATAACATGATAACCTTTGAACACTGCATCCAGTCAATTCCACAATGGCTGAATGGCCACAACAGGCAGAGCCAGTGCTTATTTGTGCCAGGGTTGCGCCCCGGCACCTCTGGGCGTGGCAGTTCCTAGCCCCGGCACCTCTGGTTGCTGTATCAGGTATGAATGTAAAAGAATTGCTTGAGCCCCTTTCATTACAAATTAAGCACTGGGCAGAGCCCTATGGATTTGGGGGAAAATCCAAAAAGCCAGAGAGGGTATCCACAGCCCCCCGCATGGGGGAGCTTGGGGGACTGTGGCATGGGGAGGAATGGAGAAGGGGGGAAGAAAGGGGATCCCGGTGTTATGTGTGGGAAGAGTGCCAGGTGGCAGTGGGAGATTGGTGGGCAGACAGAGCCCCTGGTGGGGGGAGATGGGAGGGAGTCCCTGAAATAGAGAACAATGGGCAGGTGGCACCCAGGGAGCTGTGGGGTGAATGGCGGGGTGCAAGGAGCCCTGCTGAATGTAATGCACTTGGCTGACAGAAGCAATACAATGTTTGAGCCCTTAGTTACTTTTATTCCCCATATGATGGAACTGGCCATTGTGTCAGCATCTGACATTCCCAGGGACCCCTAGAGGTCTACCAACGTGTTTATAGGCCTCCCATCACTGTGTCGTCAGGCCTCTTGTGGTCATTTAGGTTTGTATCCTTACAGCAACCCCTGCAGTAGTACCGTTGCCATTGCATGGGGGGAAACTGAGGCATGGAAGAGCTGAACCCAGGAGCCCTGAGTCCAAGCCCAATACACCACTTCTTGGCTAGGAAAGGCTGAACTTTAGAGATGTTATGAAGAAAGAACTGGGGAGATTTAGCCACAGCCTAGATGTGAGCACCTAGAGAGAGGTCTGAGTTGAAGATGATGCCCAGGTTAGGGGCCTGAGTGACAGGCAGGATGGGGGTGGTGTCCACAGTGACTGAGAAAGGAGGTAGGAGGGAGGGGGAGATTCTGAGCTCTGGTTTAGCCATGTTGTGTTTGAGCCGACAGACAGACAGCCACGAGGTGATGGCAGAGACAGGCTGGGATTTCAGTGTGGACAGGAGGGGACAGGTCTGGAGCAGAGAGGTAGATCTGTGAGTCACCAGCATAGAGATGGTAGCTGAATTTGTGTTTGCGGATGAGATTACCCAGAACTAAGGGGAAGAGGGAGAAGAGAACGGGGCCAAGGGCAGAGCCCTGTGGAACACCCGCAGAAAGGAAGATCCTCCAAGGGACACACTAGGAATGATTAGAGAGGTAGGAGAAGAACCAGGAGAGGACACAGTCACCGGAGCCAAGGGAGGACAAGATTTCAGGAAGAGCATAGCTGAGTGACCCATCAGCCATCTTGGACACAAAACAGATACGGATGGACAGGGACAGAATCCAGGAGTCCTGGCTCCCAGCTCTAACCACTAAACCCCACTCCTCTCCCCCAGCCAGGAACAGAACCTTGGAGGAACTGGAGATGGTGCCTGTAGATGAGGCAGCTAGTATGAAGCCGAGAGTCCCTGTCCCCACCCCACACTGTCACAACTCACCCCTCTCCCCATGCTCAATGTGATCCCTCTGGTGTCAGGGGAAAGAGAACTTCCTCTGGTGGGGGAGCTCAACACCAACACCCCCACCACCACCACCAGGGACCATCCCAGCCAGCTCCTGTGCCAGGTTCCCAGCAGCATTCTCTGCTGGAAACACAAAGGCAGCGCAGATCTGGTATAACCGGAACCCTTCCCTACAGGCCCCCCTCACTGCACTGCACACCCTGGGGCCGGGTGGGAGAGAGAATGAATCCCACTGGACAGACCTTAGTTAGGTTGCTTAATGCCCGACCAGGGAGGTTCCAGGATGCCACGGTGATGGGTGTGGGAGATGCCGTGTGCAATAGATACGGACCAACGGGGTCCCATGCCTCAGCCTTTGTACCGTCTCCTCTGGGAGTGCCCCCTTTAACATGCCAGACCCTGGACTCAACTTTTTGCCAGGGGGAGCCCCGTGGCTCCACCGCTCCAGGACTGGGCCCTCAGGCTCCAGCTCCCCTGTTTCTCACTGGCACTCCCAGGGAGTTCTGATGGGTTCGGACCCCTGGCAGAGACTTCTGCTCGTCAGGGAGCAATGCCATCAGGGAGGATCTGCTGTGAGATGGGGCAGGCTTTTCAGAGCAAGCTGGGGATTGTTAGTCAGCTGGAATCCAGCACCCAGGGGCCCTTAGGTGAATAGAGGGACGGCAATACTGAATTCAGAGTCCATCACCTGCCTCATTTCCCCAGGCCTCCTGGACCCCAACTCTCTCTATCTGGGTCCCTGTCTCTCTGTCCTGAGCAGCCAAGTCCTTAATGCTGTCTCCTGGCACCTCCTTTGACCCCAGCTGCCACCCTGCCACATTCACAAGTTCTGTGTCCTTGGCTGCTAGTCATTAAGAGTTAATGCTCGGTCCTTGGGTTTCCTACCATCTCTCCAAGGCCCCCTATTCATACAGGACCCATTCTTGATCGAGCATTCCTACCAACCCAGACAGGCTGAGACACCAACCCACACGTGTTATTACCCCTGCCCCAGAGGAAACATTAACCCCTTCAAAACCAGTGGGTAGTAATACACAGCAAGTGGGGAAACTGAGTCACACCTATTGTTCATAACAATTTTATCCTAACTCCCTACAGTCTTCACAGCTGTCCTTCCCAGGCCCATTTGGTACCTGGTGCTGGATCCAAACGCTGAAGCTCCATTAGGTTAAAGACTGAAATAATCCCCCTGCGTGGCTGCACTTATCTCAGTTCAAACCCAGCTCTGTTAGCCTGTGGATGCACCAGCACAAGCAAAACCAATGTGTGACAGAGTGGGAATTTTTTTTCATAATATTCTGTATGAATATTCTGTGTGCCTCAGTTTCCCCTTCGTGGTGCTTGGTTAACGAGGTGGTGGGAAAAGGACGTTTACTCTTTACAGAGATCCAGGTGTGACTGACACTTGGGCCCATGCCCATGGAGAATCCAAGAAGACAATGGCCACTGCAATTACCTGGACATTTGGCACCTGGCAACTAACGACCATGGATGGCCCCCCCCTTAGGGAGCCAGCCAGGTGTGACCAGGTGGAGGACAAAGGGCTAAGGAGGAGGGCCAGGTGACAATGGTTGCTAGGAATGAGGACAAAGGACTGGGGAGGGGCCAGGTGGGGTTAAGGGTGGGTGACGGGGACTAAAGAGGGGGGCCAGGGGGCTCTGGACAGACCCAGAAGGACTTTGCTGTAACTTTCCCTTCTCTGTGTTAACAAAGGACTTTCTAGGCTGTGTTCCAGACATCTAATAAACCCCCCTGCTGTGACAGCGCTGGCTGAGTCACTCCAGTTTAAGGAAATCGGGGGTGTGCTGCTCCCTTTGGGTGTGTCAGTCTCCCTCAGGTGTCCAGTTCAGGTGAACTTGCTGAGGGGAGCTCACGGTGTGACCCAGGGGTGCTGAAGGCTCCGAGGTTCGTCCCCAGGAGGTGGTGAAGCCAAGAGGCCTGCCCTAGTGAGAGTGTGACCCTCGGGGGCTGACACACTGAAGGGGTCCTCCCAGAGACTGCTCCAGAGCGATACGAGAGCACCGGATCTGCGCATCCGTGACAACGTCAAGTCTATTCAAGCCAATGTGCAAGCCACACACTCCCCACACTGGCAGGTTTAATATCACCCCAGGTTAAAAGGGGGCACAGTAAAAACCTCAGCTGCATGGGAAGCTCAATCTGGGTTCACTCCAATTGCCTTGGAAACTTGGTGCAGACCCCTGTGCCTTGCTCTATATGTTGATTATGTCCCAGTGTAACTCTGGAAGGACGGGCGGCCCAATGGCTAGGCCATTCACCTGGGACTTGCAAGTCCCTGCTCTGCCACAGACGTTCTGAGCAAGTCAGCTAGGGCAAAACTTTCAAAAACGCCTGTCTCCATGAACACGATCGAATCCTACAAACGTCGGCTGGAAGGGACCTTGAGAAGTCAAGTCCCGTCCCTGACAGGTGTTTGCACAACCTGGTCTTAAAAACCTCCAATGATGGAGATTCCACAACCTCCCTTGGAAGCCTGTCGCAGAGCTTAACCACCCTGATAGCGAGAAAGCTTTTCCTAATACCTCACCTAAATCTCCCTTGCTGCAGATTGAGCCATTACTACTTGTCCTACCTCCAGTGAACATGGAGAACAATTGATCATCAACCTCTTTGTAACAGCCCTTAATCTATTTGAAGACTTATCAGATCCCCCCTAGTCATCTTTTCTCAAATATATCCAGTTGTTTTAACCTGTCCTCATGAGAAAAGGAGGAGAATTACCTCCTGTGTCTTACATACAACGCTCCTGTTAAAACATCCCAAAATATTGGCCTTTTTCGCAACTGCATCACGTTGTTGACTCATTCAATTTATGATCAACTATAAACCCCAGATCATTTTCAGCAGTGTGACCACCTAGCCAGTTATTCCCCATTTTGTAGTTGTGCATTTGATTTTTCCTTCCTAAGTGCAGTACTTTGCACTTGTCTTGATTAAATTTCAGACCAATTCTCCAATTTGTCAAGGTTGTTTTGAATTCTAAGCCTGTCCTCCAAAGTGCTTGCAGCCCCTCCCAGCTTGATGTGATCCCCAAATGTTATAAGCACACTTTGCACTCCATTCTCCAAGTCATTAATGAAAATATTGAATAATACTGGACCCAGGACTGAGCCCTGCAGGACCCCACTAGATACAACTTCCCAGTTGGACAGTGAACCATTAATAACTCCTCTTTGAGTACAGTCTTTCAACTAGTTGTGCACCCACCTTAGAGTAATTTTATCTAGACCACATTTTTCTAGTTTGCTTTTGAGAATGTCATGTGGTACTATGTCATATGCCTTACTAAAATCAAGATACATCACATTTACTGCTTCCCCCCCCCAATCCATTAGGCCAGTAATCCTGTCAAAGAAGGCAGTTAGGTTGGTTTGGCATGATTTGTTCTTGACAAATCCATGCTGGCTATTCCTTAATACCCTATTATCCTCTGGGTGCTTACAAATTGTTTAATTATTTGTTCCAGTATCTTTCCAGGTATTAAGTTAGGCTGACTGGCTATGATTCTCTGGGTCCTTTTTGTTCCCCTTTTTAAAGTTAGGTCCTGTGTTTGCCCTTCTCCAGTCCTCTGGGCCCTCACCTGTCTTCCAGGAGTTCTCAATAGATAATTGCTAATGATTCTGAGATTGCTTCAGCTAGTTCCTTAAGTACCCTAGGATGAATTTAATCAGGCCCTGCCAACTTGAATACATCTAATTTATCTAAATATTCGTAACTGTTCTTTCCTAATTTTAGATTGCCATCCTTCCCCCTTGTTGTTAATATTACTTGGATTGAGCATCTAATCACCTGAACCTTTTTAGTTAAGATTCAAGCAAAATAGGCATTAAACACCTCAGCTTTCTTGATATCATCAGTTATTAGCTCTCCTTCCCTGCTAAGTAGAGGACGTGCACTGTCCTTCATCTTTCCTTTGCTCCTAATGTATTTAAATAACCTCTTCTTATTGCTATTTATGTCCTTTGCTAGGAACTTATTTTGTGCCTTAGCCTTTGTGTCCCTATGTGCTTGTGCTATTCTTTTGTTCTCCTCCTTAGCAATTTGTCCATTTCCACTTTTGGTAGGATTCACTTTTGATTTTCAGGTGATTAAAGAGGTATTCTTCCTATCTTTCCTTCGCATTAGGATAGTGGGCAGTTGTGCTTTTAATATTGTATCCTTGAGAAATTGCCAGATCTCCTGAACTCCTTTATCCCGTAGATTTTCTTCCCATGGGACCTTACCTACCAGTTCTCGGAGTTTGTTAAAGTCTGCTTTGGTGAAGTCCATTATCCATATTCTACTGCTCTCACAGAACCACGACAGCAGAATCGGCTGCTTTCCTTAGAATAATGAACTCTCTCATTTCCTGATCACTTTCACTCAAATTGCCTTTCACCTCCAGATTCACTACCAATTCCTCCCTGTTGGGCATATTCAAGTCTACAGTGGCTGTCCTCCCGGGTACTACCTTCACCTTCTGGAAAAAGAGAGGGGTTCCCAATACATTCCAAGAACTCACTGGCAGGAGCGCCGCCAGCTTTTTCGGCGCCCTAGGCGGTGGAAGGTCCCACCCCCGAAATGCCGCCCCCGACAGCAGCGGTGGAAGGGCCCGCCCCCAAAATTCTGCTGATGACCGGGGCACTGGCGCCTCCCAAATAGTAGTGCCCTAGGCGACCGCCTAGGTCGCCTAATGGGTTGCGCCGGCCCTGCTCACTGGACATTTTGTGTTTTGCCATATTACTTTTCCAGCTGATGTCTGGGTAGTTAAAGTTCCCCATTACTACCAGGTCCTGTGTTTTGGATATTTCTGTTATTTGTTCTCCAAATGCCTCATCTGTCTCCTCTCCCTGATTTGGTGGTTTATAGTAGATTCCCTCCCATGATATCACACCTATTTTTTATCCCTTTTATCTTTACCCGGAGACTCCCAACTGGGCTGCCTCCCACCTCCTCCTGGAGCACAGAAGCGTATATATTTTTGATGTATAATGCAACCCCGCCTCCCTTTTTACCCTGCCTGTCCTTCCTGAACAAGCTGTACCCCTCCATACCAATACTCCAGTCATGAGGCTTATCCTGCTGTCATAAACATAGAGATAAGGGCAGCTGTACTGAATCGCTTTACTTGTAAGGGGTTAAGAAGCTCAAATAACCTGGTTGGCACCTGACCAGAAGGACCAATAAGGAAAGCAGATACTTTCAAATTTGGGGAGTGGGAGGTTTTGTTTGTTCCCTCTCCTCTGGACAGAGAGCGAAGCCAAGCAGGGACAATATCTCCTGAAAATATACCTGGAATAATCCATCTAAGAATTACAGAAATTGTAAGTAAGGCAAGGAAATGCATTTGGTTATCTTTTGTTTTAGCTTGTGAATTTTCCCTAAGCTAAGAGGTGGTTTTATTCCTGTTTTTGTAACTGTAAAGCTGAGTCCAGAGGGGAATACTCTGTTTTAAATCTTATTACCCTGTAAAGTTACCTTCCTGATTTTGGAGGTGTGATTCTTTTACTTTTTTCTTTATTATAAGGTTCTTCTTCTTTTAAGAACCTGATTGATTTTAGTGTCCTAAAGATAAAGGGTCTGGTCTGTACTTACATTAAAGGCAATTGGTTGGTATATTATTCTCAAACCTCCCCAGGAAAGGGGGTGAAGGGGCTTGGGGGGATATTTTGGGGAAATAGGGATTCCAAGTGACCCGTCCCTAAATTTTTGTTTAAATCACTTGGTGGTGGCAGCAATACCATCCAAGGACAAGGAAAGGAATTTGTGCCTTGGGGAAGTTTTTAACCTAAGTTGGCAGAATATAAATTTAGGGGGTCTTTCATGCAGGTCCCCACATCTGTACCCCAGAGTTCAGAGTGGGGAGGGAAACTTGACACCCACCAAGTCTCTGTGATGCCATTAAATCATACTTTAGCTTATGGACTCATACTTCCAGTTCTTCCTCTCTCTTCCCCACATTCCTTGCATTTGTGTTTAGACATCTAAGATGTCAAGCAAACTCCCCCACTGATTTCCCTCCTGTTGCTTCTATGACGCTATTGTAATCTTCCATGTCCCCCTGCAACATCTAACTCTCAGTTAAGGTTGTCCTTTTATATATTTACCTTTTGTCACCTGCTCCCTTTGAACCTAGTTTAAAGCCCTCCTCACTAGCTTGGTGAGTCAGTGTAGGAAGATGGGTGCGCATATCACTTTGGGGATTTGCAAAGTTTTAGCCTTTGGCTCTGTGCCTCAGTGCCTCAGTGTCCCCATCTGTAACATGGGGCTAACTGCACTGCCCTCCAGGGGATTGCGAGGATAAATACAGGAAAGGTTGTGGCATGCGGAGATGCTGCAGTAACTGGGCCAGATAGCCATGTTCAATACATGGCTGTCGGCTAGAGGAGTGATTTTATTTACCAACGTCATTACACTGGGTTAACGCCCAGTGAGATACACAGGCCCATATTCCATTTGGTCCTGGGAAAACTTTTATTATCCGACATTAAGTGGACTTTCCCTGATCTGAAATGTAAAAGGTGTTGTCTCTCTTTAGGTTAAGAGGCACTGGGGAAGGCAGTCCTAGCCTGTCACCTAGGTTAGCCCTCAGAGCGACACCCTTCATTTCTTGTCTAGCAACTTTCTGGCGAGGAGGAGGAGTCATCTTGGGCTCTGCCCCCGTGTCTGTTTCCCCCAGACGGATGGCTGACCTCGTTGCTTTCAGTCTGGGTCCCACACGTATCCTGTTTTGTGTGTTTTTGGAAGAGCATCTGCTGGCAGTTACCAGATTGGATTTCGCAAGGAAAGAGTCATTCACAATGGGATTTTCCACAATGACCTAAGGCCTAGAGAACTGGGCTACTTGGACTGCAGGCCGAATGCAGAGATCACCTAACTGATTCCAGAGGCAGCCCCTGAGGCAGAGTAAAGGGGAGACTGAGCCCTAGAAGGGTCTGGCTACACTTCAATTAGACACTTGTGGCTGGCCCATGCCAGCTGACTCTGGCTAAGGGGCTGTTTAATTGCAGTGTAGACATTCAGGCTCAGGCTGCAGCCCAAGCTCTGAGACCCTCCTACCTCTCAGAGTCCTAGAGCCCAGGCTCCAGCCCAAGCTGGAACGTCTACACTGCAATTAAACAGCCCCTTAGCCCAAGCCCCAGTCAGCTTGCACGGGTAGACATCCCCTCAGACATAACTCCTTGAGGAAGAGAAGTGCTATCTCTCAGGCCAGCGACCCCACCCAAAGCCACTGCCCTGCTCTTCCCAGGACAGACCCCCCAGAGGAAGAAGAGGTGGAAGATTTCACCAATTTGCTACTTACCAAGAGATCCTGCCTGTGTGCCAAGCTCCGACCACCAGCTCCTTTGCTGGGTTTCATTTACCTCCCCCCGTGAGTTAAAGATCCCAAGAAAGGAAGCTGAAGAAGTTTGAACTCTTTTTTTGGTCATCTTCTAGGAGGGATGCTGCCCTTGTTCCAGCAGAGGGTGAACATGCTGAGTGTGTATGTTTGTGGGGAAAAGTGCCCTGTTAATCACGCCCTGGGAGCAGATGCCAACCGCTGCTCCGAATTGGTCAGCTATGGCTAGTGAGGTAATCCTGGCTGGGATGTGTGTGTGTATTCAAACAGCTGCTAGGTATCTGATTTAACCATCACAGCTGTGTCAGATCTTGAAGATTCAGGGGAGGGAGATGAGAAAAACAGCAACAACAGCCTGGGACAGCTCTATTGCCCCAGGATGCCTCAAGCAGCGGTGAAACACAGTCCCAGCTGCTCTCTCTCTGAAGGGGTAAATTGTTAGTCCTGCTCCCCAGAGCTGGGGAGGGACAGGCACAAGAGAGTCAAACCCCGAAGTCAAAATTTAGATTCCCAGCCAGGCAGGGCCGGCGCAACCCATTAGGCGACCTAGGCGGTCGCCTAGGGCACGGCTATTTTGGGGGCGCCGGCGCCGTGGCCAACCATTCAAATTTGGGGGCGGGACCTTCCGCTGCCGCTGTTGGGGGCGGCATTTCGGGGGCGGGACTTTCCGCTGCCTAGGGCGCCGGCAAAGCTGGCGCCGCTACTGCAGCCAGGGGGTAAGATTCAGGCCCCGCACACACAACTTAACTGGCCCCCAACACTGAGGTTAGGTTAGGTTCAGTTCGGTTCGGCCAGGCCAGGCCACCCTCCACTTGAATTGCCCCCTCTCGAGCCCAGGAGAGCTATTTTTATCTGACCCTTCACCCATCCTGATTGGGCCCCCATCTCTGCTTTCCTCGAAAGCCTCATCTGGCCTGTCAGGATCAAAGCAGGGCAATTAGCCCCTGTCTTTTCCTGCTCGTTGTTGGTCAGGCAACTCAGCTGCTTCCCAGGGGTCTGCACAACAGGCGCTGGACCAGACACCTGCTGCAGCACAGACAGCAGAGAAGGCAATCGTCCATCCACACTCACTCAGACCACACACAACAGGTGTTTGATAAACTACAGCAACGTCTTTAAAAAGGAGGCCAAAACCTCCAGTGCTGCAGCCGGCCCCGCTGGTATTTAGGCACTTAACTCGCATTGGGGGATAAACACTGTTGCAGAGCTGGGCCTCCCGCCTTAAATCTCCCACTGCAGGTCAAACAAAGCCATTGTGTCTTGTCACCCTCAGCAGGTGGCTCAGTGACCTGCTGTGTTGATTTGAGCCCAGGGGTGACTTTAGCCACAATCCACAGGTGCAAGGGCACTCCCGGAAATCAGGCTAGATCGCAGCATCAGGCCGGTTTGGACCAGCTTCCCCAAACTCACCCCACCCGCAGTGGTGGCCGCCGCTCCATGCCGAGTGCAGCACCACTCTGATTTCCTGGAGGGGCGGCCGGGCCAAACCCGAGTGGCGCTGCGATCTTGTGCCTCAGGTCACACTGCCTGGAGCAGGAAGCCAGGCCCAGCCCTGCAGGACTGGAGTCACTACTGTGGGGTGAGTGCGGGGCAGGCTCGATCCTCCACCCCAGGCCTCCCCTCTGCGATGGGCCAGCATTAGGGGTGTGTGCCAGGTTTGTGGGTGCCCTCTGGGCTGTTTAGGATAGTGCACCCCATTGAGTAGGGAGACTACATCTGCCCCGCTTGCCCGCACTGAGCTACTGAGTCTACCTCCTTCGGAATTAGTTGAGGGGAGCTAGAGCAGTTGGGGCCGGGATCTGCTTGTTGGGTTTGATATTTCCTTGCTGAGTCTCTCATTCACAACAAGCATCTCCAAGTGGGCTTTCCTTCAAACGCACCCCCGGGCCAGTAACCCAAGGGCCAAAGATTTCAGTGCCACTTGGCTTCACTTCTAACTTGCTACCTATCGCCCTCATCCCTCTGTGTGGATGCACGTGTCCCAGGATGAAGGTGCTTTTTCCCCAGTTCCAGGAGGAGTCGGAGTCCAGCGGGCGGGAGAGGGGGGCATGGGAGACATGGGACACGGGTGCCACTGATACAAAAGAGGATTGGTTCATGGCATGGCCAGGCCCAGCCCCTGAAAGGGGTGTCCCCTGCAGACTGGGGTCAGTGCACTACAGCTGCCAGCTAGTGAAGCTACTCCTCTGGTACCAGGAGCGTGGAGTTGTGACTATGCTACAGCAATGTGTGTGTGTGCGCGCACGCACACTCCCTCAACAACACAATCAACCCACTGCCCCCACACACCCATATACTCTCCACTCCACACACACTATTCCCAATAACCCACATGCTCCACCTCATACACCCCCCAACAACACCCCTGACACTCACACATCCTCATATATCCCCCAACAGTCCACCCCCATTCCACAACTCTATATCTGCCCAATGCCCCCCATGCCACATACACACACCCCAACACCCTCAAGTCATATACCAACCAACACCTACACCCCACCCCCCAAACACACACATGAGCTGTCTCTACTTGTAGCTTTTAATTGTCTCCCGAGACACAAGACACCATTGGTAGAAAAATACTCTTTGAGTGACAATAAATAGCATAGAAATGGCAGCTCCAACAATGAACACTGTGCAGTCCAGAGCACGCCCTGCGGTTCTGGATCAGCTTCTGGAACTTGGGAGCAAAAAAAAAAAAACACAAACCAGTCCTGGTTCTTGGCTGGCCAGCGCTGTACAACCCTGCACACCTGAGGTTGTTCTGTATCAGGGAGTGTGTTGTAGAATGATTGGAGGGGCAGTTTGCAATGTTCCGGTGAGTTCTAGAATGAGGGAATTCTGGAACAGTCAGATGGAGGTCTAGAAACAGCAAGAGAGGTCTGGAACAGCTGTGAGTATTCTCAAATGAGCAATGGCAGCCTAGAACAGCTAGACCAGTTCTAGAATGAACAAGTTTTGCTAGAATGGTCAGTCAGAGTCTAGAATGAGTGCCTGTTGAACTGGGACATCTGGTTAGGTTGTAGTATGAGACCATGAATGGCTGGGGGGGATTCCAGAGCAATCCAGAAGGAGGTCAGGAAAGTTCTAGTACGTTCCAGGAAAAAACCAGCAAGCACAATGGGAATTTTGGGAAGGTTGCCACAGACAGGAAGGGGCTGTGGGAGGCTTTGGGATGGTTCTGAAGCACAAGGACATTCTTCGGCAATGATGGTAAAGGGATGGACAGGTTCCTGACTCATGAGTGAAAGATTCCAGGGAGCCCTGGAATAATCAAACACCGATGGCAGGGAAGGTTCTAGAATGTCACTGAAAGTTCTAGAGCTGAGGGGGAAATTCCAGATGGGTGTGAAATAATTGGGAGCCTGGAATGGAGTCTGTGTGTGGCGGGGTGCTTCTAGAATGACAGTGAAGGTTGGAAAGTGGAAGGGGAGATTCCAGATGTCTGGAATGAACAGGAAGTTGGGATAATGGGGAAAAGTGCTAGAATGATCGTAAAGGTACCACAGCTGAGGTAAATGGTTCCAGAAGGGCCTGGGATGACAGGGAACAGTTCTAGAATTGTCTGGAACCACATGGAAGGTTCCTGGTCATGAGGCCGGTTCTTGAGCAGGAAGAAAAGAGCTGGGGGAGCCGTGCCTGTCAGAGTGCCAGCAGGGTGGGGGAGTTGAGGGAGTCAGATGATTGGTCACCACTGCTGCTCCCACGCCGGTGGGCAGAGCTGCAGGGCTCAGGCGGGAAGGTATGGCCAGCAGGGGGCTCCCCTTCCCCTGGGGCAGGGTAGTTGAAGATCAGGCTTGGAGTGAAGGGAGTTAGCGAGGGTGTGACCATCAGGGTGGGGGTGTGTAGGGCCTCAGGCTCCAGGACCCCGCTGGGGGGAAGGCTGATCCGTGGGGGCACCGGTGGTGGGGGCCGACGTGGGACTGCTGGGGGAGGGGCCGGGGACTCCTGCTTGACAGGGGGTGGGGCGGAAGGCCCCCCCTGCTCCTCCTCCTCTCCTGAGGACTCATCCTGCACTTTGCACACTGGCCGGTGGGCCTCCAAAATCAGCTCAAGCCTCTCCTTCTGCTTTTGCAGCTCTGCAATCTCCTTCTGCAGGCCTGACTTCTCCTCCTCCAACTGGTCTGTCTCCTGGTGGGGAGAGAGGTCAGGGGGAGTCAGGATACTTGAGTTCTATCCCTGGCATGGGGAGGGAAATGGGGTCTAGTGGTTAGAGTTGGGGGGGGGGGGCTGGATGTCAGGAGCTGTGGGTAAAATCCCCAGCTCTGGGAAGGGAGTGGGATCTGGTGGGTTAGCACAGGAGAGGATGGGGGATGAGATGCCTGGTTCTGTCCCCAGCTCTAGGAGTGGGAAGGGCACATCTTGCCCTGCAGCCATCACAGTTCGCGTGGCTTTGATCCCATCTCTTGCAGAGCCAGGCAGGGTCAGAACTTGCATGGGCAACCTCCAATGAGAACTGAAGGGGGAGTCGGTAGGGGGACTCTCCCCTCACAGCCAGGGCTGGCCCCAATGCCCCTGCATGGTGCTGGGGGCGCTGTGCTGCAGGGAGTGCTGGGGGGGCTCAGTAGGGGGTGTTCACCATTTGCAGACAGTCTGTTAGCTCTTTCCTCCGGTTCCGGCACTTTGCTGCAGCCAGTTTGTTCCTCTCCCGTCTTACCCTGCGCCGCTCTTCTTCCTCGGCGGTCATCTGAAGTGGGGACAAGAGAGGGGCAGGGGATTTCAAATGAGTGACAGTGATGCCATATCTATCCCCTTCTATGCCAGTCCATGGACAACTGCCAAGGACCAGGTCCTTGATGGGCTTTCACCCCCAAGGAATAATACCCACAGGGATCCCTCACAGTGCATCAAAGATGCAGCCACCTCTGGGGTGGGGCATGGGGGGGGGCTTCTTATACAGATTATAAGATTCTTATACTCTGTGCTGAGATGAGATTGGGGTACTTTTCTAGTTAGGGTGGGGGAATTAGCTTTGGGGGAGGTATATAGGGATGAGGGGGGGAGTGGGAGGGTCATTTTGGGGACATGGCAAGCATCCCCAAGGGTTAAAGTCTGGCTCGGGGGAGCCAGTCCTCTCTGGCCCTGGTGGATTCAGATGCTGCCTGGATTCCACAGGCTGGGGTGGTTGGGGAGGGAACACTCCCGGTATGCTGCTGGCCCCAGTGCCCCTTCCCTTCTGAGTCATCCTGTGGCTCCATGACTCAGCATGCTGTCATTTCCTCTCCCGCCTGCCCCCGGGGTGTGAACCCAAATGTTCCAGCCAAATCCCAGCTTGAATGATTCCCTTCTAAGACTAGAATGGGGTCTAGTGGTTACAGAAATGGATCTGGGAGCCAGGGTTCCTGAGTTCTAGTTCTGGGAGGGGCATGGGGTCTAGTGGTCAGAGCAGCGGGGCTGGCAGCCAGGGCTCTGGGAGGGGGGTAGGGTCTAGTGGTCAGATCGGGGGAGCTGGCAGCCAGGGCTGTGGGAGGGGAGTGGGACCTAGTGGTCAGAGCAGGGAGGCTGGCAGCCAGGGCTCGGGGGGGGGGGAGTGGTACCTAGTGGTCAGAGCAGGGGGGTTGCCAGCCAGAGCTCTGGGAGGGGAGTGGTGTCTAGTGGTCAGAGCAGGGGGGCTGGAGCCAGGGCTCTGGGAGGGGCGTGGGGTCTAGTGGTCAGAGCAGCGGGGCTGGCAGCCGGGACTCCTGGGGGTTATCCCCAGCTCTCTGTGTGGGGACAGTGCTCCGAACCGGCCTTGCTAAGCATTTGGAGAGCTCCGGATGGACAGCGCCCTGGGTCCTGCTCGCGGTTCCGATGTTAGCCACTAGGTGGCCCCGCTGCCCTGTGGCGTTTGCGGCAGGGGGCCCAGCCCTAGGGCGGAATGAGTGCCAGCCACCCTTACTTGGTTCTTGTGGGAGAAAGGGACTCGCCTCCCCCCGCCCCCCAGCCCAGGCGAAGCCCCACTTCCCTCTCCCACCTCTTCCAGCCACTGTGAATCAGGGGGCAGCCTCCCACTGTCCTGGGGATTTGGAGTGGGAAACTGAGGCACAGAGCAACACACACCCCGGCTTCCTGTCTCCCACCCCACCCCTCCCCTGCTCTAACCCTCTACACCCCACTCCCCTCCTGAAGCTGGGGGTGGAACCCAGGAGTCTAGCCTCACAGCCCCCCTGGGCTAGGCATTAGCCCCTCCCCCCTGCTCCAATAACTGCCGTACTCACATGCTCATTGTGCCTCCGACGTATCCCAGGGGTGGGCCCAATGGTGCGGATGACGCCTGGGCGGGCCCCGAGGGGGTAGGGGGCATAGGGGCGGGGGTATGGGGCAGCTGTGAAGGAGGAGGGCGAGGAGCAGGTGTTGAGCATCGTGGGCCGAACCATCCACTGCAGGTCCTGGCTGGAGGTGATGGTGTTGAGGCTGGGAATGAAGCTGGCAGCCCCTGCACTCGGACCTGGGGAGAACTTCTGTGGAGACAAGAGGAGGCGGCAGTTAGAGGAGGCCAGAGGTAGGGGGAGGGGAGCTGGGTGCATTGTAATAAAAGAGGGTTCCCCGTTGCTATGGGCTATACAGGGGGCAGGACTGACCCACGGACCTGGGGAGCAGTTCTGGCTGCAGCTAGCGGAGGGAAGCACTGCCAGCATCATAAGGGCACCTGGTGCTTCCGAATAAAGATCCCCATTGCCATGGGCACCTGGGCAGGGGGAAACATTCCAGCCTGCAGAGGGGGCCCTGGCTTGGCTCAGGTGCCAGCACTGAATTGCTCCAGGAGAAAATCCTGGGTCATCGGCTGCATTCAGTCTCCTTGTGACCTCAGAGATCCTTGGAGGCAGCATGTCTAGGATGCAGGGAGGGAGGGGCTGGGAATCAGGACCCCTGGGTTCTCCTCCAACTTTGGCAGGGGAATGGGGTGTAGTGGGTTGGAGCAGGGAGGCTGGAGTCAAGTCACTTGAATTCTCCTTCTGACCCTAGGAAGGGAGTGACATCTAGTGGATATGGCATGGGTTGGGGGGGGAGGGGGGCCTGGGAGCCAGGACTCCTGGGTTAAATTCCCCCACTCTAACCACTGACAACATGGGAGCTCAGGTGAGTCATTGCATCTCTCCTTGGGGAAGGCTCCCTAGTGGTACAATGGGATAACACAGAGAGGCGGGAAACGTAACAGGCTGATGTTCATAAAGTCGGGGAAAGAAAAGATCCTTGCACCATGGGACTGGTGGGTGAAACTCTGCCCTGGGGGGATGCAGGAGGTCACACAGATGAGCAGAGCGGTTTCCTGGCCTTAAAGTGACTGGCTTTGTGAAGTGAGGGAAGGGGCTGCTACTTTAAAAAACAAACAAGGAAATTCCAGGTTTACATTGGGGGAAAAAAAACAATCTTGTTAATGGAAATTGCTAGTGTCCTGGAGAGGACTTCAGAGATCTGACACTGGAGCTCAAGACTCCTGGCTCCTGCCACTGACCTGGGGAAGGGCATTTCGCCTCTTAATGCCTCCATTGCCCCTTCACAGATTATATGGCCAGAAAGGACCATTGTGATCATCTAGTCTGAGCTCCTGCATAGCCCAGCCCCTAGGACGGCCCTGAACTAATTCCTGGTTGAACTAGAGCAGACCATCCCGCCTGGATTTCACAGCTGCCAGTTTGTCTGTTTAGACTGAGAGATCTTTGGGGGGCAGGGACTGTCTCTTACTGTGTGTCCACGGAGCACCTGGGACAATGGGATCCCTCCCCCCTCTCAGCCCACAGTCTCTAGGTGCTGCCCTAATACACATGATAACCAGGAAAGAGGTACAGCTACTCATAGTACAATACACTTTAAATCATTGTAAAGTGCCTCTGTCTTTCAACACGCGTCCCCAGGCCCTCGATGAGGCTTCAAAAGGTTCCATATTTAACACCCCTCCACCATCCCCACCCCCATTATTGGATCTGACAGTTCACTTCACCCTCTGTGACAACATGGGGATTTTCTGTAACATTATGATGAAGCCTCTGTGTTCCTCAGTTTCCCTCTGTACTTTGCATTGCTCCCCAGTGGAGGAAAAGGGTTACATCTGCTCTTGGGGGCAGTGAGGATGGGAGGTGTGGGTGCTGCCGTGCTGCCTGGCCCACAGGGAATGGGTCTTTAAGGAACTGATTGAAACCAACCCAGACCAAGAGAGGGTCCAGAGAGACAATGGAAGCGCCAACAATTGTGCAGCAGAGGGAAGCTTCCATGGGTGGGGTTGTGAATTCAGCTTGGCCCTGCCTGGAGACAAAGAACTGGGAGGTCACCAGCAGAGGCTAAAAGTAGGCTTCTGGACCAGGCTGGCTGCTCACACCTGGGACTGATGGAGGGTCGGGGAGAAACAGAGTCTGAAATGGAATCGCCTACAGCTGGGCTGGTGGGTTGCTCTGGCTTGGCTGGATGGACTATGTCTTAACCTGTAGTTCTCTGTGCTAACCTAAGGACTTCCAGTGCTGGGTTGCAGGTGACTAAAGGCCCCGCCTGTTTGGTAAGGGCTGTCTGGCGTCACTGCACATGCATCCTGAGGTGCATTAGTCCCTGAAGCGTGGACAAGCCTCTGACTAGGAGTCTGTCTCAGCGCACTGGCTGGCAGCACACCCGGTGGGGCGCAGGAGGGCTGGAGCCCAGAGGCTCAGCCTTAGTGGCGGCAAGGCTGCATGGCCTGCCCTGAAGGAAAAGTGGGGCCCATTGCTGAAGGGGTTCCTCCAAGAGACTGTTTAAAGCCAGGGCCCAGCCCTGAGCCTGTGGATCTGTGAACCCTCCCACCCCAGTGCTGGTGTGTTGCGGTTGGAAATGCTGTAGGTGGGCTCTAGCTCCCAACTGTCAATTAAGGAGTGGGTGGGGGAGATTCTGTGGCCTGCGTTGTGCAGGAGGTCAGACTAGATGATCATAATGGGCCCTTCTGACCCTAAAGTCTATGATTCTTACCCCACCCTGCTGGCCTTGGGATTTTAAACCCAGAATCAGTGCAGAGGCTTCTATCGGGGTTAAACCTTTGGGGGTCATAGGGTAATCCAAATCCTGATATCCCCATTTTACAGATGGGGAACTGAGGCACAATCAGCAGAGAGAGGGATCTGCCCTGGTTCACAGAGCAAGTCATAGGCAGAGAACCCAGGAGTCCTAACTCCCAATCCCCTCTTCTTCCCTCCCACCCCGCAACAGTAGACTCGCCTCACCTTCCAGAACTGGGAATAGAACCCAGGAGCCCTAACTATACCTAACTATTAGGCCCTATGTCACCCTGGCAGTGCCCCCTTTAAGCCCTCAGACAAAGCCCCTTCCATCCCATACTCAGCCTGTCTGAATCAATACAAAGCTGTTCTGAAGGCCTTTACAGCTCATGCTGTCTCTGAGCATGGTGGCCAGTCACTGGCTGGGGGCTCCTACCCTCCCATCTCAATGGCACAGGCCCCCATAGGCTTTGGGAGAATCCCCACTAGTGATTGGATACACAGCTACATGATCAGGATTCCGTTCAGCAGGGGACAGAGTGGGACAGGCACAGCAGCTGGTTTGGTGCAATAGGCAGAGGGACAGATACCTTGCTAGTGCCATGCCATGCCCACTGTTTGCCTCCTGCCCAGATTTAGGGGTGCCCATGTGGGTTACTTATTACATGAATGGGGCAGAGCAGAACAGGAAGGTTTAGTGTCACTTCCCAGCCCCATCACCTTTTTAGGAACTGGTAAATGTCAGGGGCAGAGCCCAGGCATGGGGCAGAGGAATTCAGCTCCTTGGAGCCAGGACCAAGGGACTGGCAGGCTCAGGGGGTGGAGAATGGGATACAGGACCCTTTCCCTTGAGTGGCCGCCAGTTCCAATCCAGCCCCCATGCTGCAAGACTGGCTGGCTCAGGGATATGGGGTCTTCCCTTCTAGAAGGCACCAGCTCGGATCCAGCCCCAGAGCCACAGCATGACAGCTGCTTCTGTCCCATGCCCGTTGGGTGGCCCCCATGTAAAATGAGTTTGCTGGGTCTCAACATAGTGCATGGGCCCTGTCCCCACCTCGGCACTAGCCAGTCCTCTCAGCAACAGAGAGACCAAGGGCTCAATAGGGCACAGAGACCAAGCACCTGCCAGGGTGGGTGGAGACAAGACAGAGGGCTCCATGTCGCCACTCTGGGCACACACTGGTGATTCCAGCTCCCAGGGCCACTGAGTCAGCATGATCCTCTGGCATGCTCCTGCATGTGAGCAGCAGGGTGTGTGCAGAAATCCTGCCCCCAGATAACCCTCCCTGTGTCCTCCCCACCCCTTGACCCAGTTTCCCTGGCCTAGTGGGTCCCTCCCCAGCTCTGGCGTCACGCCCCAGCTCACTGTGCTGCGTACTTGTGCAGCCCAGCCCCGGGGCAGCAGACTGGCCACGCCTTCTGTGTCAGACTGAGAATACCTCCGGGAGATACTGCCCCAGGGACTGGGGACTCCCCCAAAACACAAAGGGGGCTGGGCATGGGAGCAGAGCTTCCCAGGCACTGAATCTTGGCTGCCACCTACCAAGGGCTAGTGGTTAGAGAAGCTGGGGCTGGGAGCCAGGACTCCTGGGTTCGCTCTGGGAGGGGAGCAGAGTCTATTGCAGGGGTCCACAACCTTTCAGAAGTGGTGTGCCAAGTCTTCATTTATTCACTCTGATTTAAGGTTTCGCGTGCCAGTAATACATTTTAACATTTTTAGAAGATCTCTTTCTATAAGTCTATAATATATAACTAAACTATTGTTGTATGTAAAGTAAATAAGGTTTTTAAAATGTTTAAGAAACTTCATTTAAAATTAAATTAAAATGCAGAGCCCTCCGGAATGGTGGCCAGGACCCGGGCAGTGTGAGTGCCACTGAAAATCAGCTTGTGTGCTGCCTTCGGCAGGTGTGCCATAGGTTGCCTACCCCTGGTCTATTGGGTTAGAGCAGTGGGGGCTAGGAGCCAGGACTCCTGGGTTCTCTGTGCAGCTCTGGGAGGGTTGGGGGAGGGGAGGGAAGCTGGGCGTCAGGATGCCTGGGGTCTCTAGCCCCTGTGTGGCAGCTGTTCAGAGGGGGCCGGCGGGCACTGCAGCTGGCTTTGGGGTGGGGCTGGCAGCTGTCGCAGGGGCGCCCTTATGCAAGAGGAAATTGCTGAGGAATCTCGGCTCCCTGGGACACAGGCTGGGGTGAATGGAGGGGCCACGGGGTGAGCGCGGCCCGTGACTCAGCCCCGCCGGTTCTGGTGACTCACCCAGCATGACTTGGCACCATGGAGCTCCAGCCGGGAGCGGGGTGCCTCGGGAGCCAGCGGAGGGGGGAGCAAGAAGGGAATTCCCCGATTCGCTCCCCATCTCCAGGTCTGTCCTGGTGCCACCTTCTGCCGTAGCCTGGAGCCCCAGCCGCTGGGGGAGGCGGGTGTCTCACAATTTGCCAGCGGGGGGGCTGGGAGTGTGTCCAGCCCTGGGGTCTGTCTACCCCCCCCACACACACACACACACTGGGCTGCCTGGGTCCCCACCGCTGGCTCCGGACAGCCCAGAGAGGGAGGCGAGCCTTAAACCCTGCCCGGGGAGAGCTGTCAAAACAGACTGGCCCCGACAACCCACCCCTGTGGCTTACGTTCTGGACCCGTCCTGCGGGACACGGAGGTGCCAGGAGGTGAAGTGGGTGCCCAAGAGAAAGGGGAGCAGAGCTGGCACAGAACCCAGGAGTCCTGGCTCCCCCCCACGCTCTAGCCCCCGAGCCTCCGCTCCCTTCCCTGAGCTAAAGTACCGTGTGTCGGTCAGCCCCACAAACCCGCTGAGGATGGACACCCTGGTGCTTCCGCAGCCCCCTCCTGGATGGGATAAACTGTGTGCCATAAACCCTGTAGGATGACACCTGGCGAGGAGTCCCCTCCGCTGGTACAGGTGACTCTGGGGTGTCTCCCTGCAGCTGCCACTATGTGGCTGGGCGGCGGCAAGGACACGGACACCCCAGGCCTCCATAGCGCCAGATCACTACAAGGGTCTGTGACCAGGGCGCTCAGGCAGCAGCGAACGAGGGGAGCCCCCTCACCCCCCATCGCTCTGCTGTAGAGCGCCGGGTGGGGGAACCCCCTACATTCCTCAGCCATCGGCACGCGAGTGCCTGCGTGCGGGAAGGGGGAGGGGGTCAGAGCAGCGGCCGCCACGCGGTGGGGTGAATCAACCCAGAGTATGAGTCACCTCCCCCCCGAAACGAAACAGAGCGAGAAGGGAGAGGGCAAGAAAACCGACGGGGAAAGGCTGGAGCAGGGCGGAAGGGGATCAGTGACTGGCGAAATAGGGCAGAGGTGGCTGGCAGTGCCTAGGGGTGTGAAGGAGCAAGGGCTGGACAGAAGGAAATGGGGGTGTGGAGACAAAGGGTGGGTGTGTATAGACAGCTGGGGATGGGGATGGCTAGAGACTAGATTAGCCAGAGGGGTGGGGATGGGGACAGACAGTGGGGGACAGAGGCGCTGGGACAATTTGTGCAGTGAGGGAGCTGAGAACCATTGAACCAAAATGTAACCCTGGATATGATGGGAACCACTTCAAGCCAGGGCCCCCCAGCACCCCTAGTTCCAGCACCTAGGGCCGGAGAGGTGTGTGTGGGAACAAAGGGACAGACAGAGGAGGAGGTGTGTATGGGGGCGGACAGACAGACAGGGGGAGCTTTGCATGGGGACGGGGGGCAGACAGCGGGGGAGGTGTGCACTGGAGCGGACAGACAGAAGCGGAGGTGTGCACCGGGACGGACGGACAGACAGGTGTGCATGGGAACGGGCAGACAGGGAGGTGTGAATGAGGACGGACAGACAGACACAGGGGAGAGTTGTGGGGACAGACCGAGCGAGCTCTCGGCCCTTTGCCCCGCTCGCCCCTTACCTGCTGCGCTGCTCCCGGAGTCCCTGAGGCGGCGGCCGGTCCCATGCTGCGCAGGGCAGGGTGCTGAGGGCGAGGGTTGTACGAGGATCCCGGGCCGTCCGCACTGCCCGCTCCATAGTCCCTGAACATGTCTGGCTCTCCGCTGGGGCTGGGCTGTGCCTAGGTCAGTCCGGTGAGCGCCTCTCAACTGCCTGCCGCCCGGTTACTTTTTTATGAATGGGAACTCCGGGGCTGCCTCACTTTAAGCTGGGGGAGGGGAGGGGCGAGTCCCACCCCGCGCCCTTTTCAAGCCATCAGGGAAGCAGGGAATCCCCTCTCCAACAACCCACCCCCGTGCCGCTGGGCCTTATTCAATTAAGATGCACCCTTCTGCCCGGAATCAGAGTTTGGTCAGACCCTAAAAGGCCAGCAAAGTCAATATTTCCCCCCTGTTCTAAATCTATTTGGTACGGTCCGGGGATTGACTCAGTGCTCGGTGACGTAGATATCCATATATAGTGTGATTTCCTCCGGCTTGCTGTGCAATAGTAAAGGATTCCCCTCTGTGTTTGTTTCCAAGCTCTGTTTGTTCAAGATGCGTTTCAGAGAATCCGGCTCAAGATAAAAATACGCCTCCCTCCCAGTACTACAATAACAACACCACACAAACACCCACACCTGTACACCACCACACACATCCTGAACCTCACACACGCCTGTACAAACCCCCCCGCCAGGTACCACAACCCCCCCCCCCCCACACACACACCGTATTACAGCACACGCCCTGTACACCACCACCGCACACATCTCTGTACAACACACAGCTGTGCAACAACACACCCATCGCTGCACAACCACACACACACTGCACAACTACATGCATCGCTGTACACACAAAAATACACACAGCCTGCACAACGACGTACACCCCTAAACAAAGACAGACAGACCACACTCACATCAGGCCAGGTAGCTTGTTTTCACACGTCAAAGATGCAAAGACACCCCCCCACACACACACTCTCCCTTCCCCCACGTGCTCATGCAGTAAATTAATTCGAGGCTGGGTAGGACCCCACGGGCAATGGGGGGTCCGGGCCGGGACACTCCAGGAGCCAGGGGACCTAGGAAAGGAATACAGAGAGAGAGGTGAACAACAAGGGCCTCCGGTTGGTCCAGAGATAGGGAAGTGTCTGGATGGGGTGGCTAGACAGACCAAAGAGTGTGTTGGGGGGAAGGGAGGGAGAGGGTGTGTGTGAATGGATAGATGGGGGTGTGCATGGGGATGGGTGGATAGAGGCAAAAGTGGCACAGGGGATGGGGGCAGAGGGTCCCTGTGACCATGCGGAAGGGGGGAGTCAAGGGATGGGGTCCCTGTGACCCTACAGGGGAAGGTGTGAGGCAGGGGCAGTTTATAGGTGGGACTCTGCCCCTCCGCACATGCCAGGCACTGAGCAGCTGGGCCAGACCCAATGAGATTATGGTATGCCCTGTGAATCCCCCCAATACCCTCCCATCAGAACAAGAACCCCCCAAATCCAACACAGGCAGAGACCCCTGCAATCTGGCTGCCCCCTCCCCTCTGCAGTATCATAGAGAGCCCCTGCCCCCTGCTCCTTGAACAGAGACGCTGAGCCTGGCTCCCCCACCCTCCCCCACTGATGAGAGCCTCAGGTCACCCCTCCCGCTAAGAAACAAGCCGCTGGAAGATACCCTAGCATGGAGAATGGAAGTGTCCAGCTAAGGTGGTGGGCTGGGAGTCAGGCCTCCTGTATTCTGTCCCCAACTTTGGTGGTGGTGGGGCTATTGGGTTAGAGCAGGGGCTGGGGCCAAGACACCTGGAAGGGAATGGGGTCTAGTGGGTTAAAGCTGAGGGGGCTGGGAGTCAGGACTCCTGGGTTCCATACACAGCTCTGGGAGGAGATTGGGGGCATTGGTTTCTCTCTCGCTCTGAGTGGACTGCGGGGGTGTAAATTCCTGACACAGCAGCCTCTGGTCACCTTCAGAATCAGGAACTGAAAGCGACTACCAGTGAAACTGACAGGGCTGGGCTCCGTGCAGAGAGTGAAAGCATGTCCCGCAGGCTCCCCACAGCCACAAGGAGCCTGACAGTGTTCGTTCTCTCTCATTACTGGTTGGAGACCCCAGGTAGATTGGGACCCCCAGGCACTGCACAAAACAAGGTGAGAGACAGGCCCTGCCCTGGAGCGCTCACTGTCTGAATAGACAAAGCGTGGGAGGAGAAACTAAGGCAGAGAGGAAGAGACTCCCCTAAGGTGTCACAGCTGGTCATTGGGGGAGCGGGGAATGAAACCCGGGGGTCCTGGCTCCCAGATACCCCCGTTTTAACCACTAGAACCCCCCTCCAAGTACCAGGGAGAGAACCCAGGGGTCCTGGCTCCTCCCCCCAAGCCTCAAAACAAACAGCTCTTCTGGGTGGCCACAGGGTGGGGGTCCGGCGTCTGTTCCTGTTCCCTGCCCCCCCCCCAGGCGCCATGAGCCCCCCCCCCCCCCGTGAGGGTTAACGATCCCTCTCCCCAAGGAACGGGACAGGATGTGAGACACAGGAATGTGCATGATCTCATGCTCCCGGTGACTAACCTGGCAGGAATGGGGGGCAGAGAGCAGCCAGCTGGCACCTCGCCACCAGCCTGGGGGAGCAATGAGAGGTCGGGGGATATGGCTGGCTCCCACCCTGGGTACTGGCCCCCCTGCTCCCCAGTATTAAACCCTGAGCACAGAGCAGTGGAGTCACCACAATTCCCTGGGGACTATCATGGGACAGTTGCTGGGAGGCTGCCAGTTGGGACTGAGGGCACCAGCAGAGCCACATGAGGAGGGGGAGCCCAGGGCTAGGATAGCAGGGGGCTGCAGGCTGGCACTGAGGGGCACTAGCAGAGCTGGGTGGGGGGAGCCCAGGGCTGGGATATCAGGGGGCTGCAGGCTGGCACTGAGGGGCACTAGCAGAGCTGGGTGGGGGGAGCCCAGGGCTGGGATATCAGGGGGCTGCAGGCTGGCACTGAGGGGCACTAGCAGAGTTGGGTGGGAGGAGCCCAGGGCTGGGATATGAGGGGGCTGCAGGCTGGCACTGAGGGGCACTAGCAGAGCTGAGTGGGGGGAGCCCAGGGCTGGGATATCAGGGGGCTGCAGGCTGGCACTGAGGGGCACTAGCAGAGTTGGGTGGGAGGAGCCCAGGGCTGGGATATCAGGGGGCTGCAGGCTGGCACTGAGGGGCACTAGCAGAGCTGGGTGGGAGGAGCCCAGGGCTGGGATAGCAGGAGGCTGCAGGCTGGCACTGAGGGGCACTAGCAGAGCTGGGTGGGAGGAGCCCAGGGCTGGGATAGCAGGAGGCTGCAGGCTGGCATTGGGGGCCCTAACAGAGCTGTGTGTGTCCCAGCCTTTCAAACTGCCCGGTCACCTTACTCCACACTTGAAAGCAGCAGCAGTTTCCTGCGGGTTCCTGGAGAGCAATGGAGCTGTGCAGAGGGGATTTCCACAGGCTCCCGCCAAATCATCAGCACGTGGCACTCACAAGTGCTTGTGGCTGCCAGGGATGAGGCAGGGCCCCTCTGTGTGTATGGAGGGAATGGGAGAATGGGCCAAATCCCAAACAGGAGATGGCCGAGAGCTCTGTATACTCATCCACTTACTCACCCTTCCTTTTCCTCCTGACTTTACTCACTCTGGCAACTTGAGGTTTGGATCCCAGCCTAATGCAGCACAGATCCAGGGCTGGGATAACAGGGGCTGCAAGTCTGGATTGAGTGGCAGCAGGAGAGATGGGCGGGGGGGAGGGGGGGAACCAGGGCTGGGGGATAGCAGGGGGGCTTCAAGTCCAGAGTGAGAGCTACCCCTGTGGAATTCAAGGACAACAGGGTACCAGTGTTACCATCTCCTGGGACACTCCGAACAGCTCCCTCTATCCATGGGGCATGTTAACCCCTTGCATGCTAGAGCAGAGGGACCCTGGGTGCTGCAGAGCATGGGGGAGGGGCTGCCTGAAGATCACCAGCCATGTGCTCAGCCTCAGCCCCACCCTCCCCCTAGCTGCTGAGTTGCCAGGGTCCCTCTGCTCTGAGTCTCAAATACTGTCAGGCTGGGGCCCCTCAGGATGAGATGGTTCAAGTGCCATTGGCCTGGGGGGGTCTCTGCCCACTCCAATCTTGGACCCAAGGGCCGGGGGTGTCCTACACACACACCCCAACTCCTCCCAGAGCTGGGAGAGAACCCAGGAGTCCTGTCTCCCCCACCCTGCTCTAAGCCAGCAGATCCCATAGCTCTTCCAATATCCCAGTAAAACGTCTGCCTGGATTGGCCTAATAGAGAGGCTCCAGAGCTGTGCCCTTCACCAAAAGCAGTTTTGCCCCCTCCCCTCACTCTTGCCTCTCCCCAGCCCCATTCCCCTGAAGCCCTTCCCCCGTTCCTACAGGCTTCATGTACTGGCAGTTCTATACAGAATACAGGGAGAAGATCCCTGGGAGCCAGGACTCCTGGGTTCTATTCCCAGCTCAGGCAGGCAGTTGTATGGCAGCCCCTTAGCACCAGGGTAGGGACCTCCTTGGGCTTGGGGCAAATGGTGCCAGGATGGCATACTGGGTTGTTGGCACCATGCCCAGCCAGTGCCCTGTCTTGGAGCAGGAGGGAGCCTTCAACTCAATCATCTCAGGGCTGGGAGATTCTTGAAGAAAAAAATCAGACTGGGTGAGACACAGAGCAAAGGAGGGAGTGGACAAGGGGCCTTTCTCCTCTTGGGGCACTGGCTCCGCTCTGACCCCAGGCTGGCTCAGGGGAGTGGGCAAGGGGCTCCAGGGGCTATGGGGCTCCAGGTCCAATCCAGACCCAGGTCATTCATAACTGCAGGCCATTCCCAGCTCTGCTGGTGGATTGAGTTGTGGGCCCCCCTGAGGGATCTGCATCACACCAGCTGAAGCAGAGAGGCCAAGGGCTGAATGGTCCAGTGACAGCCAACTCCCCTGTGGAAGGGGGTTGCAGCAGGCCATTTGGGGGAGGAGGTCTCCATGCTGCTACCCCATTTTAGGACAAGGAGAATCCCAGGTCCAGGAGTGCCGAGTCGATACTGACTGTGCCCCTGAATCTGGCACAGCCCAGACCTCACCTCTTCCTTCCCCACAGGACCCAGAGTCTCATCCCCCTCTGAATCACTGCAGGCCGCTGGCACGTTCCTCTACCCAGGCGCCTGTCATTCCAACCCCATGAGCTGGGGGATCTCCAGCACCGAGAGAGATTTCCTGCCCCCTGTGCTCCCAGCTTGCAACCATCAGCCACTGGGCCTCAGCCAAAGCAGCAGGTCTCCATGCTAAGCAGAGTCCAGCTGGGTCAGTGTAGGGTGGGAGACCTGTACTTCACGGGGGGGGGCTCTCCAAATAGCCTCACCCAGTGTCAGACAAACAGCATCCATTGAACAGGGAGGCTGCCAGCCACAAACTGGCACATAGTGCACACTCATTATGGGACTGCACAGACACCAACCTATGCGATGGTACACACCTAGTGTGTGAATGCACTTACACAGCAACAATCACTCAACTACACACAATGATGACTGCACAGACTCTCTCCTGATTTCACAATCATATGCAATGCCAATTGCACATACAAACAATGCCAATTGCAACACACTCACCCAACTGCACACACACACACACGTATACAGCTTGACAATTGCACAGACACTCACAGCCAGCCAGCTGCACAGGGGCACACATGCACTGACAATTGCCCATAATCACACACAACAGCAATTGCAACACGCGCCCTCTATGTGTGGATGCACATTCTGCCACACCCCCTGCTCCCTTTCTCAAGTTCCAAGCAGACAGCATCCTGTTCCCCTCAAGCCTCGCAGCAGGGGGTGCTGTAGGGAGCAGGGTGGAAACTCTGGCTGTACAGGGAGCTCCTAGCTATTCCAGGGGGTGCTGTAGGGTGCAGGACAGGCAGGGGGCGGTTCCCATTCTCAGCTGGGCTGTGTGATTCCAGCAGGTGCAGTCTTGCCCCATCCCCACCCTCCTGGCTCTGACGCCAGCATCTGGCAAGGCTGACGCAAGCAGAGCGATTGCTCCATCCCCACTGCCATCTACCACAAATGGGGCAGAATAAAGGAATATTCCCCACCCATTGCTCTTCCCTAGAGGCCTCATATCTCAGTCCCGTCCCCCCCAAACTAGCCAGTCTTCCAATCTACTATTCTCCTTTATCCCTGAGCTCATGTCCTGCTTTGTGCTCAGACTCACCTGTCCCAGGGCTCTGATCCGAGCTGCAATGACTGGAAGGCCCCTGATACCTTCCATAACACTATGCAGCAGGGAGCCAGGGCTATTCCCAGCCCCATGCCGATTACACAGGGGGTAACCCTGGAGGAACCTCAGCCCCCTGCCACCAGGGGTAATGGGTGGTCACCATTCCTCTTTCCACCCCCAATCCTTCCCAGGGGCTACCCGGCGCCAGCTGGAAACTGGGCCTGGGTTGCATCCACCTTTCTCCAGCCCGGGCCCAATTTCTCCCAGCTGGGATCTTCCCATCCTGACTAACTTCCCAGCTGCTTTGTGCCTCCCTCCCCACTAGGTTTGTTATGCCTCCCCCAACACCTGTGGCTGCTCTAGGGACCCCATATCCCCTCCCTGCCCCAGACCTCTCTTCCTGCCTCACTCTCCATATCCCCCCATCCCATTTATCAGTCCAGTCCCCTTTGAATTCACAGGTGGCTCTGATAATAAGGGGGGCCATAACACTGCGGGGGGGGGGGGAAGTCCCCAGCTATTCCCTCTCTCCCACTCACACTCCTCTTAACCTCTTGGGGCCCTGTTGAGGGGGTAGGGGATCAGTCTGCCCCCACCCCCACCCCATCCTGGCACATTAATTTCCTTGTGGCTGCCAGGTTCTCTCCTTTACACAGTGCCAGCCCCGCTGCAGGCAGGGAGTGGTGCCAGGGCTTGGCACACACTCCCACAGTCTAGGCATCCTTGCACCCAGTGCCTTCTCAGCCTCAACCCATCACAGCCTTTTAACCAGGGTCAGCACTTGGGGGCTGATACCTGCCCTGCCCTGCTCCAGGGGGCAGTCCTGGGGCTCCCTGCCTGGCCAACCCGTGGACAGATCAGGATTGGGGGAAGGAAGGGAAGGGGGCAGGTTGGAATGAGGAGAGGGAGGGACATGCAGGGGGAATGAGGGAGAGTAGAGAGGTGATGTTTGGGGTGATGGGGGAAGCAGGAGTGGAAGGGAAGACATGGGAGAGGGGTGTGCGGGGTTGGGGGGGGCAAGCTGTGGAGCAGGCTCGGGAGTGGAAAGGGTGTAGGGGGATGAGAGAAGGGGGTGGGGTGCTGGGGGGGACTGGGAGGGAAGGAGGGATACGGGGTTTCCCTGCTCCGTACAGCGAGCCTTTGGCCTCTCTTCCTGGCTGCTGGCCCAGGGCGGGGCGGAGGGGCCCGGGCTGCTCCCCCTGACTCCTTGCACGTACGGCCCCCGCCCGGGCCCTGCTCTCTGGCGCCACCCAGCGCCTCTGCGTTGTAAAGCGGATTCACTTCATGTTTACATTTCTTGCCCATTGGTGGATACAGACCCCACCCCCTGCAGCTGGGGAGAGGACCCAGGAGTCCTGGCCCCCTGCTTCTATCCATTAGACCCCCCCTCCCCACAGCCCGAGGAAGGGGAGGAGAGGAGAGAAGCCCCACCAAATCCCTACCAGGTCAGGCTTGGGGGTGGCCCGGGCTGGACTGATCCCCCCTCCCCGCACTCTGCCCAGCTGCAAGCGTACACGGCTTCCTGCACGGCACAAGCTGAGCCCCCCCACTATCTTCCCCAGCCGAGATCGCTCCGCGCCTGCGCACTTCCTCCCCCCGCGGTCCGAAGTTCGTGCTGCCCGGACTCTATTTCGCGCTGCCGGAGATGAAGTAGGGTGGAGCCGGAAGCGGAAGCACGGCTAGGGCCTGTCCCCGCTGTGGGGTGGGGGCCGGACCATAGAGAGAGCGCCACGTCGGGTGAGCGCCAGGTCCGACGCCACCGAATCAGCTCAGGGACAGTGTGACAGAGGAGCCGGACGCCACCGACTCAACCTGCCAGGGGGAGCCGGACGCGGCGTCTCGAGGCCAGGGGGGTTCCCCGCCGCTGCTCGCCATGCGGGTGCCCCGGCCGGGCCCCGGACTCCTGGGTCCCCTGCTGCTGCCGCTGCTGCTGGCCGGCGGGTGCGGGGCGCTCTCGTTCCAGCTGCCGGCGCAGACCCGCAAGTGCCTGAAAGAGGAGATGCACCGCGACGTCATGGTGACCGGGGAATACGAGGTGTCGGAGCCCGGGGCCAGGACCGATCTCCGGGTGAGAGCCCCTAGGGATCCCCGCCGCACCCCCGAGCCCTCCCCCCGTGGTTAGCACTGGCTTCGGGGCCACCCCCGTGCCTCCTGGGGACCCCTGCCCCCTACGCTCGCCATACGCCGTGCACCACCCCAGGACCGCCCCTTTGTTCTCCAAGGTCCAAGGCTTACCTCGGAGTTATGTGACGCCCTCCCCCAAGAAGGATATCAGGGACCCCCGTCTCCCCACTGGACACCTCATACTCCTGGGTGGAGGGGACACAGTACACCCCTATCCTCCTGGGGGAACAGGATCATCGTAGGCATTGGGAGCCTGGTCCGGGGAGATGGGTAGTCCTGTGGGATCACAGTCTGTCCCCACCCCCACCCCAGGTGACAGACTCCTCCGGCCACCTGCTCTACTCCAAGGAAGATGCCAAGAAGGGCAAATTCGCCTTCACCACAGACGACTATGAGATCTACGAGATCTGCTTCGAGAGCCACGCCCAGTCGGGTATGAGGTCTCACTCCTGGTGCAGGGATTCTGCGTCCTGGGGGGCATTCCTCCCACCCCACAGCTCCCTGCCACCCTCATTTGGGGTCTCCTGCACTCAGCACGGCTAGGAAACGTGTGATCATGAGGGAGGTCTAGTGGTTAGCATTGAGGAGGGTGCTGGGGGCCAGGATTCCTGGGTTCTATTCCTGGCTGTGGGAGGGGAGTGGTATGTAGTGGCTACAGCAGGACAGGCTGAGAACCAGGATTCTAGGGTTCTATCCCTGACTGGAAGGGAAGTGGGGTCATGCACCAGCTCTTCCCTCCCCTGTGACAGTTATAACTTCTTTCTTTCATCCCTCCCTCCCCAGTGGGTTTCCGAGTTCCTGACCAGCTGATCATCCTCAACGTCAAACATGGGGTGGAGGCCCGGAACTATGAAGACGTGAGTAACACCCCCTTTGAGTCCCCCACCCCCTGCAGCTGCCCCTCTGTCCTGTGCCTGATGAGGAAGGTGGGGTACCAGCAATCTCAGCCCAAGGACAGACTTGACAACATCCACCCAACTGGGCATGTATCCCCAGCTCTGCTAAAGCCTGAGGGCCAGAATTCCGAGGGTTCCCTGTATAAACAGCCCCCTGTGCCCCAGCCCAGAGGCGTCCGCATCTCAGCATGGTGCGAGGGTTCCCTGTATAAACAGCCCCTGTGCCCAGTCCAGGATGGCCGTGTCTCAGCACCAGGCAAGAGATCCCTGTATAGACAGCCCTTATGCCTTACCCCAGAGGTGGCTGTGTCTCAGTGCGGGATGGAATTTTGAATCTCATTCCCACTGTCCCCACCCCCAGATTGCCAAGGCAGAGAAGCTGAAGCCCCTGGAGGTGGATCTGCGACGTCTCGAGGACCTTTCTGAATCCATCGTCAAGGACTTTGCCTACATGAAGCAGCGGGAGGAGGAAATGAGGGACACAAATGGTGAGGAGGCACCCCATGTACCCACTAGACCCCACTCTCCTCCCAGGGCTGGGGACAGAACACAGGAGGAGGGGACTTGGAGCCAGGACGCCTGGGTTCTCGCCTGTGAAGTGGCTGGAAGCTACTTGTGATGCTGCTTTGGAATCCCCTGTTCACCCCATGTCTCTCTCTCCGCAGAGTCCACCAGCACCCGCGTGCTCTACTTCAGCATCTTCTCCATGCTGTGTCTGGTGGGCCTGGCCACCTGGCAAGTCTGTTACCTGCGCCGCTTCTTCAAGGCCAAGAAGCTCATCGAGTGAGCAGCCCCTTGGGTGTGTCTGCCTCTCTCACAGGCCCCCCTGCGCCGGGCTCCCTTCCTGATGGCCCTAGAATCCACATCCAGCCTCTCTCAGCTCTAGTGGGAAGCGGCGCCTGCACTGGACATCTCTGCCCATCAGGAATGGATTCTGGTGGGAAGAGGGGGTTCTGGCCCCCCAATAGGGATCCAACTACCCCCACGTTTAAGGATCCTGTAGTTAACAGAAGATCCAGTAGTGACGGCACCGTGATCGGGAGGGATTGGGTTGTAATTATTTTAAAATAAATAGTTAAATGCTGGCTTGTGATGGCATTTTGTGAGGAAGCGGGAGGAATCTTCCACCTCACCCTTGATTCCATTGGGAGCCCCGTCCCATCATGTCCCTGGGATTGCTCTGGAGAAAACTGTATCCCCTCTATGCACTGCCTGCTGGGATGTGGCATGACAGATGCGTTCTGTCCCTGGCTCGGAGAGGGGTGCAGCTACCGAATTAGAACATGGTGGAGATGGGGGGCAGGGGTGGCAAGTTGTATGGGCCTGTGGTGCCTGTGCTCCACCAATATGAGAGCACGGGGGCCCGGCTCCACCAAAGTTCAGGGCCGGGTCTCTCCCCTGGCCCTGCCTGCTGCCTCCCCTGGAGCGTCCCGCTGCCCCCGGGCAATTTAACAGGGCCCGGGGCCCTCGCTGCCACCACAACAGGGCTAAGGCGGCTTCCTGCCCACCCGCTCTGCTTCCGGAAGTGGACCGCACATCCCTGCGGCCCCTGGGGGCGCGTCTCTGCACGCTGCCCCGGCCCTGAGCTGTGGCCAATGGGAGCTGTAGGGGCGGTGCCTGCGAGCAGCGGCGTGTGGAGACCCCTCTGGCCCCCCACCTAGGAGCTGCTGCCAGAGGGGGGCGTGGGTTGCTTTAGGGAGCTGCCCGAGATAAGCGCTGCACCCCTCACCCTCTCCCGCACCCCTTCCCCAGCCCAGAGCCTGCACCTAAACTTCCTCCCAGAGCCTTAGGCGGGGGGTGGGGGGGAGGTGGCCTGCGGGACTTGGACCCGCTCTGGGCACCACCAAAAAATATACAAACTTGTCGCCCCTGGGTGGGGGAGGGAGTGCTGGGTGTCAGGTCTGCTGGTTCTACTGCTGGCTCTGCCATGGATCTGGACTCCAAGGTTCCTTTTAACACCCCCTTCCCCACACAACTAACGTCTCCACCCTGTCTAACGGTGTTGATGTGAAGTGTTCCTTATCCTCCCTCCCGTGATCTTGGCTGGGGGTAAACTGCCTGGAACTCTTCTTGCTGTCTTTGTGTCTTTTTTTTAAACCCTCCCTCCCCCAAACTCCTGCTCCTCTCCTGTCCATCTGCTCTGGAGGGGAGTGATGTGGCTCAAGCGGACCCGCTGTGGCCAGTGTGTGTGTGCTGCAGGTTTGAGTGCTGCTCTCGGGGAACGGATCTACTTACCTCAGGTTCATATGCAGCTCCCATTACCGTTGTCGCTGGCCGAGCGTGCAAGGTCCTTGCTCTCTACAGGACAGCATTTCTCAGTCTGAATGCTGTGGCTGGGCAGCTCCGCAATGTTGGGGAACGTTCTAGGCATCGATGGGCTTTTTTTTCCACCTTCCTCTGAAACATCAGGGATTGGCCACAGCTGGAGACAGGACATCAGACGGGTTGGGCCGGCCTTTGAGGTGGTTCAGCGATTCCTCTCTAGCTACCTGGCTGGGGGTCTTGTTCACATCTCAGGGTCCAGCTGATGGCCAGATTTGGGGTCAGGAAGGAATCTCCCTGGTCAGAGATTGGCAGGGACCTTGGCAGTTTTCTCCTTCCTGTGCAGATGGGGTGCAGGTCACCTGCTGGGATCACCTGGGCATGGCTCACCTCAGCAATTCCCTGCCAGCGCAGGAGTCTTGGGTATACAGAGCCCCTTGGTTTCTTCTGTTCTCTATCTGGGGCACGCAACAAGTTAATCTCCTGAGGACTGAAATGGTTTGGTCTAACCAAGGTCCTGGGGCTCAGTACAGAGAACTGGGTGTGATTTAATGGTTTATGATAGACAGGAGGCTCAGGGTAGAAATATAGGGCTGGCATGGACCTCACGCAGTCATCAAGTCCAGTCCCCGTGCTGAGGACGGGCCAAGTAAACCTAGACAACGCCTGACATATGTTTTGTCCAGCCTGTTCTTAAAAACCTCCAGTGACAGGAATTCTGCAACCTCCTTTGGAAGCCTGTCCCAGAGCTTAACTATCCTCTAGTATCTGATCTAAATCTCCCTTGCTGCAGATTAAGCCCATTACTTCTTGTCCTGCCTTCAGTGGACATGGAGAACAACTGATCATCAACCTCTTTGTGCCAGCCCTTAACATATTGGACTATCAGGACCCCCTCAATCTTTTCTCAAACCTAAACATGCCCAGTTTTTATTAACCTTTCCTTATAGATCAGGATTTCTAAACCTTTTATCATTTTTGTTGTTCTCTTCTGGACTCCCACCAATTTCTCCACATCTTAAAGTGCGGTGCCCAGAACTGGACACGGTACTCCAGCTGAGGCCTCACCAGTGGTGAGTAAAGCGGGACAGTTGCCTTCTGTGTCTTACATATGACACTCCAGTTAATACACCCCACAATTATATGAGCCTGTCTTTGCAACTGCATCATATTGTTGACTCATTCAATTTGTGATCCCCTTTGGCCCCCAGATCCTTTTCAGCAGTACTAGAGCCTAGCCATTTTATAGTTGCACATTTGATTTTTTTTTTTTCCTGCTTGAGTGCAGTACTTTGCACTTGTCTTTATAGAATGTCATCTTGTTAATTTCAGATCAGTTCCAAATTATGTTGACAAATTGAAGAATTCTCATCTTGCCCTCCAAAGTACTTGCAACCACCCCAGCTTGGTGTCATCTGCAAATTTTTATAAACATGATGGTCTGCAATCCAAGTAACTGATGAAAATATTGAATAGTGATGGACCCAGGACTGACCCCTGTGGGATCTCCCTATATACAACCTCCAGTTTGACAGTGAACCATTGGTAGCTACTGGAGTACGGTCTTTCAACCAGTTGTGGTCTAGAAGAAATTACTATAAAGTGGGTGCACATTTCCCTAGTTTGCTTATGGGACTGTGTCAAAAGCATTACTAAAATCTAGATATTACATCATCTGCTTCCCTCCAACTCCACTAGGCCAGTAACCCTGTCAAAGAAGGAAATTAGATAGTACCTATCTTTTAAAAAGGAGAACAATGTTTTCCCATCTCCAGTCTTCTGGGACCTCCCCTTTCCTCCATGAGTTCTCAAAGATAATTGGTAATGGTTCAGAGGTTGTTCCTTAAGTACTCTAGGGTGAATTTCATCAGGCCCTGCCAACCTGTTCTTTAACCTAGTCTTTAACCTGTTCTTTCCTTATTGTGGCTTGCATTCCTTCCCCCTTTTTGTTAATATTAATTGTGTTGAGTATTTGGTCACCGTTAAGCTTTTTCGTGAAGACTAAAGCAAAAAAGGCATTAAACACCTCAGCATTCCTGATAGCGTCAGTTACTGGCTCTCCTTACCTGCTAAGTAGACGGCCTACACATTCCTTCATCTTTCTCATACTCCTAATTTATTTAAGGAACCTCTTATTGCCTTTTATGTCCCTTTCCAGCTGTAACTCATTTTGTGCCTTTGCCTTTCTGAATTTGTCTTTACACGTTTGTGCTGTTTATTGTACTCCACCTTAGCCATTTGTCCGTTTCTACTTTTCGTAGAATTCCTTTTTGATTTTTCAGGTGATGTAAAGAACTCCTGAAGGAGCCATAGTGGCCTTTTACTATTGTTCTCATCTTTCCTTTGCACTGGGATAGTTTGCTGTTGTGCCTTTAATATTGCGTCCTTGAGAAACTGCCAGATCTCCTGAACTCTTATCCCATAGATTTTCTTCCCACAGGACCTTATCTCGGAGTTTGTTAAAGTCTGCTTTGGTGAAGTCCATGTTCCTTATTTTGCTGCTCTCACCTCTTCCTTTCCTTAGAGGTATGAACTCATTTCCTGATCACTTTAACCCAAACTGCCTTCTACTTCTAGGTTTGCTACCACTTCCTGCCTGTTGGTGTGACTCAAGTCTACAATGGCTGTCCTCCTAGTTACTCCCTCCTCTTTCTCAAACCAAAGCTGTCTAGATGAACTGATGGACCCTTCTGAACTCTTCAGAAATGGACCCAGCTGTGAAATTGACCCTGAGCTGGTCTCTTGCTCAAAGCAGAACAGCAGGTCTAATTCCAGCCATCAGCTCGGGGGGAAGACCCTTCCCCCACTGGCATCCAGCCCCACGGGCAGGATCAGGGTCTTGGAGTGATGAGCAGTGACTGGCAGCATGGGAGAGTAGTGGGGGCTTTGATGGTAGCTAAGCTGTGTCCCCACTTGTCACAGAGCTACAACACTGACTTGTACTAAAACAGGGGTAATTTTATCAAGGTTTCATTATTTTTCTTCCCCTGATATACTGTTCAAATGCAACCCCTCCCAAAGCCATGCAGAGAGCTCTGTATTGCAGCCCCCAGGGGCTGGTAAGAGCCGAGATTGTGCCTCTTGCGGTAGGGGGGATTTGGGGGCACCTGCTGGATTATGGGGCTCTGTGGGGCAGGGAGGGGATGGACACCTTAGGTTCCAGAGAGTCACCTTGCTCCACTGCACCCCCAAGGGATGGTGCTGCCACAGCTTGGAGGAGAGTTGGGAGGAGCATCGTGCGGGTGCACCCTGCTGGTAAAGGAGAGAGAGTGACTTAAGTCAGTGCGGCAGCTGTCCCCCGGGAAGATCCCCACAGCGATGATGGTGAGGTCCAAGATGAGGCTCTAGAGGGGGGTGTAGGAGCAGGTGCCATGTAGCTGGACCAGACGCAGTTCCAGCCCTGCGCTGTGCAGGAAGGCAAAGGGCAGCGGGGTCTCACGCACCCAGCAGCCAGGGCCCTGCAGGGTGGAGAACCGAGGGCTAGCACCATGGGGCGTTCTCCCCAACTAATTCACCACTAGGACGTGCAGTGAGTGGCCTGGAGGCAGGGCACCCCACACAGGGATCGGGTCAGTACTGGTCACCCTCCCACTCTCCTGAGGGATCGGGTTACGATTGGGCCCTCACCTCTGGCTGTGATCAGGCTGGTACCAGGTCTTGCCCTCCAGGGATCAGACAGTACTGCCCCACACCCTGCAGCAATCAAGGCATTTCTCCCCACCCCCCATGTGACAGGGTGGCAGCTGGGAAGCATCAGGAAGGGTGGTGCTTCCCCACCTGCTCTGTGACTGTGTCTGGCAGGTTGGGGGGCCCAGGAACTCAGTGAAGGCGAAGGATTTGGGGTGCAGCACCCAGCTCTGCCAGATGAGATCTGGGGGAACAGAGGGGAGGCTGTGAGGGGGGTTCTCAGACACAGAGGAATGGACTGGGGCTTTTGGTCTCTGCAGAGAGATCTTCAGGAATCAGGGGGCCTATGGGGGTCAGCAGGACTAGGAGGGAGAGGAGTAGGGACTGGAGGGATGGTGTACACATGGGGGGGGGGGGGCTTTGGAACTCAGGGAGTGGTAGGAATGGGGGAGGACCAGATGTCTGAGGTCTGCAGAGGGAACGTAAGGAGAGGTTATAGACAAGTGCACTCTCAAGACATTCAGGGAGGCAAGGGGCAAAGCTAGGAACAAACCTAGGAATTCTGGTGTGTGTCCCCTCCCGCTCGAACCACTAGATACCACTCCTAGGAATCAAACCCAGGAGTCCTGACTCGCAGCCCCCTGCTCTAACCACTACACACCACTCCCCTCCCAGAGCCAAGATAGCACCCAGGAGTCCTGGACCATCATTGGCTGTTGGGGGAAGGATCCAGTGGATTTACCAGGTAGCGAGATCGGGGAGCAGCCCTGCTGGTGGATCAGCAGCATCTGATTGGAAGATACATCTGCAGACACACAAATGGGATCACCTGATTGGTTACAATGGGGTGGGCGAGCGGCAGCCAATGAGAGGGGAGTGTCACTCATTCCAGTGCTGCGTCTCCTCCCCCCCCCCGGGGGGGCAGAGCAGGGCAGAAGGAGGGCAAGGGAAGGATGGGGGTACAACGGGGGAAGCAGTGGGTCACTGGGAGATGTACAGGGGAGAGGGGAATCAATGTGAGGGTAGGTGGTTGGGGGGGTCTGTGGGGTGCAAGGGGAGCAGGGTATCATTCCGGTGCTGCCCCCAGGGGGAAGGGACTAGAGGGTGGGGCTGTAGGGTGTGTTCCAGGTGAGAGGGGAGCAGTGGGTGTCACTCACTCAGATGCTACCCACAGGGGATGCTGGGAGCCATGTGCTGGCCTCGGCCCAGGCCACCCGCAGCTGCCCCCCCTCGGGCCCTGGGATCTCAGGGGCTCAGTCCAGTCACAGCAGCCAGAGCAGTGTGGCCCCTGCCTGGGCGAGGGCCTGCTCCCTGCAGCTGGAGGTAGACAACACAACAGTACTACACAGCAACGTAACACAATCTCCTGCACTACAACACTGCTACACAACTGCACATGACAACAACCACACAACACAACACTGCTACACAACATGCCACAGCTACACAACCCCAAACAACAAAGCACTGCTACACAACTCTGCATACTACAACCACGACAACACCAGAACCTACCACAGTACTACTACACAACATAAACAATCCTATGCAACACACCATGGGTACACAACAGTGCAACATAACTACACACCACAACCACCACACAGCCCTGCTACACGACTGCACACCACAACACTATTATACAACATAACACAATACACAACAGTGCTGCACCATAAACCCCACACAACATCACAGTACTGCTATACCTCATCATCCTCATGGGGTGAGGGCCTGCTCCCTGCAGCTGGAGAATGACAATGTAACACTGCTACACAACTACACCCCACAATGCTCCTACACAACACAATACAGCACAGCTACATAAACATACAACTACTCAGCACCCCCCCCCCCAATCAGCACATCTCTGCTACACAACACCACAATACTCCCACCAGCTGGGGAGAGAAAACACTGCAACAACACAAACACACCAGAACTCCCTACACAACAGAACATCCACCCCCCTCCAACACACTTGGGCCTGCTCCCTGCAGCTGGGCAGACAACACAAGAACAGGTGTCCCTCAATCCCAACCCCCCCATCCCATCCCAGCCTTGAGATCCCCCCACTAGCTCTGCTGGTGCCCCTCAATCCTGACCCGCAGCCCACCCAGCTTCAGTGTTAGAGGCTCTTTCTGAGTCCAAAATGCCCCAAAGCTGTAAGCTCAGCACCACTCCCTGCTCCCTGACACTGGGCTCCGGGGGCAGGGAGTGCCAGAGCACTGTTGTCTCTGGGGGCAAGAAGGGAGGAGGGAGTTTGGCACTGAGTGAGCTGGGCCCTGCGGAGACGGGGATTGGGACCCTCAGGGGGTTGCTCTGCTCCACCACAGGGATTGTGACCCAAGTTGGGCTGCAGCAGCAGGAAACAGACTCATCACAATCAGCTGAGAGTTGAGTCCCTTGGCTCTAATAACACTTCCCTCCCAGAGCTGGGCTAGAACCCAGGAGTCCTGGCTCCCAGAATTGAACCCAAGCTTCTGGGAGCTCCCAGCCATTCCCCCCCACTGCAGTCGTGGGTCAGGATGCTGATATCTGATGGGTCCCCCTGGTCCTGGCCCATGTGGGGAGGGGCACAGCAGCTAGGCCAGATGGCCCTGCACAGCAGAACAGCAAGCAGGGGCATCATGGGAGCAGTGGGTGCATGTCCTGGGGGATGGAGAGCAGTCAGGAACAGGGTGTATGGTGAGTCCAGGAGTGGGGTAGCTGGGCTGGACGAAACCCTCTTATCAGCCACTTCCAGCAAGGACAGACCTGACCTTGGCATATTTCACACAGGACTCCCCCAGTCCAATAGGGCTATGAAGGGAGCATCTGTCCCAGCACTGCTGAACGCACCCACCTCCATCCCGACCCACAGCCCACTGCTCTCCCAGCCCCGGGCCCAATCCTGATCCACAGCCCCCTGCTCTCCCAGCCCCGGGCCCAATCCTGACCCACAGCCGCCTGGTCTCCCAGCCCCGGGCTCCCCACTCACTGGTGAATCTGGCACCATGTTCCTGAAGTGACCGAGATTTCAGACCTTTCACACTAAAAATCCCTCTGCCTTCCCACACAGGCCCTGGGTCTGGGACCCTTAAAACACAGCAACTGCTCAACTAAATGAGCCCAAGAGGGGGGCAGGAGGAGGGACTGGGGTCCTGGGGATAAATGGGGTCTAAAGCTGAGGAGTTGTCATGGGGGCGGGGGGCTGTGTGGTGGGATGGAGGGACAGTGGCAGATTCAGGGGGAGCCCAGGGCTGGGCTAGCAAGGGGCTGCTTGTGTCAGGATGAAGCACAGAGCCCTGTGGTGCTGGGTCCAATGAGCTGGGGGGGGGGCTTGCAGGGCTGAAATCTGTCAGGTGATTAGCTGTTTGCAAGCTCAGCGCCTGCACCTGTTCAAGGCCTCAGCGCGGGGGGGACTCAGCCACGTCTCTGATCAGGTCCTGCCTCGCTAGCTAGACAGACCACAGGGTAGGGATTCAGTAGGGGGCCCTCGCCCCTCACAATCAGTGCTGGCCCCAATGCCCTAGTGCAGCCCTAGGGGGTGCTGAGCTGCGGGGGGCTCAGTAGGCGGCGATATGTGCCTCACCTCTCCAGTGCAGTGTTACCTGGAGGTCACGGCTGATCCTTTCCCCTGGACTCAGGATGCGGACCCAGGCATCCGGGCCAGATTCCAGCGTGGGCAGGCCAGCCCCAGACAGAGGTTCACTGTGCTGTGGCTTCCATAAGTGTCTTTGCTCCCGAGGTCCCTGGATTGTGGGGGACTGTTACCTCCCATAGGGGGGAAGGGTGGTCACCAGGGGCTGGTGCCTCGGGCTAAATGTAGTAGAGCAGATGAGTGGTGGGAATGGACGGAACAATGCCCCATTGTCCCCCTCCGTGGTGCGGACCCTGAGGGCACAGGAGCAGGTTTGACGCTGCTTGGCTGTCTGAAACCCAACCCCCACACCTCAGATTCCCTCCCCACATACACACATCTGCCCCCCATCCCCGGATCTCACACCTGCAGCTCCTCTGCTCTGTGGTTTCCGTCACTCTTCTGCCTGCCTCTGCCCATATAACCCCCCCTCCCCAGGATGCCTCGGCAGGCACTGAGCAGCTACTGCCATGAGGCCTGGAGTCCTGAGTCCCTGCCTCCTACTGCTGTGGGTCTGGGCCCTCCCAGCTGGCTCTGTCCTGCCCTCTGAACTCAGCAAGGTAAGGGATGGAGGATGCACCTGGAGGGAGCAGTTTTGGGGCGGAGTGGGCCTGAAAGCCAGAGGACAGAGAAGACACCGAGTGACTGTGCCAAGAGCCACTGGCTACTGTGCTGAGACCCGGCATTTGGTGCATGCGTGGAGAATCCAGGGATGGGGATTGGAGCCAGCACCCGCGAGAGGGGACGGTCCTGTAGCCATTCCCCACCACTGTAGGCCAGTCTGTGCCTCACACTCCTTGCACACTCCCCCATGCTCCATGTGCTCCCCCTGAGACACCAACGCCCACCCACCCAGATGGGCATGTCCCCCCATTCACCCCAGACAGCAGCGGGCTCCACCCTACACCCCAAAGCAGGGATAGCCGGGGGCTGGGGATTGAGGGCCATGAGCAGAGCTGGGAGGGGGTGCAGAGCCCAGGGTTGGGCTAACAGGGAGCTGTGGGTGTGGATTGGGGGGCACTAACAGGGCTGTGGGTGGGGGAGTCCAGTGGTAGGATAGCAGGGGGCTGTGGGTGCGGATTGGGAGGCACCAGAAGGGCTGTGGGTGGGGGGAGCCCAGGGCACGGGTAGCAGGGGGCTGTGGGTGTGGATTGGGGGGGGGCACCAGAAGGGCGGTGGGTAGCCGGGGGCTGGGAGTGGGGATCGAGGCAGGGGCATTGGCCTCTGGGATGCCCCTTCGCTCCCCACCATCCTGCCGGTTTGTCCATTTCAGACTGAAGTGACTCAAATGTTCAAGGATTTTATGATTCAGTTCAACAGAACCTACAGGAGCCCTGCAGGTGACGGACAGGAGGGATTGGGGGGGGGGGGCTGTTGGTGTGGGGGGCAGGCAGCTCTTCCTGGGGGCAGTTACCATGGCGAGAACGTGGGGGGCAGCAGGGGGACGGATGGGGCTGAGGTTGGGGTGGACACACCAGCCCGATCCCCTTCTCCCCGCCTCTGAGCCCGGCCTGGCCTGCCCGCGGCTGGTGTGAGCCGCCTTCCCTGGGCCCCGCATGCTCCCCTCCCCTCAGGTCCCAGGGCGGGGCGTGGGGGGGCTCCGCTGCTGTCTCGCTCTTTCTGTCACGCTGGTTTCACACCCTGCCCCCCGTGGTTCGCCTCTGTAGCTAGCAGCGGAAAGAGGCGCTGGGAGGGTGGAAAATCTCCGCCCCCGATTTGTGCTGGAGGGTCGGGGGGGGGGGGCAGGGTGTCCGATGCCACTGGCTGGGGGTGTCGTACCCCCCAGTGCCCGTGACCCCCCCATCCCCCTGCAGAGCAGCGCAGACGCTTCGGGATCTTCACACGGAGCCTGCTTGTGGCGGAGCAGCTGCAGGAGACGGAGCTGGGCACGGGGCAGTACGGGGTGACCCGCTTCAGCGACTGGACAGGTGGGGAGCAACCCCTGATGCCCAGCACCTCCGAGTGCCGCATCCCTCTCCCCTGCAGCGCTGCACCCCTCTTCCCCTTCACCCACCGCTGTGCACCCCTCCTTTCCCCGCCCCCACCCGCTCTGCACCCCTCTGATGCACCTTCTCTGCCCCCCTCCCTTCCCAGCCCCCACCACTCTTCACCCCCTTCCCCACCCTGCACCCATCCCATGCACTTTCTCTGCCCCCACTACTCTGCACCCCTCACTCACCCTTCCAGCACCATCTCCCTCTGTCTCCCCAGATGAGGAGTTCCGGGGGGTGTTCTGGAGCCCCCTGCCCCCCACCATGCACCAGGCCCCCCGGCTCCCGAGGAAGAAGCCGCCCCCGTCCTGCGATTGGAGGAAGGCAGGGGCCGTGACCGCAGTGAAGAACCAGGTAGTTGTGGGAGGGGTGGGGTAGTTTGGGAACCCCCCCAGACGGGCAGTTAGATGGGGCAGGACAGGGGGAGCCATGGGGGGCTCTGTAATGACAATCATTCCACCCCCTCCCCTATGCTGACCCCAGCCGGTGCCCCCTCCCTCAGCTGAGGCATTGGGGTCAGCGCTGAGGCTGGGGAGAGCGTCCCCTAGCGCCACGCTGGGCCTCACCCCTCTCCCCACAGGGCGAGGAGTGCCGCGCCTGCTGGGCCTTCGCTGCCGTCGCCAACATCGAGTCCCTCTGGAAGATCCACTTCCACCAGCCCCGGAACCTCTCGGTGCAAGGTAGGGGCTGGGGGGAGCCCCACCCCCTGGACTGGAACATGCATGGGGGTTCATGTGTTTGCTCCCCATTAGCACTCACTGGGGTGGGGGGACAGCCCCACCACAGACTTGCCTCCAGGTACGCTAGGATCCCGTCACCGAACCCCCCCACCCCGCCAGTCTACTATCAGCTGAGCTCTGCCTGTGGAACTCTCCCCCACCAGATGTTAAAGCAGGGGGTGGTAGGTGCTGAGTCTCTCCATCCAGCAGTGGGTTGATCACCCTGGTGGGAGCCACTGTGGGACGTCCCGCCTGTTGGATGAGCCAGTGCCCACTGGGGTCTTTCCTGGTCAGTGTGTGCCACCCAGCAGGAGCAGGATCCCAGGGTGTGACTGGGGTGAGGGGGAGCTGGTTTGGTGCTCACCCTCTACTTCCCTTGCAGAGGTGTTGGACTGCAGCTGGTGTGGAGCGGGGTGTGAAGGGGGCTACGTGTGGGACGCCTTCACTACGGTGCTACACAAGCGTACGTAGGCACTGGAGGGACGTGGGGTCCTTTGCCCTGCAGACAATTGCCGTGCCCCACAGCTCCCAGGACTGTCCCATATTCATCCCTCACAACTGTTTACTGTGAGGATACTTTAGTGCACGGAGACTCACTCCGACTCAGACTGCGGCCCCCCATCGTGCCAGGCACTGTACAGACCCCGACCCAGATTGGGGCCCCTGTCACCACAGGTGCTGCACAGACCCCTTGACTGAGATTGGGGCCCCCAGCCCAGTCTGCAGCCCCCATCACGCCAGGTGCTGCATGGACCGTGACCGAGAACAATTTTCCCAATACTGTATACAGAAGGGAGACCCCTCCTCACTCCTAGACCGTGCTCTGGCCACACCCTTTGTGACAGGCTGAATTTGGAGGGAGGGGGTTTACTCTGATCCAAGTCCAGAACAGGGGAAGGACGGAGCAGGGAATGAGGCACTCTGGGCCCATCCCAGACCTTTCACATACACTCCCTCCTAGGTGGTCTGACCAGCGAGGATGCCTACCCCTACACAGGGACACAGAAGCCATGCCGTAACCTCAATGAGTATGAGCCGGCTGCCTATATCCAGGGCTTCCAGACACTACCTGGAGATGAGGAGGGTGAGCCCCGGGGGGAGAGGGGTTGGGGTGGGGCCAGAGGGGAGTGGTGGGGGCAAAGGGAGCAAGTGAGGGGCAGTAGAACAGGATTAGGGGGTGATAAAGAGGGCTGGGGGGGGGAGAGGGGGGAAGCAGGGCCAGGGTGGGGGCAGAGTTGATCAAGACCTGGTCAGTTTCCAGGCAGCTGTGCATGGAGTGATGTGTGTGAAACCAACAAGGGGCTGGTTAGTTTCATGCTTCCCCCGGGGGAGCTCTGAGCAGCAGAGGGGGAATGTGAGGGGTGCAGGGGGCCCAGAGGACACAGGGAGGGGGCAAGGGCCAATGTAGCCAGTGTGTGGGGACAGCAGCAGCCTGGTAGGGCCATGCTTGGGTCAGGGGTATTTGTTCCTGGGTCGTCGTCCTCACATTTCGGTTTCCTCTTGTAGAAATAGCTGCACACGTCGCAAGCACAGGCCCAATCACAGTTACCCTGAACTCAGCTGCCATGAAGGTACGTGCCTCCCACTTAGCAATGTGGGAGAAGCCCTCTGGCTACTCAGCCCATCCCGTGGTGACCCGCCCACTAAGCCCCCCCTACCCCCCACTGACTCACTTTCTGCTCATTTTTGTGCCTCTGCAGTATTATAAAAAGGGCATCTCCCAGCCCTTGGTGAGGAGCTGCAGTCCAGACCACGTGGATCATGTTGTCCTGCTGGTTGGCTACGGGGAGGACGGTGAGTGGAGGTGGGCGGTGCAAGGGTTTGGATTTGGGTGAGATGAGGTTAAACAAACTGGGGGTTTGGCAGGGGGTTCAGCTGTCAAAAGCACTAAGACCACTGTGCCTTTCTCTTCACCAATTCATTGCAGTGAATAAAAGGCGGTACTGGGTCATCAAGAACTCCTGGGGGAAAGGCTGGGGAGAGAAGGTGAGTGGGGAGTGTATGGGGCTGCCCCCAGGGCAGTGCTGTCTGTGGGGGTGTGGGCTGGTTTTGTCTGAAGGAGGCTGTGCTGTGGGATCCTACAGAGATGGTCTCTGGGTGGGGTGCAGGGACTGTTTATACAGGGAGCCCCTGCCTAACGCTAAGGCACAGCCACCGCTGGGGTGAGGTGTGGGCTTTTATTATACACTCCCTGTCCAGGTTCAGACCCCGTTCCAGTTTGATGCAAAGGCGGAGTGAGAGTTTGTCTACACTTAATCCGCTACCATGACACAGCTGCACCGCCACCTCCACCAATGGCAGGGGTTCTCCTGTCCCTGAAGCTCATCCACCTCCCTGAGAGGCAGGAGCTGGGCTGATGGAAGAATTCTTCCATCCACCTAGCGCAGGCTACTGCAGGGGCAGGTCGGTACTGCTACGTCTCGTGGGGTGTGTGGATTTTTACACCCCCGAAAGACAGAGCTATGCCAATGTCAGTTCCTGGTGTAGAGCAGCCCTAGGTGAGGGAAGGCTGTCCAGTACCATCTGTCCCTAACCGCGTGTCCCCTTGGCAGGGCTATTACCGTCTCTATCGCGGCAGGAACGCCTGCGGCATCACCACGTTCCCTGTAACAGCCACCGTCAACCGCGTTGGGGCCCCGAGACATAAAGTCCACTGCCCCCCCTGAAGGGGGTGCTGCTGCTGCAGAGAGCCTGCTGATTCCCCTGCCACCACCAAGACAGAAATAACTGGGGCCACGGGCCTTCGCTGGGTGATGGGGGAATGAATTTGATACTCAGACTACTCTAGCTCCATACCCACAGGTACCCAGAGCTGGGCTCGGCCCTTCCAGCAATGCTGCCTCCATGCGAATGCTCCTTCCCTTTGCTGCAGCAGTGAAAGGGGCCTGTGAAACTGCCATTAAACTGCTTTTCTGTGCTATGTGTGTGGCCCCTTTGATTGCGGGAGGTTGTTTAATTGTTAACCTGAGTGGACCACCTCTGCCTCCCCCCGCACTGCGCACTCCACACACCAGCACCCTCGGTACAGCAACGGTGCTGGCTTTATTGCGATGCTACAATCACAGCTAAGGGGGTTTCCAGGTGCTGCTCCCAGGGCCATGATGTGGGAGAAACACCCCTTCCCCCAGCAGCTCTTGATACCAAACCGGGCATAAGACCTCCCCCCACCCTCTCTGATGTAAGGAGCTGGCCTGATCCCAGACAAAGCAGCTGGGTCTGCACCCCAGGCTGGGGGTAGGGACGGCAGCCCTGACACCCCCCTCTACATGGTCCCAAGTCAGCAGTGTGCACCCTGGGGGCAGCTGGTGGTTCACTGCACAGCAGGGGGCCTCAGCTCCCAGTCCTGGCTCTGATCCAGTGAGGGCTCCTATGGGATCTATTGCAGCTCTGGTCTCTATCGCCCCCCAGAGGCAGTTCAGGCAGCAGCCAGGCCCTCACTCACTGGCATGTTGATATGGGCAGTCAGCAAGGGCATGCTCTGGCCCTCCCGCAATACAAACACCTGCAAGAGAGAAGACAGAGAGCCCAGCGCTGAGATGCAGCCACCTCTGGGGTGGGGTGCAGGGACTCTTCACGGATTCCCTCCCTTGGCACTGAGATGCAGCCACCTCTGGGTCCTACCCGTCACCCACTCACACCAGGAGGGAGGTGGGAGCATTTTAAAGGGGCAGGCATCTCTCTGGGGTGGGGTGTCCCTGTACAAACCTTGATGACGTCCGAGATCCCCTTGTCGCTCAGACACTCCACAAAGGTTTCAATGGGGTAGTTCAGTCCCGGGACCAGCATGGGGGCCTGTAGGGAGACAAAGCTGAGTCAGTCAGAGTGCAGGGGCCTGTAGGGGTGGCCAGAGGTGTTGGGGGGTGGGGTACCTTGAAGAAGGCTCTCTTCATGGCATAGAGGCTCTGGTCGTAGAGGAAGCTCACCAGCAGGTTGATAGAAGGGCGCCCAGCTGACGTGTTCTGAATGTGGAGGGTCAGTTTGAAGGTGGGACCGATGCCCTGGACCTGGGGAAGGGGGGGCGGGGTAGATCCTGAGCACAGGTTCAGTGCAAAGGGGAGAGGAGTCCTTGATCCCACAGCCAATCCAGCCAGCATGGGGTTGGGGGGGGGGGGGTTCTCCATCACAGGAGCCACAAGAAGGGACCCCTGGAAATCTAAAGAGATGATTGAATCCCAAATCTCACCCCCACTATTCCTGAGTTCAGCCCAGATCTGCTCACTGAGCTAGACACACATCCCCTCTGGATTGGAAGCCTCCAAGCGCTGGAGAGTTCCCTGCCCCCCGTTGTTCGAAGGGCAAATCCCTCTCCCTGTTAAACACTGGCTGTGGCTGACGGTGGATCCTGGCTCTTGCTCAGACTTTGTCTGCAGCCTTCAGGAACCCCCTGCTCCCACAAATCCCCCCACCATGCAGAGAGACCGGGACAAGCCCCCTCAGGACCTTCTCTCAGAGGAACTCTTCCACTAGGGCTGTCATTGTTCACGTGGCTCCTTGCTGACCCCTCTCCTGTGGGTCAGTATCCTCATGGAAGAGCAGCCCCCCAGGTGCATGCAACATCCTGTAATGGCCTCGCAGGCGCTGCCTGCTCCGCTCCCAGCACCTCCGCCCTGGGCAGCAGAGAAATCAGATGCTTCTCTCCCACCAGTGACCCTGCCAAAGCAGGCAGCTTTGTCTAGTGGTTAGACCATGTTCTTCAACCTAGAGTCCTGCAGCGGGACTGGGATCCCGAGGGTCGGGAGCAGCAGAAAAATTCAAGAAACAATGCGGGAGCAGGATTAAAAAAATAGTCCTTCCACACCGCAAACCACACGAATGCCCCGGCCAGGAGGCACCGCTCTCTGGCTGCCCAGTTCTGAAGGCAGCACTGCCGCCAGCAGCAGCGCAGAACTAAGGGTGACAATGGGAAATCTCCCTGCCTGTGCCTGGGGATGGCTTCCTGTCCCCTTTGCATGATGATGCAGGGGCTCTCCAGTCATTTGCATAGAGGGTTAGAGGTTTCTAATCCCTGTGTGTGGGGAAGGGGAGATGAAGCTGAGAGGGTCAGGGGGTTCCCATCCCATTGCACGGGGGTACACGGAGTGGATGGGTGCTGGTGGGGAGACATTTGCTGAAAGAAGCAGGTTCAGCCATTGCTGGGGCAATTTCAGAGCCCTGCAGCAGGACTGGGATCCCATGGGTCCTGCTGCCATAATAGCATAAGCAGGATAAAAAAAAAAACTGCCCAGCCCCACACCCACTAGACCCCCTCCCCTCCTAGAGCTGTGGAGAACCCAAGAGTCCTGGCTCCCTCCAAATGCCCCATACCCTTCTCATTCCAAGGGTCTGGTGTCCCCATGACCCACTCACCACTGCATTCATCTTAAGGGGCTCCTGCAGTGTGGATGTGACGGGCGCCAGGCTGGACTCCAGCGCCTTGACATAGGCCCGGGCTGCCATGAGCCGCAGCCGGTACAGGTCCATCTGGAACACGCGGTGCATGGCTGGCGAGGGGTGAAGGGACAGCGAGGACAGAAAGTCAGCCTGGGGCCAGCAGCCAATCAACAAGGGGGATCTCTACCAAACACAACGGATCTTGGCTTTATGCCTTATCTGCAGCACAGGGCCCTTCAGTGTGGCCAAGGCATCAGGGTCAGCACTGAAGCCCTACCCTGCTCCCTGCAGCACAGCGCCCCCTGGGGCATTGGGGCAGCACTGACTGTGAGAAGAGAGTGCTCCCTACTGAGCCCCCACCCTGCTCCCTGCAGCGCAGCACAGCACCCCCAGTGGCTGGCCACTGCATTTGCACTGACATGCTGAGTTGGTAAGTAAATCCCAGTCCAGTGGCTTCTCTCTTTCCCATGGTTGATGCTCAGAGTGGGACTGGTGGCTCTATGGCTGGGTGCATGGGAGGAGACCCATGGCCGGGGGGCATGGGAAATGGTGGGAGATGCCCCACCTCACCTCCCACCCCCAATCTCCACTCCCCCTCCTCATTCCCCTACACCCCCAGCTGCTCCATCCCCAACCTGCCCACAAGCAGTCCCCCTCCTCAACCCACCATTCCTGCCCCACTCACCCACGGCATTCTCGCGCTCCCGCAGCGTCTGGTCCACGTACAGCCTGGTCTTTTTGGGCACGCTGAGTCGGATGCTCTGGGCCACGGGAGGGCCCAGCGACGTGTCCTTCTCCTCAAACACGGCCGTGCGCTTCAGGATCTTGATGATCAGCCCCCCGCCTGTGGGGTGGGACGACCAGGATAGAGTAAAAATGGGCACAAAGGTCCTGAATCCCCTCTCCCTGGATCAGACCCGTGGGCCCATCCCCCATGGTGTACTGTCTCCAATAGTGGCCGGTCTCCTTAATGCCCCTTGCTGCACGGCACTGTCCCACAGGAGTTGAATTCCTTCCTGACCCACCAGCTGGAGCCCAGCTGATGCCCAGATGTCTGAGGGTAGAATTTCTAAGCTAGGGTCAGGGTGTCCTTACAGATGGGGCTGGGCAGGGTGTCCTGCACACAGCCGGCAGCATCCCCTGCAGGGTGCATTCAGTATTGCACAGAAGCAATTGCACAGAACTGAATGGTGCCCACCCGGCACGGCCCTTGCCTACCTTTAGTCGTCATGATCAGGGTGTTGTCCTCACGCCCATAGCGGCCAAAGCAAATGCTGGTGACCATGTCCTGTGGGGGAGCGAGGGGGGGTAATGGGGTATCAGGCAGCTCGGCCAGTGTCCTGGCTCCCCCATAACCATCAGACCCACAATCCTGGCTCCTAGCCTCCTCATTCTAACCTACTAGACCCCATTCCCTTCTCAGAACCAGGGATAGAACTCAAGAGGCCTGGCTCCCAGCCCCCTGCTCTAACCCATGAGACCCTACTCTCCTCCCAAAGCTGGGATAGAACCCAGGAGTCCTGCATTAACCCTGGCACCGGCTTTGCCTGGTGGGGAAGTTACCTGGGTGCGGATGACGTCCACAAGGTTTTTGTCCCGGTACATGTGCACCTCCTGGTTGGCCAGACCTACCATCACAGCCTGGAAGCCGCGTGATTTCTGGTCTAGGAGGCTCATGGTCATTAGTGGGGCTGGCAGATAGACTGTCCACAGCTTCTTCCCCTGTAAGAAAAAGAGATCTGGCACTCAGATGTAGCCATCTCTGGGGTGAGGTGCAAGGCTGTTTATCTGCCTCTGGGGTGGGGCAGGGGGGCTATTTATACAAGGATCCCTTGCGTGGCACCCCTGTGACACTGGCCCCCTTAGCAGACCAGACCTAGAATGGAGCCATGGAGATCTCCCGCTGGTCCCCCAGGGAGAAGTGCCTTGGTAATAGGTGGTGTAGGGAGCAGATCTGGGGGCACACAGGTTCCAAGACCTGCCCAGCTGCCCCACCCCTAGTGCCCCATATCGGGTGCCCTCACCCACTCCCACCTTCTGTGTATAGCCCTGCAGGGTTTCGTCAGAGCAGCCGGCCACGATATTCTTGTGTACCCGCACCAACCCCACGGGCTGGGCACTCAGCTCGATGCAGTACTTGGGCCGCTTGGACTCCCTGGAGTGGGAAGGGAAGGCAGACAGGTCAGTGCCAGCCCCCCCCAGTGCTTGCTGCCCCACCCAGCTCCCTCCTCGCACCCCTGCCTTGTGGGCTCCCGTCACCCTCCCCCACCTCCTGCGCCCAGGGAATGGGCACAGACAGGCCTCACCTGTAGGGATGTTATAGCAAGACCAAACCTTCAGGCACCGGGGCCGGGGCTGAGCCCTTGCATGGAGGGAATCACCCCTATGGGAGAGCGCTACAAAGAGGTGCATTATGGGCAACTGGCATGGGTGGCTGTTGGGCAGTGGGGCAGCAGAGAGGCAGAGTATTGGGATGGGCCCATGGGTCTGATCAGAGAGGGAAGGGAATACCAAGGTGGAAAGTACCATAGGTCTGATCTGGGGGGAGGGGGAGACATACCAGGTTCCTTATCTTATGTTCCTCAGCACTCCCCTGCCTTCCCCTTTGCCCCATTCCAGCCCCAGGCACCCCTGACGGGTGGCCGTCACCTGCGCAGGATGTAGATGCTCCCGTCCCGGCAGGCCACCGTGACCCGGTACTCCACATCGAACTGCCCCATCACGTCCAGGAAGGCTGGCACGCTCGGCAACGTCATCTGCGACAGCAAATGGAGAGCTGGGGCAGCCCCACACCCATGGGAACGAGCTATATATGAGCAGGGGTCCCTCACCTGGTGCTGAGATGCAGCCACCTCTGGGGTGGGATGCGGGGACTGTTTATATAGGGACCCTCTTACCCGGCACCCCACTCACCTTGGCCAGGATAGTGAATGCCTCAGGGTCCAGGATGAGGACATCGGCACTCTCCGTCCCGATCACCAGGCAGCTGACTGCATCCTCATCCGCCATGTTCTTCTTCAGCGTGCTCATGCAGGTGATGACAGTCTGGACAGGGAGATGGGCATGAGAGGGGCATGGACCTCCCCCTTCCCCGGTCCCCCTCTCTACCCAGGGAGGGCAGTGCCAGTCTCCCCAGGGGTATGCTGGGAAGTAAGGGTACCCGGATGGCCATGCTGGGACCCACAAGACATCGGTGGGGAACTGGCAATGCTAGAATACCCCCTTTCTTTAACCCCCACCCCACCGAGTCCCCTACTCCGGGAGGGTCCACTGGGGAGTTTCCCCCATACCCAGGGCAGGGCAGGACCCACCTGGCGCTTGATCGGTTGCCCCTTATGTAGGTTCACAAAATTCTCCATTTCTGGCACATCTTGGGCCAGGAACCTGGGGGTGGGGGAGACAGAGAAAGGGATTGTGGGATAGTGACAGCCTGCTCTGTGTCCCCCCTACCCCTTAGAACAGGAGCTCTGCTGCTGAGAGCCTTCCAAGCTTTGGGAAAATGTCCCCGCTCCCGGCCTATGCTCCCCATACTACCCGCCACCCCCACTGCCGAGATCCCTCCCCAACCCCCACCTCCCCGGCTTGTGTTCCCCACACCACCCGCCTCCCCCACTGCCGAGATCCCTCCCCGATACCCCCCTCAGCTTGTGCTCCCCACACCACCCGCCTTCCCCACTGCCAACATCCCTCCCCGTTCGTCACCCCTCAGGCTTGTGCTCCCCACACCACCCGCCTCCCCCACTGCCGACATCCCTCCCAGACACCCACCACCCCGCCTCTCCCATTGCCGAGATCTGTCACCCCCCAGTCTTGTGCTCCCTACACTACCCGCCTCCTCCACTGCTGAGATCCCTCCCTGATCCCCACCCCCCAGCTTGTGCTCCCCATGCCCCCCCGCTTCCAAGATCCCTCTCTGATCCCCAACCCCCTGCCTGTGCTCCCTACACCATCTGCCTTCCCCGCTGCTAGGATCCATCCCTGACCCCTTCACACACTCCCTTGGCCACCAGCCTTAATCTCCCTGCTCCAATCTCCTAAAAAAGCCAGGTTCCTAGAGCTCCCAGCCCATGTTTTTGGTGCTAGCCAAGAAATTGCTGGAGGGTGAGGTGCTCATGCCACTCCTTGCCCTCAGTAGTACCATATGGCCTTACCTCAGTGATCGTACTGACAGGGGGATCTCCGCCTTGTCCCTGACACACACCAGGAGAGGAAGATGTTGAACAGAGAGGAAGACATTGGACAGAAACTCAGTACGATACATTCACCATCACAGACCCTGCCATCCCCCCCTCTGCTGTAACCACTAGATCCCACTCCCCTCCCTGAGCTGGGGATAGAACCCGGGAGTCCTGGCTCTCAGCATGCCCGGCTCTAACCTCAAGGATCTCCCCAGAGTCCACACCCAGGGATCGAATGTTAAATGCCTCTGGCATTAGCTCCCAGCACTTGCTAAGCCAAGGACCAGGATGGAGTTTCTGGGGCCGGGCGTGGTGATGTGACAGTCCATGGAGGGAAGGAAGAGCCACTCACCGGATCCCCTCCAGCATTTCCTTCAGAGTCAGGGGGTCGATCATGTCCTGGAACGAGATGCAGATAGAGAGAGATGGGAAGGCACATGACTATAAGCTGGGAATAGAACCCAGGAGTCCTGGCTCCAAGCCCCTCCATTTTAACCACTAGACCCCACTCCCAGAGCTGGGTCTGATGTGGAGTGCCAGGGAGGGGTGGGCCCATTGGTTTGAGGTGGGGGGCAGGGGTGTGGACAGGTACCCTGGGCTGGCCATGCCACCCCCCACCTGCTCACCTCTTTGGCCTGCTCCCAGACGTCCTGCTCCAGGGGGTTGGCATCCAGGGGGGGCAGGGTGAATTTGAAGTAGGGCCGCAGGTTCTTGTAGACATAGACGAATGGGCCGGAGGCCACGGCCACGGCAGGCGTGCGTGGCTCATTCTGGTCCATCAGGAAGGTGGCGATGGCAGACGGCAGGTCCAACAAGGTGCTCTCGCTGGCCAGCCCCGTGCCCCGGTACACCTTCAGCCTCATGGTGTGCCCAGCCATGCCCAGGTCACCCACCACCAGCTGGGGGGGTAGACAGAGACAGAAGGGCAGTGCTGGGGGGTCCTCACCCCCAACCCCAGGGCAGCTCCCACCTTCTGGGCTGGGCACAGGCACCCTCACTCCCTCCTGCCCAGAGAGGCAACCGGCCCAGAATACTCACTCCCACCCCAAGAGACAACCCCCACCCTGAACGCCTGCCCCCACCCTGCCCCAAGAGACACACTCCCCATCCAGATGCTGTTTGCCCCTGGGGGGGTTGCCAAAGCCAGGGTGGAGTGTGAGGGATACCAGGCTGATCTGGGAGGTGGCGGGGAGGGAGGGGGGGAGGTACCAGGCTGGATAGGCCCATTGCCTGGGGGGGCGGGTAGGCAGGCCAGCCTTCCTCACCTTGTACTCTCCATCGCCATGCAGGTCAGCCAGTGCTGGAACAAAAGAGAGATGTGGAGTCAGCATCCCTGACAACCTCCCCCCGTGCTAACCAGGTCCAGCCATGCCCAGTATCTGCATGGGAGACCAAGGGGACGCTCTCCCCTCCCAGTTAATGCTGACCACAGTGCCCCAGCATAGTGACAGGGGGCACTGTGCTGCAGGGGGTGGGATTAGTAGGAGGTGTTCTCTCCTCGCAGATGTGCTGGCTCATTCCATACCAACTGAGGAGGCTTGTGCTCCAAAGCCATGTAATAATTTGAAGGACTTTGAGATGAAAGGGGCTCTGGAAACATGGAGTGTAAGAGCATGACTGGGAGCCAGGACTCCTGGGTTCTATCCCCAACTCTGGGAGGGGAGTGGGGACTAGTGGTTAGAGCAGATGGGCTGGGAGCCAGGACTCCTGGGTTCTATCCCTAGCTCTGTAAGGCAGACTATCTAACCACTATGCTCAGTGCTCTGTAACCACAGGGCTGTGTCTATCACTGCTGTGCATCTGGTTCCCCTCTGGGATGCTCTCAGCAGGGTCTCATAAATGTCCACAGTGGCATGAAAGGTTGGGGGATATGCCCTAGGGGAGACCCCTGTAATGGGTGGCCCTCCACAGGCCCTAGCTAGCATGAGCCCAGCAGTATTAGTTATTATCCCTAGCAGCACAGCTCCCATCTATCTTCCCCTCCCAGGGACGTTAGTGGTGGACTCGATGAAGGCAAGGTGCCATAGAAGGGGTTAGAGACAAGGTATTGGACCAACTTCTGTTGGTGAGAGACAAGTTTTCAAGCTACACAGAGCTCTTCCTCAGGTGTGGGAAAGGTACTCTGAAAGTGTCTCTCTCTCTCTCACCGGCACAAGTTGGTCCAATAAAAAATATTCCCTCCCCCACCTTGTCTCGCTAATAACCTGGGACTGACACAGCTACAACTACACTGAATACAACAATTAGAAAGGATTACACAGGGCCCTGGAATCCAGGGCTGCTTGCTATGCACTACAGTTAGTTATTTAATGGTGATCTGAGGCAGGCTGGGAACCAAGCTTCTAACCTCAGCTTTGGGAGGGGAGTGGGGTCCAGGAGGTTAGAACTGGGGGGGCTAGGACTCCTGGGTTTATATCCCCAGTTCTGGGAGGAGATAATGAACACAGTTATAAGGTTTTCTTCCCAGCACTATCAGGAATGCAACAGCTGCTTTCCAGTGAGTTCTCCTTGGAGGACCTAGAGATGTGGAGCTGGGGCTCTGTCACTGAAGGGTGGGAGGGGGTTAAATCCTTAATGGAGAACACTTTCCTGCCAACCGGGCCTCAGGCCTCAGAGTTAAATAAGCATCAGACCATCCCCTTCATTGCCTTTCCCTGAGTTTTTAAGTTCCATGTCCTGTTTGCTGTGGCTGTGCGTCTCACACACTCACCTTGAGAGAGAGACGACTATGGAGAGAACAAGAGCTCCCATCCCTGTGAGTGTTAACAAACCTGGGTGGGTGGGTGGGAGGGAGGGTTTATTTCGTATTCCCAGCATTGGGATCCCATGTCTCTGTACATAACTATGCTTTGCCATCCGCCAGCACCACACATGCTTAAGTGACCTTGAGAAGAGCTTCCTTTGCGAGGTACCTCACTAAGTTATTGATGGAGAATGTGAGGGGCAGATAAGGGAAAGGACTTATCTAAGCACCTACAGAGACAACATGGCAGGGTCAGGAACAGAACCCAGCTGTTTGGATTCTCAGCACCCCACCGCCCACACATTATAACCACTGGAATAGAAACAAAAAGTCCTGATTCCCAGCCCCCCTCCAATCTAACCACTAGCCCTCGCTCACCTCGCAGAGCCAGAACTCCTGGCCCTTTTCCCCCTCCCTCCCCACCTCTAACCACTCAATAGGCCTCCACCCAGGAGAATCCCACTGGCCCATTCCCCAGCTCTCTCAGCTCAGGGCACTTTATGGGAGGATCCTGGACTTACCGATGCAGGAGGAAAAGGTGTAGAGATTGGCCATGGGGTCGTAATGGGCATCCAGCCATTTGGAGTTGGCTTCATTACTGGAGAGGGATGTGGACAGGGTGGGGACAGAAAGAGACAGGTAGACACAGAGCGACAGTGAGAAACTGGGATATATTTCAATCAATCAACACATGGAACAGAAATTCCAGCCACCCCAATCCTTCCCCATCTGCTCTAACCACTGGACCCCACTCTCCTCCTAGAGCTGGGCTAGAACCCAGGAGTCCTGGCTCCCAGCCCCTCCACTACTCTAACCACTGGACCCCACTCTCCTCCTAGAGCTGGGCTAGAACCCAGGAGTCCTGGCTCCCAGCCTCCCACCCCCCGCTGGGAAGAGGATCCCAGTCATTGCCACCCCCAGTTAACCAGGCCCATGAAAGAGGGGTTCAGGGATCCCCCCACACACACACACACCTCTCGCTGCTGGAGGAGGCGGCAGCCGCCATATCCTTCTGCAGGACTGGCAGGATCTGTTGCTACGGCAACCCAATGGCTGTGGATGGGAGTAAACGGAAAACAGTCCCCTAGCCAGATACGGTGTCGCACTCAAAAGGGTCCTTCCGGGGGAGACTAACCCTAGCAACTCAGGGTTCCGGATGCGTGGGGACTGTCTCCGCCCCACCTCCCACCCCACATGCACCCCCATTGAATCTGGGGCGCACGGCGGTGGAAGCAGAGCAGCTCCTGCAAGGGAGGAGTCACCCCAAGAACCTGACTTCCACCTGGATCCAGTCTCCCCCTAGGAGCCATGCTGGGACCCCCAACTTGACTGATCCACAGTACAGGCACCAGTGCCAGTGTCCCCAGGAGGGGAAAGGCCCTGTATCTCATACCCCTGCACCAGCCAGTCCCTCCCACAGCCCTGGGCCCAGATCAGAGCCAGCAGCCCCTTCCCCTGCCCCCTAAGCCAGCTGGGCCACTCTCCTTTGAAAACAAGAGTCTGAAATGCACTGGTCTGGCTCCTGGAGATCCCGGCTGAGCTGAGTCCCGGGCCCAGATGCTCCATATGGTTCTGCAGGAAGAGGATCACCCCCTGTCACATGATAGGAAAGGGAATGAACAGGGGAATTCAGAGATTCCATGGCCAAAACAGACTACCACACCCATCCAGCCCAAGCCCTCCAGCACACACTGGCGGTATCATTTCTCCCAGGTGCTGGATTAGAGTAAGATGTCTCATTAAAGGCTCCAAGCGATGGTGAATCCCTCCACCTCCTCGGGGAAGCCCTCCGAATGGCTGTGGAAATTGCATCTGAGATCAAGGTTAAATCAGTCTAAATTCAACTTCCAGCCATTGGGTCTTGCTAGGTCTTTGCAGCCATGGTGAAAAGTCTCCACTACCTGCTCTCTTTTCCAAGTACCTACACCCAGCGATCAAGTCAGCTCTCACCCTTCGCTTTGATCAGCTGAATAGACTGAGCCCATCATGCAATCCTGGCTCATTTTTGTGGCCCTCCTTTGAACGTTCCACACCCTGGTGGAAGTGTGTACACCCAAACCGGACACAGCATTCGAGCAGCAGTCACACTGACACTGGGGACATAGGCAAGATCATTCCCTGCTACTCACTATCCCGGCTCATACACCCAAGGGTCACGTTAGCCCTTTTGGCTGCAGGGCTGCACTGGGAGCTCATATTGAGGCAATTATCTGTGATGCCAGCTACATTCTTTTCTGAGTCACTGCCTGAACCTGCATTGTTGGCTCCCAGACATATTACCTTGAATTTGGATGTACTGAAACTTCTCAGGGTTCTCTGGGAATGGAGTGAGGTCTAGTGGTTAGAGCAGGGGGAACTGGGAGCCAGGACTCTCGGGTTCTATGCCCGACTCTGGCAAGGAAGTTGTTTTGGTGGCTTGTGCTGGTGGAAGGGAATGGGAGCCAGGACTCCTGGTAGAAGTTGGGGGCGTGGGAGGGGAGAGAGAGTGTTAGACACTAAGGCCCATTAAACCTCCTGCCATTTTGCTGAGGCTGTGGTGAGGAGCCCCATTAAGGCTCATGTGGGACGAGCTCCCCCACCCTTGTTTGACACATCGGACGCAGCAGAAAGAGACGAGAGGCAGGTACAAAAGCTGAGTGTATTGAGTCCCCTGTGCAGTGGGGGGGTTGGGTCTCCCTGTTCTCAGCCCTGGCTTGCCCAGAAGTGGGCGTCAGCGTCCGACAGCTCCAGCAGATGTCGCTCCAAGAGCTCAGTATCCTCAGGGAATCGCTCGGAGAAGGAGCGGATCAGTCCGGCTGCGGTACCCTCGTACTGCACCAGGGTCACATCCTCGCCTAGGGAGGAGGGGGGAGACAGGGTCATGGCATTGCCCTCATCACAGCCCCCCACCTCACCTCCACCCCACTCCCTTCTCTCTCTCACACACACACAGGCCATGTCTCATGTCCTTGCCTGCAGAGGGAGAGGGGGTGAGACGGGGTCACCGTGTTTCCCCCACACCCTGCTCCATCACAGCCCTCTGTATTGCACCCACCCCCTGCTCCCGTACCCTTCCACCTGCCCCTACCTTGTCACCCCACGTCAACCCCTCATGGGCTCCAATCTTAGCCCACAACGCCTTCTTGGCGCCCTCTCCACCCTGCACCTGGCACCAAGGCCCCATGGGTCTGAACTCACAGCTGGCATAGGATTGGGGTAAACCAAGGCTCAGTTACCCGAGGGGGACAGCTGGGGTGGGAGTTGTGGGGCAGAACTGTACCCGCCCTGTGAGTGTCACCCCAGAGCAGGGTGCATGGGGGAATCGGGGGGACTCCATACCCTCCAGGCAGTGTTACCCTGTAGTGAGGTAGATAGAAGGTTGGGCAGTGCCGGGGGCTGGGGGATTCCATACCTTCCAGGTGGGTGTTGGCCTGCACAAACATCTTGCGTGCCTCCTTGCGTAGCAGCACGGTGTCGCGCAGGCTCAGGAAACGCTCAGGCCCCTCGTCTGTCACGGCTGAGAAACCCCCGTAGAGCGCCCGGCCCCCCGCCACATCCGCCGTCGACTTCAGCACCTGCAACACAAAGGGGGCTGAGACCCAGCCAGGCCCCCCCCCCCGGCAGAACCGCCCCGTGCCCCCACAACACAGCCACGGCCCCACCACCCCCACCATGGTCCCCCTCACAAGAACAAGCACTGCCTCACTGAGCCCCATTGTCGAGTAGCACAGCACCCCCATTGGGGCCAGCACTGACTGAGAGGAGAGCGCCCCCTACTGAGCCCCCAGCTTGCTCCCTGCAGCCCTGCCCTACCCCTCACCTGCAGCCTGCGCAGGAACCGCTCGATGGCCGGCTTCCCCACGGGCAGGATCTTGTTGCGGTTGAGAGTGATGAGTGCATCGGGTTTGCCATCAGCGCCCGTGGTGTGTTGCAGCGACACCAGCCCCTCGCCCGCCTCCAGCAGCACCCGCAGGATCACGAAGCGCGCCTGCATGTGAGCCTGGGGGAGAGCAGCAAGGTGCAGTGATGAGCCCAGGAGTCCTGGCTCCCAGCCCCCCTCCGCTCTAATCCAGTAGATCCCACTCCCCTCCCAGGGCTGGGATAGAACCTAGCTCCCCCCACACACTACAGCCCTGCCTGCCACCCCCCCGAGAGGAGGAGTCAAAGGCTGCCCTGCCTCCTTTTAAAGGGCCAGTGCTCCCCCCCCGCCCCCCAACTCACCTGGCGCCAGGTGCCGGTCTCAGGGGTGTAGAACTCCAGCCCTAGCAGCCCAGCCCGCACCATGTTCAGCCAGTTGATGTAGATCACGTCTTCCGCATCCTCGCCTTCCAGCTCAAAAATCCTGGGTGGGGGGCAGGAGGGACTGAGGGAGGCCCACTGGGGAACCCCCAACCTCCCATCCCCACCACTGGGGGGATTGTTGCTGAATTCCTAGACCAACTCTCCCAAACTCTGCAGGGTACCCCCTCCTTCCCCCCAGCCATGACCCCCCAAAACTCCACAAGGTTTCCCCATCCGGGATCCACCCCTGATGAGCCCTCTGCAAATACACCAGGTCCCACACCGTAGATCTGGGAACAGGGGATGTGTCTGGATGTGGGGGGCCTGGATACAAAAGCCTCCCCCACTCACCACCCCCTCCATACCCAGATAATATGACCCCCCCATGACAGCCACCCCCACCATCCAGGTGCACCCAGGCTCCTCACCGGAGCACGTCCTTGTTGAGGCAGAGGTAGAGCCCCACGCACTCGGCCCGACACTCCTCGTAGCTCGATGCGATGGTGGAGAACTTGCTGTCCCATGTCTCGCCGCCCTGGTACCAGCTCTGGATCTGTGGGGGGGACAAAGTTAGGGGGCAGGGCTGGCACCTGAGGGAACTCTATAGGCAATGTGAGGGGCAGGGCTAGGGGGCTGGGACTGATACCCAATGGGACCCTATAAGTAATGTGAGGAGGAGGGGCCTGGGGAGACACGCATGGGGATATTATAGCGGTTGGGGTGCAGGGCTGGCAGGTGGGGGGCACCCCAAGGTGATCACAGAAGTTCAGTGTAAGCTGGCTCTGCCACTTCCCTTCCCCCATTAAGACCATTACTCTCCCCACCCTCCCCCATCACCATCACTTTCCCTCCCAGCCCCCTTACCAGTTCCCCCGTCTCCGGGTTAATCACAGCCTCTCTGTTGAAGTTACAGGTGCCCTTCTCCTCCTGTGGAATGGGGGAGACGTTAGCATCCATCGTCAGACAGCACACCAGCTGTGCTAGCCCATGGGGAGAAGCATCATCCCAAACACTGTGTGCAGGGATCCTTTGCCTGCAGCAGAGATGCAGCCTCCTCTGGGGTGGAGTGCAGGGGCTGTTTATACAGGGATCCTTTCCCCCTCCCACCCCATCCCCTACCAAGGGGGTGCTTACCTGCACAAAGAGCTTCCCACTGCCGTGCCCCAGCAGCTCGTGAAGCCCGACCTGCACCTCAAATGATGGCCCCTTCCACTTAATGTACAGGTCCTGCAAGAAACCCACAGCCTCAGCCAGCTATGGTGTGCGGTGCCCCTTCCTCCCAACCCACAATCCATGCTATCCCAGCCTTGGCCTTCCCCCAACCCCCACAGCTCTGCCGATGCCCCTCAACCCCTACCCACAGCTCCGGGCTCTCACACACCTTGTCCTCCTCAGCAAGGAAGGTCAGTTTGTCCTTCTGGGTGGCATAGGCCACTGACAGCACGTTGCCCAGGGACACGTTCTTGAAACCTTCGGTCTGGCGGATGTCGTCATCTGGAGAGGTGGGGGAAGCAGACACTCGGCTCAGCCCCACCTGCCCCACACTGTAGCCCCAAACCTTCTCCCTGCAGCACAGTGCCCCCTAGCACCGCACTAGGGTCAGCAGTGACTAGGAGAGGGGAGAGTTACACTCCCAGCCAGGAGAGGCTGAACCGCAGTGATCTGACCTCTCCAGGAGATGAACCTCCCTAGAAGCTGCTGTAGACTGTTCCAGGGAAAGCTGCCAGGGAAGATTTCATTATTTACAAACACTTTGGCTGGGAGAGCATTAGAGGACTGTCACATGGAGGTAGGAGGATTTTTATACCAGCCAAAGGATGGTCTGCAACTCTCTGGGCATTTCTGGGACAAGTCGCAGTGAAACTGCAGCAAAATGTCGACTTGCTTTAATCAAATATGTAAACCATTGCAGGAAGAGTTGGAGGATCAGGGACTGTCTACGTTGCTGGCATTACAAGATAAGATAATTGCTGCAGCAATTGGGGAGCAAACAGAAACAACTGAAGAAGAGACAATTCAGATACAGAGTGCTGAAATATTTAAATGGCTTGAAATACAGTCTCAGGAAAGCATGAATGAAATTAACAAGCCAAACCCCTGTGGAAAATCTGCCACCCCCAACCCAGAAAATAGAACCAAGTCTAAGGAAAGATTTTAAAACAACAGGACAGACTAGGAATGCCAACCAAGAGGACAGGCTAAGCCTAAACCAGTCTGGTTTATCAAACTGAAAGTGCAATTCAAAAGGGGTACGCTGAGGCAGAGACAATGGAAGCTGTGATCAAGGCAGTTTGCCCAGGACTGAGCTTCAGGAGTTACTTGGAGGGAAAAACTAATCAGAGCCTGCCAAAACTGAGGGTATATTAAGGTCCTATTACCAGGAAAAAGATGCAACTGAACTTCCCCTGCAGCTCTCAAGAGCAGCATAAGATGACACATCTCAGGATTTGCTACTCCCAGCCCTTGATCTGAGACAGAAAGTACTGTCTGCTTCACAAGAAGCTGATTCTCACTGAAAATATGATGCTGTGCTACAGATATGACTTTACTGGAAACCAAGCTATCTGGTATTACCTTAAAAATCCAAAAGCAGGTACATCAAGAACCACATGAAGAGATGGGACATTGAGGAGCAGAGCAAGTAATCAGTCTTGCAAGAGATTGGTTTTATTGGCCACAGACGAAGAGAGACAGACATTGTCACTAGAGTCTGTCCACACGACAAGCAAAAGAACCCTCACCAGCCTACCAGAGCACCATTAACTCACAGTTAAAACAGAACCATTTGGGCTTGTATCAAGAGACTTCTTGCATCTAGACAGAAGCAAAGGAGGATATGAATACATCTTAGTCATAAGGGATCACTTCACTAGGTATGTCCAAGCCTACCCTCCCACCACCGAGTCAGGAAACACCGTGGCAGACTAGATCTTCGGTGACTTTGTTTTAAAATTTGGTTTCCCCAAAAGGATCCAAGAGGCAGAGTTTGAAAATCATTTATTCCACAGGTTACAGCACTACAGTAAAACAAACTCCTTGCACAACTCCAAAGCATCCATGGGGCAAAGAGCATGTGGAAAGGCTGAATCAGGCTCTGCTGAGTAGGTTGAAAACCTTGCCGGAAGAACAAAAGTCAAATTGATAGGATTCCCTTAATAAAGTGATTTTTGCCTATAACTGTACATGAAATGAGCTACTCGGTTCTCATCCTTCTGTTTATTATATGGAAGTTCAGCATATTTGCCCATTGACATTGCATTTGGTTGATCTATAAACTCTCAATCTGTACCTGGGAACCGTAAAGATTATGTTGAGAAATGGAAAAAGCAGATGAAAGAAGCTTACAAACCAGCATCAACATGTTCTAAAAAATCTGCTACTCACGAAAGGAATCACTGTGATTAGAAAGTGCACAGTGCTACCCTCTTGCCAGGTGCACCAGTACTTGTCCAGAGTCTCCCAGAGAGAAGGGGCCCAGACAAATTAAGATTGTAGTGGGAAGATAAAAAATCATGTAGTACTTCACAGGGAAGGGGACAGTCTAGTCCAGGGGTAGTCAATTATATTTTGATCAAGGTCCAAATTTCTTGGTCAAGGTATAGTCAAGGTCCAGACTCCAGGGAAAATAATAAAACCCAACAACAACAACAACAATAATAATAAGTAGTAAATAAAAAGATGTTGGGGTCCGTTCAAAAGCATCTGGCGATCCGGATTGGGCCCATGATCTGCCTATTGACTACCCCTGGTCTAGTCTATGAAGCACAAGCAGAAGACAGGAAAGGAAATGTTTGCAGTGAAGAACCCTATCTTCTACTTCCCTATGACTTCCCCTTGGATGTAATACCACTACAGAAGACACACAGGACAAGGCAAACTAATACCGAAGGAAATTAAGATGAGGACAGGAATTCGGACTCCAGGGACTCTGAAAGTGAGAGTGAAGATGAACTACATTGCTGATGGTATCCGATACTGCCCATGGCACAGAGACTCTGAATCCACAAATATTTCTTCCCCAGCTGGGAAATGAGGATCCTAGTGACCCTTGGAAACTGCTGGTCACATTGATGGGACATTTGCAACAGCCATTGAAAGACAGGATTATCAAAATGTGACCATGGAACCTGAAACCAGCAATGCTCCCCGGAGGACAGATCACTGACACACAAGGTCGGCTGACTAGGAAGAGAAGAGCCCCGCAGAAGCTGATATAAGGCACCTACTTATCAAAATCTAAATCCAACTATTGGACCGGTGAATGCACCAGGAGGGTATCCTCATGTTTGTCACATGTCATACCCAGTACCTATTCCTGCACCTTATCCGGCATTCTATTCAAGACTGATGATCATGTAGGGGATATTGAATTACACTGTGGATGTTGATCTACTGCGTTTTATGGCTCTGGATAGTTTGTAATTCTGTTAATTTAGTGTATTTTTCTAAGTAGCTTGCCATATGACCAGTAACTTGGAGTTACATGGTGATGCCACCGATCACATAGGAATTGTTATTCCATAAGATATGAACATCTTTGGGGACTGAAGGTAGGGTGACCAGCAAGTGTGAAAAATTGGGACAGGGGATGGGGAGTAATAGGCACCTATATAAGACAAAGCCCCAAATACCGGGACTGTCCCTATGAAATCGGGACATCTGGTCACCCTAATTGAAGGTGTTCAGAACTGACTATTCTGTTGGACAGCGGAACTAAAATTGCTGCAGAAACTTTCTGCTGAATGTGAAATAAATGGGAGAGAGCTGCAGAAGGTCCCACTGTCAGTCCCAGAACTTGTGACAGACAAGAGGCTCAAATAACAATGACAGTGATGTGCTGGGACTATTGCTAATAACTCAAACGGATGGACTGGGTTCTGTTTTGCTCGGGAAGACATTACATGAATGGGGGGGAGTGTAGTACTCCAAAGGGAATGTCAGGGTTAGATTTGCCTGTGCCATGTCCCTTTAAAGATTGAAGGTCTGCCAAGGGGGTCCAAAGGGGAAGCTCTGGTTGCAGCAGCATCTGTGCTCTGAAAGCACTGAGCAGTAATGGGGCTTGTGCAACGTGTGTGGGTGTGTTCAGGTTTTGATACAGAGCTTAATAAAACTCAGTTTTAAAACTGTCCCTGGACTGGAGTGTAACAAGAGCGCCTATTGTACCCTCCACCCTGCTCACTGCAGCACAGTGCCCCCCTAGTGCTGCATTGGGGTCAGAACTGATTGCAAGGGGAAAACACCCCCTACTGAATCCTCCCTGCAGCACAGCGCCCCATAGGGCCTTGCTAGGGCATTGAGGCCAGCACTCACCATGAGGCGAGAGCATGTCACGGGGACAGACCAGCAGGCCTTACATGTGGTCTGGTCTCCCGTGCCAATGGCTGGGATGCAGATGATTGTGGATAGTGTCAGGGTGGAAGAGGATTGTGGATAGCTCCTGGGAGGCACATGGGATTCTGGGAAGGGATGCAGGCAAAGAGGATTCTGGGTAGCCCCCGGGGAGGTGCAGAGCACTGTGGGCAGAGGTGCAGGCACAGAGGATTGTGGGTAGTGCTCACAGTTGGGGATGTTGATGCCAGCCGGGATCCCACTGCCTGCGAAGGTCAGCACATCCAGCGAGGTGAAGTCCGGCGTGAGGAAGGTGTCCTTCTCGAAGGCACGGGGCCAGGGCAGCTCCAGCAGCAGCTGCTCAGCCGACTCCACCAGCTGCGCAAATTTGGCGCTCATGGCCTTGTTCACGACAGCCACAAATCCTGGGGGGGTGGAGGGGGCGGGGGGAAGCGGGTGCTGTGGATGGGGCTGGCTAGTACTGCCCCGCCCCTGCCAGCCAGCCACCCTCTGCCCACCACCACCACAAGCCCCCCAAACCCACTGCAGAACGCAACCCCACACAAAACACCCCAACAGTCGCACAAAACTATACCCCTCCCCTACAACTCCCACAAAGCAATTACAATATATGACCACCATCTCCAAAACACACCTACAGTACACAATTGCAAGCAACACACAGCCACACACCCCACTGAAAGAATGACATTACACAACTACACAACCAACTCCCCCCAGCAAACACCCTAACACAGTTACAGTACAAAAGCACACCCAGAAAAACAAAAACACACACATGTCCACAGCCAACCCATCCCCTCCCTCCCACTACTCCAACCCCTCCTGGTTCCCCAGGGTCCTTTGAGGCTGGGATCTGGGGGCCTCGTGTTTTACCTTCAAACTCCCCCCGGGAGCCATAGGGGTCTCGGTAGCTTTCAATAAAACCGATGTAACTGTGGAGGGAGAGAGCACATTAAATGGCCTGGCCTGGCCTGCCCTGTGGGGGGCTCTAAGAGACAAGCCCCCTGGTTCGCTGATCCCAGGAGGCGAATGTCCCTATCAACAAACCCCTCTCCTCTCCCAACCCTCCCCCCCCCACCCCCCAGCTGGCACCTGACTTCTCTCAAAACCCGTGGCTGCCAGCCCTCCCTGCTCTAACCCACTGAACCCCACTTCCCTCCCACAGCTGGGGACAGAACCCAGGAGTCCCGGTTCCCAGCCCCCACCTTTCGACAATAGGCCCCTTGTCACGGATCCAGCAGCGGGAACCTTCCTTGTGGGCCGCAATGGAGCCCTGAGTGAAGCTACGGATGTAATGCTCCAGCATGTGCTCCTGGTTGGTGTTGGCAGCATGAGCCTGGGAGAGAAGAGGGTCAGACACCTAGCTCATCAACGACTATTCATCTGGCTTCAGCCATTCCTCTCCCCACCCCCCAATAAATTCCTCCTCCCCCATCACCATCTCAACCCCAGGAAGTGAGAACCCAGGAGTCCTGGCTCCCAGCCCCTCCCCACTCTCCTCCCAGAACTGGGGACAGAACCCAGGAGTCCAGGCTCTCAGTCCTTTGTCCCTAAGACTATCTTCTCTCTCAGGATATAAAACCAAGGTTTCCCCTTGGTGGCAGAGTTAGGGTTTAAAACCTACAAAAGCCACTGGGAGAGACCTCCCTCCCCCCACAGCTCAGTGCGCACACAGAGCGGGGGCGGCAGGGGGACACATGCCTTGGTGCGCTGTAGGTTCTCCACCACTCTCTCCAGCAGGGGTGCGTAGTCCCCGCGGGTCACACGGAACGTGCAGCCCTCAAACTCAAAGCTGCGTAGCTTGGGGGACAGCTCATGGTCGACGGGTGCATCTGGGGAGAGACCCAGAGAGACAGATAATTCAATGGGGGAAGGGAGAGAGTGGGGAGCACAGGCCGGGAGCTAAGCATGGGGGTGGGATCCAGGCAGCAGGTGAGGGGGGAGTACAGGTTGGGGGATTGGGGAGAGATCCAGGCAGTGAGGGGGCAGAGAAGGGGGAGTCTTACCAGTGCCCAGCACTGATGCCAGCCGCACCTCATAGCATGTCTGCCCTGCCTTGTCCTTCTCCTTGAAGAGCCGCGTGTTGTAAGCACTGATGTTCTGAAAGAGATGCGGAGATGGTGCTGGAGGGGGTGGGAGATTTACCCCATCTGACCCCCCACTTCAATGGGCACCCTACAACCCCACGCAGAGGTCCTGGGATCAGAGTGGAGGATGGGAAACCTGGAGGGCGCAGACCCCAGGAGGTCTGATGATGGGCACTGCCCTATGGGCACAAGGGCCGTAGCAATGCAGAGGCAGCAGACACACCCCACAGAGGTGGTCAGGCCTTGGGGCTGCCCTGTGCGGGGCTGTCTGGGGGGACCCGGGGAGATGTCCCATGTCAGTGTGCCAGCAAGTACCTGCGAGTCGAGGAATTTCTGGGCTAGCTGGGCATCCTCCAAACAGCAGTTCCCGGAGAAATAGGTAGTGGTGCCCTGAGGGGGAGGGCAGGGTGTTACAGAGAGACCACTAACCCCCCCCTCCCCGCCACCAACTGAAACCGCTCACTCACCCCCTCCCCGCCGCCAGCCATGCCCACTGAACCCCCATCTCCCTGCCGCCAGCCACGCCCACTGAGGCACCCCCCCTGCCGCCAGCCACGCCCACTGAGACACACAGCCCTGCCGCCAGCCATGCCCACTGACCCCTCATCTCCTCGGGCTGCCAGGGCGGATAGAAATTCATTTTTTTTAATCACATTTTTTATTTTACATCCAATTTTTTATCATTCTATCAATTTCTCTTTCCAAAGAAAATAAGAATATAAGAACAGCCATATTGGGTCAGACCAAAGGTCCATCTAGCCCAGTATCCTGTCTTCTGACAGTGGCCAATATCAGGTGCCCCAGAGGGGATGAACAGAACAGGTAATCATCAAGTGATCCATCCCATCGCCCATTCCCAGCTTCTGGTAAACACAGGCTAGGGACACCATCCCTGCCCATCCTAGCTAATAGCCATTGATGGACCTATCCTCCATGAACTTATCTAGTTCTTTTTTGAACCGTTATAGTCTTGGCCTTCACAACATCCTCTGGCAAGGAGTTCCACAGGTTGACTATACATTGTGTGAAAAAATACTTCCTTTTGTTTGTTTTAAACCTGCTACCTATTCATTTCATTTGGTGACCTCTAGTTTGTGTGTTATGAGAAGTAAATAACACTTCCTTATTTACTTTCTCCACACCAGTCATGATTTTATAGACCTCTATCATAGCACCCTTAGTCGTCTCTTTTCCAAGCTGAAAAGTCCCAGGCTTATTAATCGCTCCTCATAGGGAAGCTGTTCCGTACCTCTAATAATTTTTGTTGCCCTTTTCTGAAACTTTTCCAATTCCAACATATCTTTTTTGAGATGGGGCGACCATATCTGCAAGCAGTATTCAAAATGTGGGCATACCACGGATTTATATAGAGGCAATATGATATTTCTGTCTTATTATCGATCCCTTTCTTAATGATTCCCAACATTCTATTCACTTTTTTGATAGCTCAGTGGTTTGAGCATTGGCCTGCTAAACCCAGGGTTGTGAGTTCAATCCTTGAGGGGGCCACTTAGGGATCTGGGGCAAAAATTGGTCCTGCTAGTGAAGGCAGGGGGCTGGACTCGATATCCCTTCGGGGTCCCTTCCAGCTCTATGAGATAGGTATATCTCCATATATTATATATATATTATTTTTTTATATTGTTTCTCTTAGCGATTGGCTGAACAAGAAGTAGGACTGAGTGGACTTGTAGGCTCTAAAGCAGGAGTGGGCAAACTACGGCCCAGAGCCGTTTTAAGGCGGCCCGCGAGCCGCATCAGTGGCTCGGCCCTGCTCCGGCGCTCCAGCCAGGGCGCTGGGTCACGGCCGCACCACGTGGCTTGACCCTGCTCCGGCTCCTACACGCTCCAATGGGAGCTGCAGGGGCAGCACCTGCAGACGGGGCAACGAGCAGAGCCGCCTGGCTGTGCCTCCACGTAGGAGCTGGAGAAGGGACATGCCACTGCTTCTGGGAGCCGCTGGGTTAGGAAGCGCCACTTGGAGCCTGCACCCCCTGAGCCTCTCCCTATGCCCCAACCCCCTGCCCCAGCTCTGATCCCCCTCTCGCTCTCCAAACCCCTTGATCCCAGCCCGGAGAACTCTCCTGCACCCCAAACCTCTCATCCCCAGCCCCACCACTTCCCGCACCCCTCCCCCAGCCCTGATCCCCTCCCGCCCTCCGAACCCTTCGGTCCCAGCCCAGAGCACCCTCCTACACCCCAAACTCCTCATCCCCAGCCCCACCCCAGAGCCAGCACCCCCTCCCGCACCCCAATCCCAATTTTATGAGCATTCATGGCCCGCCATACAATTTCTATTCCCCGATGTGGCCCTTGTGCCAAAAAGTTTGCCCACCCCGTTCTAAAGTTTTACATTGTTTTGTTTTTGAGTGCAGTTGTCACAAAAAAACCTACATTTGTAAGTTGCACTTTCATGATAAAGAGATTGCACTACAGTACTTGTATGAGGTGAATTGAAAAAATACTATTTCTTTTGTTTATCTTTTTACAGTGCAAACATTTGTAATAAAAAATAATATAAAGTGAGCACTGTACCACTTTGTACTCTGTGTTGCAATTGAAATTAATATATATTTGAAAATGTAGAAAAACATCCAAAAATATTTAATAAATTTCAATTGGTATTCTACTGTTTAACAGTGTGATTAATGGCAATACATTTTTTTTTAGTTAATCGCGTGAGTTAACTGATCAAATTAGCTATCCTCCAGTCATTTGATTTAAATGATACAAAGTACAGTTAACAGTTCTGCAATTTCACATTTTAGTTCCTTCAGAACTCTTGGGTGAATACCATCTGGTCCTGGTGACTTATTACTGTTTAGTTTATCAATTTGTTCCAAAACCTCCTGTAATGACACCTCAATCTGACAGTTCCTCGGCTTTGTCACCTAAAAAGAATGGCTCAGGTTTAGGAATTTCCCTCACATTCTCAGCCGTGAAGACCAATGCAAAGAATTCAGTTAGTTTCTCTGCAATGACCTTATTATCCTTGAGTGCTCCATTAGCATCTCGATTGTTCAGTGGCCTCACTGGTTGTTTAGCAGGCTTTTTGCTTCTAATGTACAAGTGCTATTAACTTTTTGATTCTTTGGCTAACTGTTCTTCAATGTGCTTCAAATTCAGTTTGAACTCCTGACAGGCTCTGGCAAGGCCAAAACTTACTGCAAACCATTAGAAACACTGAAAGAAATACACAATAATATAATATGCTGCATGGATGAGCCCTCCTCAAATCTCTAAGGGAAGAAGTGCACGGCTTGTGTAATTATATGAGCAATCGGGGCTAAACCATCTTTAACGGCTGAGGACGAGTCAAGCTTTATACATGTCACAATGGCCTGCGTGTCCTGAGGCTGGAGCAGAGAGAGACCTGGGCATGCCATTAGTTTGACAATGAGCAAACTTTGCTATCTGCATTACCTCAAACCACAGCTCTTTCAGTTTCTGTTCTGCACAAAAGCTTCCGCCTTAATTTAGTGCTCTAGTTCAGCGTTTTTCAAAGTTCAGGTTGGGTCGCAGCATGGAAGGCACTGGGTCGCTCTGGTCAGCACCGCCGACCGGGACGTTAAAAGTCCCGTCGGCAGTGCTGCCCAGCTAAGACAGGCTAGTGCAGGGGTTCTCAAACTGGGGGTCAGGACCCCTCAGGGGGTCACGAGGTTATTACATGGGGGGTCGCGAGCTGTCAGCCTCTACCCCAAATTGCGCTTTGCCTCCAGCATTTATAATGGTGTTAAATATATAAAACCATGTTTTTAATTTATAAGGGGGGTCGCACTCAGAGGCTTGCTATGTGAAAGGGGTCACCAGTACAAAAGTTTGAGACCCACTGGGCTAGTGCCTACCTGTTCTGACACCACGCTGTGCCCCGGAAGTGGCAAGCAGCGGGTCCGGCTTCTAGGCAGGGGGACCACGGGGCTCCATGCACTGCCTCTGCCCCGAGCACCGGCTCCGCACTCCCATTGGCCGGTTCCCAGCCAATGGGAGCTGGAGGTGGGGCAGTGCCTGCAGGCAAGAACTGCGCGGAGCCACTTGCGCGCCTTTGCCTAGGAGCCGGACCTGCTGCTGGCCGCTTCAGGTGCAGCACGGTCTGTGATGCCAGGACAGGCGGGAAGCCTGCCTCTGCACCCCGGCTGCGCTGCTGACCGGGACCCACCGGAGGTAAGTCCGTGCTCCAATCCCCCGCCCCAGCCCTGAGCCCCCCCACAAACCTGGAACCCCTTCCTGCACCCTAATCCCCTAATCCCGGCCCCACCCCAGAGCCTGCACCCCCAGCCCAGAGCCCTTACCCCCTCCTACACTCCAACCCCCTGCCCCCGCCCTGAGCTCCCCCAAACCCAGAGCCCTTCCTGCACCCCAAACTCCTCATCCGCAGCCCCAGCCCAGAGCCTGCACCCCAAGCCCAGAGCCCTGACCCTCTCCTGTAACCCGACCCCCGGCTCCAGCCCAGAGCCCCCTCCCACACCCTGAACCCCTCATTCCCAGCCCCACCTCACAGCCCTCACCTACACACCCCAACCTGCTGCCCCAGCCCTGAGCCCCTCCCACACCCCAAACCCCTCATCCCCAGCTCCGCTGGGTCACAGGCATCAACAATTTTCTTCAACTCGGTCCCCAGAAAAAAGTTTGAAAACCACTGCTCTAGTTCAACCAGGAATTAATTCAGGGCAGTCCTATGGCTGTGTTATACAGGAGATCAGACTAGATGACCGCAGTGGTTCCTCGTAGCCTTAGAATTCATAAATCTATAAATCAACCTGTTTGAATGATTTATAACCACCAATGAGAATAAACCTTTCTTTAGGAAAACAACTAAAAAGTACAAAGGCAAAACAAGATGACAATAGATTATTTAAATCAAGGTTTCCTGCTGGCTGATTTAAATCAGTGGTTTAATCACTGATTTAAATCAATCCATCCTAGTTGCTCCCAACCCCCACCCCTCCCCAGACCAGAATCATCATGTGTGTATGCATGGGGCATTACCTTCTCTCTAAGCCCCAGCTGTCTCTGCTGAGGGTCCAGCGAGAACATCAGCTCCCCACACCTATCCCACAGCGACTTCATCTCCTCCGGCTGCTCCTGGAATGCCTGGCTCTGCCAGATCAGCCGCCGGAGCTTGTCCTGGGGGGGAAAGGGGTACAGGGACTGAGCTGTGATGGGGGGAGGGGGATAAGTGGGCTGGATCCATGGGGTGAGGGAGGGCCAAACAGCCTCCCTCCATGGAACATTCAACTCAATCAGGGACCTGCCCCATAGCCAATGAGGGGGAAGGCATCTGGCACAGAGCTCTTGGCAAGAGGATGATGCTGTGTCTGGGGAGCAGTGTCTCCCCATGGAGACTCCAAAACATGTTCCATCCCCATGACTCTGGCATGTGGCCCCTCCCTCCGCCCCCTGCATCCACAGACTCACCTTGGGCAAGTTGGGCACAAACTTGGTGTCCCCAAAAGATTTGTAGTTCCCCATGTTGGAAAAGACGCCAGCAGCATAAACAAGGAACGCCTAGGTGGGGAGAGGAATGATCAGGGTCCAGACAGGCACTCCAGTGCCAGGGAGAACCCAGGAGCCCTGGCTCCCACCCTCCCTTCCCTCCACTCTAGCCTACTAACACCCAATCCCCTTCCAGAGCCAAAGAAACCCAGAAGACCAGCCTCCCAGCCCCTCCCCAGTGCTCTAACCCACTGGACCCCACTCCCCTTCTAGAGCTGGAGACAGAACCCAGATATCTGGGTATGGTGGTACCTGGTACTCCTGGTCAGCGAGGCCAGCGGAGCGTGCCAATTCCCCCAGCTGGTCAGGCTCCTGGGCGCGGAAGAGGCGGGAGAGCAGCACATAGATGGCTGGTGCCTCAGGTGAGGTCTGGAGCAGCACAACCAGCCCCCCATACCAGCAGGCACGCGACAGGTAGTGGGCATAGAGCCGCTCGCCCCGCAGCAGCAGCCGGAAGGCCTCGCTGCAGTCCAGGAGCGCCAGCCCCACATCATTGGGCAGCACGTACTGCGAGTCCACCATCTTGCTGGCCAGCCTGTGGGGAGAGTATGGGTGCCCCTCAGTCCCAACCCACAGCCCGTGTTCTAACCACGAGACCCCACTCCCCTCCCACTTCCAGATTCATCCCTAGGCTGGTTATTGTCCCCGCCCATAACAGCTACAGCAGAAGGTCAGCAAGGACAGACAGGGCTATTGCCCCACAGCTGAGCCAAAGTGGCATGTGCACAACCAGGGACACAGCCACATGCACAACCACACACTCATGCAATGGCCTATCTGACTGACCTACACAACCACACAATTACCCTCCCAAGCAAAACTGTACAATGACACATCCACCCCAAGATGCAGCACCCCAGAGGAGGTTAGGTAAGGGATCCTGTATAAACTTACTGCCCTCACGCCTCACCCTAGAGGCGGCTGCTTCTCAGCATCACCCCCCCCCCCGCCCCCCATGACAGTGCCCTCATTGCGCGGTGCACCCTTATATTGCAGCAACATCTGCACCCACAAGTGCCTGCACACACCCCAGTGCACCCCCTCCCACTCTCCCTGTGCCCAGCCCCCAGCTCACACCGGGTGCCTCCCCAGTCCGGGCAAGGCCTATGCCCCCTGCACCGCGGGGGGGCCTTCACCACCCTCCAGAACTCCCACCGCTCTGAGGATTCCTCCTCCCCCCGAGGCCCCCATGCATGCCCCTCCCCCCGGCAGGGTGCGCGAGACCCGCCCTGCACCCAACTCACCCTACAGCACGCGCCCAGAGCCCCCACCTGCCGCCACTTCCTGCTTGCAGCCCCGCCCCCAGCGGCTTTCCATTCATAACCTCGGCCCTCGCCCACCCACCAATCCGTGCGCTCTGCCGGGGAATCGGACACTCTTTGCAGCCAATCGTGCTTCGGGATGGGAGGACTTCGCTTTCCAAGCTCCTCCGCTGCCACACGCGTTACCCTAAAGGGCTGGTCCGTGATCTGCCGCCTCAGGTGCTGTTGTCATGTAACTAACGGGAGGGGGAAGGTCCCAAATCCCATTGCCCACCCCCGAGCCTGCCAGTCCACCTGCCCCGGGGCTGGATCAGGGCTGGTGCCCCGAGAGGGGAAAGGCCCCGGCTCCCATTCCCTGACAAACCGGATTGGACCTTGCTTTACTTTCCCAGAAGGTCACAGGCTGCCCTGCTCCTGGAGGCCGGGGAAGGGATCAGCCTGCTTTTTAAGTGCAAGTGGCTTTTCCGATTTTCCAGAAAGCTCGCAACCAAACCATGCAGCGAGAGTCTATGGGCGGCCTGTGTCTGCTGGCAATTTTACAGGATTGTGATTATTTATTATGTGTATAACCGCAGCGCCTAGGAGCCCGGTTCACAGACAGGACCCCATTGTGCTAGGCATTGTACAAATGCAGAACACACAGACCCTGCTCCGGAGAGCCTACAATCTAAGTATAAGCCAGGAGACAACAGAGGGATAGAGAGACAGAGAGATGGGGGAGCACAAGGTAACAGCGAGACAGTAGTGGTCAGCATGAGAGGCTGTCTGGTCTCAGCACACCTGCAGCCTCACCCCTGTCAAGTTGTTTCTAGGTGTCACCACCACCGCAGCTACCTGTGGTTGGGGAGTCATCCAAGCCACTCCTCTTCTTGTCTTTGCTGGTTCATTAGTTTCATCTTCTTTCCAGTTTGTATTGCTTGATAACTGAATCCAGGGTCCAGTGTAATCCCATCACATCTTTGGGTCCTGGAAAGGGCTCCTTATGGCATGTGCATCTGGCTGCAGGTTCACGTTGGCCAATGTCAGCGACAACTTTGGATAACAGGAGCCTCTGCGACTCCTGAACTGTCCCAGCCCAAGCCCAAAGGAAAGTGGCTCTTAGCTCCATTTCTGGTCATCCAGCCCCAGTGATGAAGCTCCCAGGACTTGGTGCTCTGGGGACTATATGAAGTTGGTCCAGTGTACTCATCAAAACGCAACACAAACTCCTGCAGGCATGTCTGCCACTGTTCTGTTCACCTACTCCATCAGTGCCCGTACCAAGAGCAATATCAACCAGGCCTTTTCCTTTCCAAAAATTCGTTTTCAGCATAATGCTGCTACCAATACCAAGATACAGCCTAGCTTCTACTCCTTGGGATATCATCCACTATATTATATCCCCTTTATATATAATATAAGTTTGAGTTATAAAATAATCCATAGCTCATATATAGCACTTTCAATGAGTGGATCTCAAAGCACTGTACAAAGGAGGTCAGTATCATTATCCCCATTTTACAGATGGAGAAACTGAGGCACGGAGCAAGGACGGGTCTGTGACAGAGCAAGGATCAGAACTCGGGTTTCTTAAGTTGCAATCTAGTGCTATAGCCAGTGATCCACCCTGACTTTCAGGGCTGCAGGGAACCTCTATGCAAATATAATAATTAATCTAATTAACATCCCCTCCCTTTAACTTTCCCCCTCTCTCCTCTTCCAGAGCCAGGAATAGAACCCAGGAGTCCTGACAGCCAGCCCCTGCCCACCCCCCAACACACTATACCTAGGGCTGCGAGTCTGTCACAGATTCTGAGACTTTCCAGGTCCTCTGTGACTTCTGCAGAGGCTGGTGTGGCTGGCCTGGAGGCCACCCAAGCAACTCGGGCAGTCTGTGGGCCAGCCACACCAGCTGCTGCTCCACACCCTGGCCAGGCTCCAGAGAACAGCCCTGGGGTTCTTCTGGCCAGGGCTGCACTGAGTCCCTGCAGGGGTTTTGAGTCTTCCCCTTGAGGAGGGAGGGCAGGGCCTGGTCTGCCTTCGCAGCCAAGTCTATATCTTCCGCCTCCAGGCCCTGCAGAGACTCCTTTACGGTGCAGGTAGTCCGGCGTGGAGCACGTTGGCGCACGCCTTCCTCCGCCACCTCCGAGGGCTCCGATATGACCGGCAGCTCTTTTTTCTCCATCCGAGGGGTCTTCCGCGAGACCTCTCCGAGCTGCCGGTCTTCTACCAGGACCTCCTCCAGACCTGGAAGCTCTTTTCGGCAACCAGGTCCTTTGTGGCCACCGAGGGGGCGGACCTCCTCGCGGAGCCCCTGCTACACAATCCCAATCTACGTGTGCAGGTGGCGGAGTCTCCCTCGGTGCGCCGGAGGTTTGTCCTGGCAGAAACCACTAGGGTCGGAGACCTCCTGGACTGTGACAGGGGGGACTGGGTGGAACCCCACGTGCTCGGTCGGCGCATGGGGCTCTCCACCCTTCCGACTCCCCTGCGCGTACTCCAGGAGGTGGAGGCCTCCTTGTCACCCGTTTCTCTCGTCTTCCTGCAGCGGGCCCTGTGAGAGGGTGCTCCCCTCCCACCCCTCACCCCGGGCCCTCCGGACATTTTTATTCGGCCCCTGTTCCGCAAGCCCCCCCGGCCTCCCCGTTCCCACATCCCGAGCCAGCTGCGCACTCTGCAGCCGGTCCAGTTCCAAACCGCGCCTAGAGACCAACTGTACACGCTCGTGCTCCACACACTGCATTTCCTCACCCTCGCATCCTGCCCCGACACCAAGTGGCGGGACTATCTTCCACCTAAAGAGGGTGAGGAGCCCCAGTGGGCTAGCCTTTATTCCACCTTGGTCCCACAGCCCGCCAGGGACATCGGTTGGCGGCTCCTTCACGGAGCCGTGAGCACGGGCGTGTACCTGGCGCGGTTCACACCCGTCCCCGAGGCCTGCCCTTTTTGTGGCGTGAGGGAGAACCTGGCGCACGCCTATCTTGAATGCGCCAGGTTGCAGCCCCTATTCCGGCTCCTCCAGAACCTCTTGCTGAGGTTCTGTCTGCACTTTTCCCCGCACCTGTTCCTTTATGCACACCCCATCCGTGGCCCCATGAAGTCGCGAGACCTCCTTGTCAACCTCCTCCTGGCTCTAGCCAAACTTTCCATCTACACTACCAGGAGGAGGATGCTGGATGAGGGGGTGCTCTGCGACTGTGGGGCCTATTTCCGTTCCTCCCTAGTTTCACACATCCGGGCAGAGTTCCACTGGACAGCGTCCGCTGGCTCCCTCGACACCTTTGAGGAGCAGTGGGCGCTGTCCGGGGTTCTCTGCTCGGTGTCCCCATCCGGTACCCTCATTCTGAACCAAAGACCTTCACCGCAATCCCTGTTTTTCTCATTTGTTGTCCCCCGTGTTCATTTGGTCCCTGGGTCCAGTGGTCCCTCCTGCTAGGCTGGGGGAGGGGCCTTTAGAAGTGGGCGGGCTTATGCCCGCCCACCCCCCAGGTTTCCAATAAGACCAGCTGCTGCTGGGGCAGTCTCGAGCCACTGTGCCCCCGCACCCGAGTAGCAGTGGGGGTCCCAGGCTGCACGCTGCTGTCCCCCCCAGAGCACCCACGTGCCCTTGAGCCGCCACCCCCAGATCACCCAAGATTTACTCAGGGATATGTAGTACAAGTCATGGACAGGTCACAGGACATGAATTCTTGCTTACTGCCTGTGACCTGTCCATGACTTTTATTAAAAATACCCATGACTAAAACATAGCCTTAGCTATACCCCATTCTCCTCCCAGAGCCAGGGACAGAACTCAGGTGAGGGGAGTGGAATCTAGTGGTTAGAGCAGGAGGGGCTGGGAGCCAGGACTGAATATGGCAACCCCAGAAGAGAAAGCGATTGTAGAGAGAGACCTTTTTTTAACCTGGAAACAAGAATCAGAAGGGGAAATAGATAATTATGTTAAAGAGCTGAGAACACAGGCATCCATATGTAACTCTGGAGACATTAAAGATTCCCTAAGTAGAGACAGGATCATTTGTGGGACACATGATTCCAGCTTACTAGAAAGATTGTGGGAAGAAACAGATCTAACCCTAGAGAAACGCCTCCAAACAGCAAGGGCAACTAAACTGTCTGGGGAAGGAGCAAAACAGTGACAGTCACTGGTGCAGACCAAGTACACAAGCTCAAGCTAAAGGAACCCAGGGAGTAGGACAGAGACATACCAGCCAAGAATGCAGCCATCATGGTCCAGTGAGTGGCATGAAAGGCAGAAAGGAAAATGCCCAGCCTATGGACAATGGTGCAAGGGATGTGGAATATAAAACCACTTTATGTCTCAATGCCAGTATATGTAGTGACTGAGGATGTAGAGACTTTCAGTGGGGAAGAGGAGATCTACAGTATAACTTTAGCAGGTCCAGAGACACTCGCTCAATGTCCATGCACTGCAGGAGAAAGCTGCCCACCATTCAACTGCCATATTTGCAACTATGCTATTGGATCGACAACCGATTGGACTCGAGCTGGACTGCAGAGCCAGCTGCAATGTAATCCCAGCAACAATGATGAGCAGCAATATTAGACTGAAGTAATGTGACTAAGTGCTGGAGATATACATTCTGAGGCTAGTGAGCAAATGCAGGTGCTTGATAAGAAACCCACGAGACAAGAGACATTGCTTGGAGCTCACAGTAGTTGATATACAGAAGAACCCCCCGCTGCTGGGCGGCCGGGCAGTACAAGCCATGGATCTGATAATAGCACAACACGAGAATACCTTCAACATGTGAGAGGAGGGAGAACAGTCACTGGGAGCCCTATCCAGCACTATATCAGAATATCTATATAATAAGATTCCACAATTTTCACGTGTGTGTGTGTCACTCGGAGGCCTAGACTGTCTGTGGAGTCAGTGTGAAGGGATGGAAGCAGCTACAAGCATGGCTGTGAGCTCTTTTGGTTCAGAATATCACCAGGTTCGATCATCACTGGGTTTCACAGTTTGTTACCATCCATTTTTTAAGTTCTCAGCCATTTTGACTTTACAAATTACACCTGTGTTGTGTACAGCTACAGTAAGGCATGTATCCATGCCAGGCCAAGAGTTCTAGACCATTGTGAGATCAGAGGTAACTCAACCAATCACCACCCTTGCTCTACAGCTAACTTGCATGCAGCAGTTTCATTGGTCGTATGAGGGAGCTGGCACAGAAGGTGAATTACCTGGCCCAGCTGCCACACCTATGTGACAGCATAGGCTTTCGGCAATTAGGAAAGATATATCTCAGGGAGACGGACACCAAGCGGGCAAGCTGAAAATAGAAACAGACCCTCACGTGCAGCTTGTGAGACGACCAAAATGCAGAGACCACCTTCTGTAGGTGAAAGCTTTCAAGCTACATTTGTGTATCTCAACACTTGTCTCTCTCACCAACAGAAGTGGGTCCAATAAAATATATGACCTCACCCACCTTGTCTCTCTAATATCCTGGGCCCAATACAGCTACACCAACACTGCATGGGATGTCACAAATGGGTTCTGCTGTGTTGAGCTAAATGAGCTGTCCAGCCACCTGTGCCACACCTTTTGGCAGGTACTGCAGGGTCTGAAGGCCATTGGCATCAGCCCCAGTGGTGTTCCACCATACACAGATAAAGATGAATGAATCACTGGCCTGGAAGTTGCTGGTTGCCTAGGGACCAGAGATCATGACCCGATTACATTCAAAATAGGCAAACAGAAAACAGTCCCAACCAGTAACATAGACTTGATTCTTCAGAAGGGCTAATTTCCCAAAGTTGAGGAACATTATATGTGAAATTGATTGGGAGAAAAAATTTAGATGGAAAAAATGCGAACAAAAACTGGAAGTTCTTTAAGAAGAGCAGATCTTTTAGAAAAACATCCAGTCTTGATTTTAAAATTGTCAGTGATGGAGAATCCACCACAGCCCTTAGTAAATTGTCCTAATGGCTAATTACTCTCACCATTAAATATTTATGCCTGATTTCCAGTCTGAATTAGTCTAGCTTCAACTTCCAGCCATTGGATCGTGTTATACCTTTCCCTGCTAGATTGAAGAGCCCATTATTAAATATTTATTCTACATGTAGGTGACTGAGATCAAGTCACTCTTCAACCTTTGCTTTGTTAAGCTAAACAGATTCAGCTCCTGGAGTCTCTCACTAAAGGGAAGTTTTTCTAATCCTTAAATCATTCTTGTGACTTTTCTGAACCCTCTCCTATTTATCAACATCCTTCTTGAATTGTGGGCACCAGAACTGGACGCAGGATTCCAGCAGCGATCTCACCAGTGCCCAATACAGAGGTAAAAGAACCTCTTTACTCCTACTCGAGATTCCCCTGTTTATGCATCCCAAAATCGGATTAGCCACAGCGTCACACCGGTAGCTCATGTGAGGCTGATTACACACCACGACCCCCAAATCTTTTGCAGAGTCACTGCTTGCCAGGATAGAGTCCCCCATCCTGTAAGCATGCCCCATGCTCTTTGTTCCCAGATGTATACATTGACATTGAGCTGTACTAAAACACAATTTGTTTGCTTGCGCTGTTTACCAAGCAATCCAGATCACTCAGAATCAGTGACTTGTCCTCTTAATTACTTACCACTCCCCCAATTTGTGTGTCATCTGCAAACTTGATCAAGTCTAGGAACAAGGGCTGCAGGCCACACCTACAGAATGGGGACTATATCCTGGCGAGCAGTGACTCTGGAAGGATTTAGGGGTCTCAGTGTACAAGCAACTCCACATGAGCTCCCAGTGCCATGCTGTGGCAAAAAGGGCCAGTGCGACCCTTGGCTGTGTAGACCGGGGCATAGTGAGTAGGAGCAGGGAGGGAATTTTATCTTTGCAAATGGCACTAGGGAGACCAGTGCTGGAATGGTGCGTCCAGCTCATGAGGAGGGGCCATATTTTAAAAAGGGTGTTGAACAATTGGAGAGGGTGCAGAGAAGAGCCACAAAAATGGTCGAGGGGCTGGAGAAAGTGTCTTAGAGTGTGACTTAAAGAACTCCATCCGTTGAGTTTCTCAAAGAGAAAGTAGAGAGGTGACTTGATGATGGTGTCACAGGGAGACAATACTCGTTACTAAAGGGTTCTTTAGGCTCACGGAGAAAGGCAGAACAAGAACCAACAGCTGGAAGCTGAAGCCAGCTACACTTCCCCCTCCCAGCAGCCCCAGGGATGCACTGCCCCCATCCCAAGGGACAGCCCTGGGGTGGGCTTTGGGCCCAGGGGCAGTTGGCCATTCAGTCCTCAGCTTCTCTATTGGGCCTGCCCACAAAGGAGAGGGTCCTGCCCACCTGAACCAGCCAGTCCCCCACCCTGGGGCCAGACTGGAGCCGGTACCCCCTTTAGGGGCAAGCTCCCGTGTCCCATTCCTGGACAAAGCTGGTGCCCCAGTTTACTTCACTAAAGGGTCACACAGGTCATTGCTCAGGGTTATCCAGCTTTTAAAATGCAAATAGAGGCCTGGCTGGGGGACCTGGTCGGAATGGGGTGAGGGGCTGGCCATAGTGGGGGCGAGGGACCCGGCTGGGAATACAGCTTGGTCTACATAAGCAACAAAGGGTGTGGCCTTGCTTTGCATGCCCAATAATCAGAATCCCAGACAGTGCTCTTTGGGGCTGGGACTGTCTCTCACCGTGTGTCTGTGCAGCTCCCAGCCTGAGGGTGCCCTTATCTCTGCTGGGGTCTGTGCAGTGTGATGGGGTCCCAATCTCAGTCAGGGTCTGCGCAGCACCCAGCGCGACGGGGCCCTGATCTCAGTCAAGGTCTGTGCAGCACCCAGCGCGACGGGGCCCTGATCTCAGTCAGGGTCTGTGCAGCACCCGGCGCGACGGGGCCCTGATCTCAGTCAGGGTCTGTGCAGCACCCGGCGCGACTGGGCCGGTTTGAGCCTCTAGCTGTCACAGAATAAATGTAACTCCCCTCCGCATCTCAGGGACCGAGCCCGGGATCCCTGCAGGTAAAAGCAGATTCCTGTGTCTGAGCTAAAGGAGCGGCTGTGGCCGCTCCAAGGCTACAGGCCACTCACAAACCTCTTGATGGCTCTGACCACTAGGAGGAGCCAGAGAGCCACACACAGGGTTAGCGTGGGTCACACCAGTGACAGCAAGAGTCAATTGTCCCCAAGAACCTCTTGTTCCATATCCTGCTCCATATATTTCAAGGCCAGAAACGGCTCTTCTGACCCCTGCATCACCCAGGCTGGCAATGCCCCCCAGCCACTGAGTGATGGAGAGTCAGTCAGCTCTTCCCCGTCCGCCCCTTCGTTCCAGGCCAAATGTGACCAGCATCGGCTCCCGGCCCTGGGGTTCTGGCTTGGCCTTTGTCTGTGGGATGGAGGAACCCCTTGTTCCCAGAACGGGAGGGGCAGAGAGACTGGGATTGAGCCCCTTTGGGATCCTCCTTCGGAGGAGCTCTTCCAAGGGGCTCCCTGAGTCTCGGGGTGTCCAGACTAGCCTTGTTCTCATAGCTCCTCTCTGACACGCCGTGCCCCACAACTGGGTACAGTCTCCTCACTGCAGTATGCAGAGGGGACCTCCCTCTCCCCACTGGTTATACACCCAGGGCTGCCTTAGTTCTCAGCCCCTGCGTCCTGCAGGGAGTGCCTGGCCAGCTGGTTTCCTCCAGGACTCCTGGGTCCTCGCTAGGGCAGCTGCATCTAGGGGGCTGCCCATGTGAGCCACGTTCGCTAGCAGGAGCTGGGCTGACGCCGCTGCCTCAGCCTGCATCTCAGGACCCTTGGGCACTAGACTTAGGGAGCCTGAGGAGCTGGGGCACCCATTCCTGGGGCCAGTCACTGCCCACCATTTCTCCTCACCTGTGGGACTTCTTGCAGCAGGTGGCATTGGCTGGGATAACAGCCTGCAGGGGGCACACCCTGCCCCTGCTGGGGCGGGGACAGATACTGGGCTGGATGGGGGGGGGGGGGGAGATGGGGACCTGCACAGCAGGACAGGGCAGTTGGGTCCATCTGTCCATCTAGGGGCAGGCAGTAAGTGACACACGGACACGCCCCTGTTTAGTCTTTGTAGATAGTTTCCCCCCCCCCCAGTTTTTTTGCTGTTTTATTGGTCACTCGCACTCAGTCCATGGGCACCCCCGCGCACCTGCCCCACCCCCCACTCTGTCCACAGAGCCATGCCATGTCTCCCCGCTCAGGCCACAGGCTTCACCTCACCACACGCACACGCACGCTTCAGCCACAGGCTCCTCACCCACTTACGCTCCTGCCTGGCTCCCCATTCAGTCCACGGCCCCCGCCAGGTACCCCGGCTCAGTCCATGGGCCCCGCCCCTACTGAGTCCCCGGGCCCCGCCCCATCTGCTCAGTCCACGTCCCCCTGCTGAGTCCCCGGGCTCAGTCCATGGGGCCCTGGAAGATGAGGCGCACAAATCCCCGCTCGCCTGTGAGCCAGGTGCCGCAGAAGGGGCAGGCAGCATGGAAGGCGTGGGTGCCGTGGGGCAGTGGGATCTGGGCCCAGTACTGCACAGTCTTCTGGGAGCAGACGTGGCCGCAGGGGCAGAAGGCGTGGGTGGGCCGGCCTGCGTCCAGGTACAACCCGGCCTCGCAGCCCAGCCAGAGCGGCACGTAGGGCCCGGCTCGGCGGCACATGGGGCACTCCCGCTCCAGCCCCCCCTTCTCCTTGCGGAAGCCCCAGTTGTGGTAGCCGTGGACGTGGCCGCAGTTGACGTAGACCCAGGGCTGCTGTTTGTCCACCACACCGCGCTGGGCCAGGCTGGGGAAGGCCAGCGTGTTGAAGCCCACGGGGCACTGGGGGCGGGCGGCATTGGTCTCCTGGCGCAGCGCCTCCAGCTGCTTGAGGGTGGGCGTCAACAGCAGCCCCGCTGTGGTCCGCCACAGCAGTGTGGCCCCGCACAGGTCGATGAGCGAGCCGTCCTGCAGCACGTTGGACTCGGTCTGCACCTGCAGGACATGGGCAGCGGGGGGCGTAAGAGCATCAGTTCCAAGGGAGGGAAGTTAAGTTGTAGGGGCTGGGGAGGGGAAAGGGGGAAGTCAGGCCGGAGGGGACAGACCAAGGGAGGGAGATATCTGCTCCAGACAGGTGGGGCGGGGTCAAGTTGGAGGGGCGTTGGGGGAAGGATCACCAGACTGGGGGTGTGTGGGGGAGGGGGCTCAGGCTAGGGGAAGGATACAAGGCCAGGGGGCATGACACATGGGGCTGGGAGGGGTGCTCCTGAGAGGGCAAGAGCACCAGGCCGAAGGGCTGGGGGTTTGTTCCAAACCAGGGGCATCCCTCTGGGCACTGAGTCCATCCTGGATTGGCAGGGGGGAGATTTCCTCTATGACCACCAAGGGGACCGGGGCCTCCCACAGACCTATAGTCAGGTCCCTGCAACCCCCTAGCTGGGTGTGGGGGCACCCCCTGGGCAGGAGGAACCTCCTGGAGGGGTGGGGCAGGGGCCCCCCTATGGCAGTGAACAGGGCCCCCCAGGAGGGTGTTGGGGGCCCCACGTACCAGCTTGCCCCGGTGCAGGTTGGAGCTCCCTGGGGCAGTGCAGGGAATGGGGGACCCCCAGGAGGGATGACATGGGCCCCACATACCAGCTTGCCCCGCTGCTGCGCGGAGCGGCTGTCGCGCAGGGCGTACACATTCCCACACACCGAGATCTCGCGCCAGACGCCGGGTGCCGAGTCCTCACTGAAGCCCCCTGTGGGGTGCATCACCAGCACCCCATTGGTCGTCAGCCCATCCATCAGCCCGTCCGGCGTCCTCCACTTGGCCGCCCTCTCCTGCCAATGAGAGCAGCCAGGGGTCATGGCAATGCACGGGGGGGAGGGGAGGGCTCCTTACAGCTCCTCCCCTGAATCCCCCCATCTGGACCCAGCTCCTTGTTCCCCCCGCAAGGGGGCCATCTGCCCCATCCTCCTCCATGCCCAACACATGCACCCAGCACCCTCCAGGACCCAGAGGCTCCCAGTACCTTCACCAGGGCCAAGTAACCCTGCTACTCATGGGTCCTGGCCCCCTGCATTATTCCCAGTGTTCCAGGGCAAGGGCGCCCCTTACAGTCCATTCCCCAGGGCTTGAGCCTTGCTGTCCCCCATGCTTGGACATCCATCATACCTAGGAGAAGACCCCCAGATTCCTCAGCCACAGGGCACCAGCCTGGACCAGCACCCTGCCCAGCGATGACCCACGGCTCCTGCTCCCCCTCCAGTATTCCCTCGGGGTTCACAGCCACTGAGGGAAGGGATCTCAGGCACCTGTTTCCCTGAACAAGTGCCCCGAGGACCAGCTGCCCTGGGGCTGGATTGAAGCCATCACCACCCAGAGGGAAAGGCCCTGTGTCCCATTCCCTGACCCCTGAGCCAGGCAGTGCCCCTGGTCTGGGGCCGGATTGCAGCCAGCGCCCCTGAGAGGGGAGGTCCCCTCTCGACACTGTCAGGACTCACTCACTCCAAGGAAGATGTTGCGCGAGGAGTCGAAGCCGGCGGCGTAGATCCGGGCGGTGTAGGGAGGGCTGCGCTCACAGATGATGCGGCAGGCATAGCGGGAGATAGTGCTTTGGGCCGACTGCCCCTCACTGGCGCAGCTGCCCCCAGGTGCCGTGTCCGTCACCACAAAGTCAATCATGTTCTCCGTGGAGCGGCCAATCTGTACAGACACTAGTGCTGAGCGAACAGCTTCCTCCTGCCCCCTCCGGCCTGAGATGCAGCTACCTCTGGGGTGGGATGTGGGGGCTGTTTATACAGGGATCCCTCACCCAATACTGACATGCAGACACCTCTGGAGTAGGGTGTGGGGCCTGTTTATACAGAGATCCCCCTCACCTGGTGCTGAGATGCAGCCACCTCTGGGGTGGGCATGGGGGCTGCACAGCTATAATGCCCAACAGTCTAGGACAGGATGTGAGTGAGAACTGCAGGTGGAGGCTTCAGGGAGGCAAAATGGAATCCATAGAGTCAGGGCCGGCGCAACCTATTAGGCAACCTAGGCGGTCGCCTAGGGCACTAAGATTTGGGGGGTGCCGTCCCTTTAAATAGTCGCGGGAGCCCTGGGGAAGCGGCGGGGCTCCAGCGGCTATTTAAAGGACCGGGGCGGCAGAGGCAGCTGGAGCCCCGGCCCTTTAAATAGCCCCCAGAGCCCCCCGCTACCCCAGGGCTCTGGGAGCTATTTAAAGGGACGGGGCTCCCCTGATTCTACCGCCCCGGCCCTTTAAATAGTCGCGGGAGCCCTGGGGAAGCGGCGGGGCTCCAGCAGCTATTTAAAGGACCGGGGCGGCAGAGGCAGCTGGGTGGGTGGGGCGCAAGGTGGAAGTTTCGCCTAGGGCGCGAAACTTCCTTGCACCGCCCCTGCATAGAGTCAGTGTCTGGCTCAGAAGGGCCAGACAAGGGCTCTGATGGGCACAAAGGGGAGGCTTGGCTCCTAGCCTGTACTGCCTGCTGTTGCCACAAGGGGGCATCCTGACCCCAGCCTAGGTTAAGCAGTGGTAGAACGGGCAGTGGCTGAGCTAAGATGTCATGGGCAAGTGGCCATGGGGAGGGTGGCAGGGGAGAGACACAGTGCATTGTGGGTAGCTGCGGTGCGGTACCTGGAACATGTCCGTATCACAGTCATGCGTATATTCCACAATCACCGAGTGGCTGCGGGACAGCGTGTAGGAGATGCTGTGCTGGCCCTTGTTACTGAGCGCCTGGGGGAGCAGAGAGCATTATCTTAGCCAGATGGCCCCAGCACCACCCCCATGCCCCATTCCCTGTCCCCCCAAGTCAGATCAGAGCTGGTGCCCCCTAGCGGGGAAAGGGCCCGTATCCCACTCCTCCCCCTCCCCCCGAGCCAGCCAGTGTCCCCTGCTCTGGGGCTGGATCAGAGCTGGCACCCCCCAGTGCTGTGTCTATATGCAGTATCTCCCCTTGGTGGTCAAAGCAGGCAGCAGCACTGCCTGGGAGCCTGCTGGAAGCCATGGACATGGGGCAGTGGTTGCAGGGGCATGGCTCACCTTGGAGACAAGGGGGGTGGAGATGTGGTGTATCACGTCCGGCTTCACCCCATTGGCCTTCGGCCTCTTGAAGAGTGCGATGCGGCTGCGGCGTCGGCCCTTGTCCCCACTGGCCAGGGAGCCATTGTATCTGTGGGGTGGGGGGGAGGTTAGTCCCATACAGACATTGTTCCCCCCCCCACGCCACCCTCCCCTCCTGAGCCAGCACAAGGCCCAGCCCCCACCCTGCCAGACACTTCTCTCTGGGCCCAGGATGGCAACACAAGGAAGAGAAACCAGGTGTCATGGCAGTGCCGAATCAAAATGAGCAAAGAATTCTGGGATAGCCGGGAATGGGTCTGGGAGCCCAGCCCTGCCTGCTGCCTAACTGGCACCTTAGCAGCATACAAAGGGTTAAACGGTGCATCTAAAGAAGGCAGCAGTCCCAGCACTGCCAAACACATGTGGTGCTGGGTGTTGCACAGACACACAGTGAGAGAGAGTCTCTGCCCCAAAGAGCTCACAGTTTGAATAGCCAAGGAGTGGGAGGGAAACTGAGGCTCCAAAAGGGGATGGGACTTGCCCAAGGTCAGTGGCAGACCTGGGAATAGAACCCAGGTATCCTGAGTCCTGTCCAGGCAAGGTGCCCACTTCAGCTGGATCTGTGTTACCAGAGACGGCTCTTGTTTGCCTCATCCCTCCATAATAAACCAGCCCCAGCATCCCCAAGAGACCCTACAATAACAAACCAGCATGCACCCCGAGCACCCCTGGAGATGCTACAACAAGCTGGCCTGCACAGCCCCAATGTTCCTAGAGACTCTAGACTAACAAACCAACCTGCATATCCCCAGGGCTCCCCCCATCAGACCTCATCCCTAGTCCCCACTCACCCCAGCACAATGAGCTCTCCATACTTCACAGCCTCTTTGTTCAGCAGGGAGCCCTCTCCAGCAGAGGGGAAGATCCGGGAGCCCTTGGGGCAGGATCGCCGCAGATCCAGTGACTGGGAGCTGACGGCCTCGGGGCTGCCCTCCAGCACCATCCTGCAGAGAGAGAAGAGGGGATGAAGTGGTAATTAATGCAACCTGGGGCTTAGATCCCATCTCTCTACCCTTCTGTCCATCCATCCCCCTACACCCCCAACTAGTTGTTGTTCCAATGGTTAATTACCTTCACTGTTAAATATTTGCACTTTATTTCTACTCTGAATTTGTCTAGCTTCAACTTCCAGCCCTTGGTTCTTGTTAGATCTTTGGCTGCTAGGCTGAAGAGCTCTCTATTATCACATTGCTGTTCCCCACCTAGGTACTTCTAGACTGGGGTTAAGTCACCCCTTAACCTTCTCTTTGTTAAGCTAAACAGATTCAGCTTATGGAGTCGCTCACTACAAGGCATGTTTTCCAGCCCTTTATTCATTCTGGGTGGCTCTTCTCTGAGCCCTCTCCAATTTATCAGCATGCCTCTTGCATTGTGGGCACCAGGATTCCAGCAGCAGTCGCACCAGCGCCACACATGGAGGTAACAGAACCTCCCTTCTCCTATTTCAGACTGCCCTGTTTACACATCCCAGCATCACCTTAGCCCCTTTGAACACAGCTTTGCACTGGGAGCTCATGTTCAGCTGATTATCCACTGTATTTGGATGGGTGGATGGTGTGTGTCTGGGGGGAGGAAGGAAGTGGGTCCCAACCACAAGGCAGGTAAAGTGTTAACCTCCCCCCCCCTTTCTCCTCCCACCTCCCCTATGTCCAACAGGAACACAGAAAGCTGGGCAGCTCAGGATTCTGCCCCCTCCCTTGTCCATCCCCACCCTGACATTGCCAGGACAATGCCCCTAACACTTAACCTCTTGTCACTATGGCAACACTCCTGAGCTCTCCCAACCCAATGTTACCATGGCAACACCCCTGATTTCTGATATCCACTTGGCATCATGGCGATGCTCCAGACCATAACAACCCCCTTGTTTCCATGGCAACATTCCTGAACTGGAATCCCTGTCACCACAGTGACATTTTAGATCTTTAATGCCTCTCTTGTTACCAGGAAAACACTTTCCCTTCAGTCGGTCCCCCCTCACTCAGGCCGGGTCAGAGCCAGGCCACTAGAAGGCAAAGACCCCACATCCTATTCCCCCTCGCCCCCTTACCAGCTGATCCTGAAGGCCAAAACCCTCCCTGCTCTGAGTTGCCCCTATGGATCGCCATGGGTTGCAGAGGCCTGTGCAGCCCCCAGATGCTGGCCCTCCGGCCTTCCCTGCAATGGGATCCATGCCACACAAGGCCAGCTGTGCCAGGCAGTGAAGCCTAAGCGAGGCAGGGGAACCTGGGGAAGGGACGAGGATAGCGAGTTTTCTCATCCCCCCAGAGCAGCATAGGACGCAGGAGGGATCGCTGGTCTGTGGGGTTCCCTGGGATGTAGGGGCAGCTGTGGGCATTGAGGCTTGGGATGTGGGTAGCTGCGGGGACTCATTGGGTACCACAATGCAGTGCCTCCCAACCGTCATCCCACCCAGCTCAGGGACAGGAGAGGCCTACTGCTGGCTGGGAGGGAAGGCGAGAGTCTACGGATTGGTTTCTTTGGTCTGTACATATCTGTATGGGGGGAGGAAACATCTGTTTCTAATATCTCAACTGTATCATCAACCATCAACACACACACCTGACATGACACACAGACACCCCCGTCACCCCACACAGACACCCCATCACCATACACAGACACCCCGTCACTACACACAGACATACCTGAAATGACGCAGACACATACCCCTGACACTACACACCTGAAATGGCAGACATAGACACACCTGGCAACACCACCCCCAACACCACATATCCATCCCTTACACACAGGCAGGATAAACATCCTTCACCCCACCCCCTTTGAAAAGCAAGAAGCCAAACAACCCTCACCAAAACAACATAACACAACAATTCCTGGTGTCATCACAGGGAGAGGCATTCTAACTCAACAACACAACCCTATTCCAACACACACACAGGGCTGCAAGGGGCTCCCCACACATGCACAAGGACAACACAACCTCTTTTCCCCAAACACAAACAGACAGGGAAGGGGCAAGGGCTGCCCTCCCACCCAACACAACTCCCAAACACACACAAATGGCAGGGGATCCCCTTCCAACACAACGCCACCACAACTCCCTCCCAGCACACACAGGAGTCGGGTGAGCAGGTGCTTCCCTTCCCACCAACACAACCCACATGGAGAAGAGCAAGGGGCTCCCCTCCCAGGCACTGCCCCCCAGCAACACAACCGGCTCCCCAAACACACACAGGCAGGGAGGGGGCGGTGGCTGCTGCAGCTGCTGGCAGCAATTGCCCGGGAGCCAGGTGATCCCCGCACCTCCTCCAGCCAGAGACAGACTGCAGCCCCGGTGTGGGTGCGCCGAGAGCCATTTGGTCCCCAAGCCACAGATGGGTGTGTGTGTCAGGGGTGAGATAGGAGAGAGGGGGGCCGGGATCAGGGGCTGGAGATTAAGTGACTGGGGGCTGCTGGGAGGCGGGAAGGGGTGTAGCTATGGAGGTGTCCCTATCTGACCCTTTGGTTTGGATCTAACACACTGTGCAAAAGAAACAACCCCCTCCCCTCCAGCCAACAAACGCGTGTGTGAGTGAGACAAGGAGGGGAACTGATGGTGCAATCAGATCTCAAGGAGAGAGAGAAACAGATGGAGTGTATGTAGATAGATAGATAGATAGATAGATAGATAGATAGATAGATATGGAGGGAGGGATGGTTACAGGACTGGGGAGGGAGGGAGGGATGGTTACAGGGCTGGGGATGGAGAAAGGGAGGGAGGGATGGTTACAGGACTGTGAAGGGAAGGACAGAGGAGGTGCCCCTGGCTGACACTGAGGTTCTCATCTCCAGCCGCCCCTCTGCTTCTGTCTCCACCCATGTAATCCCCCCAGCAGCCCCGACCCCCCTGCTTACCCCTCGGCGCGGCCCCAGCTCCCCCGCAGCCTGGCTCAGCAGCCGCCTGCGTCGCGCCGCCAGGATGAATAGCCCTGCATTGCTGCTGTCTCCGCCGGCAGTGCTGGAGCGGAACTGCCCTCCCCCCGGGGCGGGGTGTGAGCGGGGGAGGCCCCGAGACCACCACGGCCACCCCCGCCCCTCCCTGCCCTGCCCCTGCTCCCGCCTCCCCCCCACCCCATCGCAGGCAGGGATCCCCCCAGCCACGCGTGCACCCCCTGCCCGCAGCCGCTGCGTCACTCGTGGGGGGATGGGGCGAGGCGCTTTTATTACTATGCAGGTGCGAGAAGGGATGGAAAAGGCTAGAACTCGGGGGGAGGGAGGGAGGGATCGGAGCCGGAGCGGGGGGGCTGAGCTGATCGGGGGAAGCAGAGCCGGATGGAGGAACTGAAGCTGGATTAGAGTTGGATTGGGGGGCTGAGTTGATCCGAAGGAGGGAAGCTAGAGGCGGGGGGTTAGAGCTGTATTGAGGGGACTGAGCTGATCAGAGCTGGATGGGGGGAAGCAGAGCTGGACTGGGGGGCAGGGCGCTTGCTGTGGGATGGGGGGGCATGAGAGTCTGTGCATTGGTCCCCCCTTCCTGATGAGCAGTGATGCTTATGGGGGGGGGGGGTATATGGACCCTCCCCCCCCCCCCACACTAGGAACTCCCCGTGGACTTCGAGCTGGGTTTCTGCCCTGTCTCCACTATGAGGGCCTGGGGACACATTGAGGGGCCAGTGACCTCTGCAAACTCTTCATTGTGCCTCAAAATTTCCTTGGCCTCCTGTATCCTTCTTTGCCCATTAGGAGGAGGACAGTGAAGGCTGGTTCAGGGGCCAGGGCACTGGCCTGGGTTCACTTCCCTTCCCCACCAGCCTCCTGGTGTCCCCTTAGCCAAGTCACTTTTTTGGCTGATGCACAACGGGCCAGATCTATTCTGGGTTGGCTGAATGGTTGGTTCCCCTCCCCCCGCCCCCATCTTCCTCTGAAGCATCAGAGCTGGCCACAGCTGGAGACAGGACACCAGGAGGAGGGTGAGGAAAGGTGGGCGCTGGGCTCTGAGCCTGTTCACAGAATCTTTTCTCTAGCTGCCAAGCTGGTGCATGCTGCCCAGTTGTTCAGGGTACAGCTGATCACCGGGCTGGGGGATGGGAAGGAATTTCCCCCAGGTCAGATTGGCAGGGACCTTGGGGGGATTTCACCTCCCTCTGCAGCATGGGGCACGGGTCGCTTGCTGGGATCCGCTGGGCATGACTCACCTCAGCAATTCCCTGCCTGCCACTGCAGGAGCCCCAGGCATTGGGGGCCCCTCAGCCTCCCCTGTTCTCTGCCTGGGGCTCACAACAGGTTAGTCCCTGGAGACTGAAATGTTTTGGTTTAACTAAGGTCTTGGGGCTCATTAGAGGGGGAATTGGGTGAGTGGTCAGGCCTGTGCTAGACGGGAGATCAGGCTAGATGATCTATCGGTCCCTGCTGGCCTTAAGCGCTAGGAATCTAGAGCCCCGAGGGTATGTCTGCACAGCAAGTAGAGGCCCACAGACTGCAAACTTGCTGGGCAGACATTCCGGCTCCAGCTGGAGCCAGGGGAGCCTCCCCCCCTCCTGGGGTCCCAGAGCTTCGGCTCCAGCCCAAACCTGAATGTTTACACAGCAATTTTACAGCCCTGCAACCAGAGCCCCATTAGCCCAAGCCATGTGATGTGGGCCAGGCCGGGGTGTGTAGACTACCCTTAATCTCTCTGGGCCTCAGTTCCCGCTCTCTGCAGTGGGGCTCACGGCGCTGCCCTGCCTCCTGCGGGGAAGGGTGAAGAGAGAGGTGCTGAGCCCCTGCGGTGATGGGGGCAATCCAGAGCGTATGACCTCTCCCCACTTGACCCAGTGACTGCTCCAAGAAGCAGACCCCTGTCATGAGCCGCCAGGAGTCCCCGGGCTGTCGCTGTGTGTGTGGCTCTAGCTGCAAGGTGAATACTGAAAGCAGCTTTTCCCGCCGAGGGAGAGGCAGTGGGGACCCCCCCCACACACACACCTTTCGCTTTGCCCCCGCCCCACACACTTTTCTGAGTCTCCCCAGCAGGGGGCAGCAGCGCGTCGCACACAGACACCCCGCCCCCGACGCGGTCCCAGCCCAGGACGTTACATCAGCGGGGCTGGTTTCCTGCGCTGGGAGCCGGGTCACTGGGCTGGTACCGCGGTTCCGTGGCTCAGACGGCGCAGGGCAGCGAGAGGCGGAGCCCCCATGGACAGCCAGGGCCGCAGGGTGGTGGTGTGCGACAATGGCACGGGGGTGAGTGTGCAGCCCCGGCCCCACCCCTGGCTGGGTGCAAGGGCGGCCGTGAGCCGCGGCTCGGGACCGAGACCCGGCCCAGCCTCGCTGCCACCGTGGTTCGGGGTGGGGATCGGGCCCCGGGAGGAGCAGGGGGGATCGGGCCTTCCCACTGGCACCGGCAAGAAGCAATCGGCGTAAAGGGTTTTGCAGCCGCCGGAAGAGCCTCGCCCCGCTCCCCGGGGTGCGGTGTCCCGGCTCTCCAGTGAGGGAGGTGGAGGAGCAGGTGGAGTAACTATGGGCCAGTGGGGGCGGTGACAGTTCCGGCTTGGCCGGCAGTTCCCCTGACCGGACAGGGTTCGCCCGGCGGTGCTGGCCTGGGTGGGGAAGGGGCCCAGCGACTCCTCCAGCATCTCAGCGTTGGCGCTTCCTGCTTGCCCATTTCTGTTTCTTATTTGCATTACGGTGGGAGCTGCACTCCCAGCCTGAAATCAAGGGCCCTTGTGCCAGACCCACTGACCAAGCTTAGAGCCCCCTTGTGCCCGGTGCTGCCCAGCCACCCAGTGAGAGACAGTCCTTGCCCTGCAGAGCTCACCATCTAAATAGACAACGGGTAGGAAGAGAAACTGAGGCAGGAAAAGGGACTTGCTGGAGCTTACAAAGCAGCTCAGGGGCAGAGCCAAGAATAGAACCCAGGAATCTCAGCTGTCAGCCCACCCTGACTCATCTCCTCTGCTGAATTGCTTTGTGTAGGGGGAACTTTGTATATCCAGTAGTATAAGCAAGGCACCTCCATTGGAGAGAGGGAAGCGTTAATACTATTAGACAAGGCAGTGGTAAGACCACATCAGGAATACGGTGTGCAGTTCTGTTCACCCCATTCAACAGAGAAACTGGCTCCTAGGCTGATCAGAGGAATAGAGAGCCGATCTTAGGGGAGGAACCTGAACGAGCGGATTTCAGAGTAGCAGCGTACTCCTGTTCATTTTGAAAGAGCGGAGTCTCTTCAGCCTAGCCAGAGAAGGGATCTGGTTGCTCCCTCTAAGGAAACCCCAGAGAGAGAGAAGAGCTATTGAAGTTTAAGTGGGCACAAGAACAAATGGGGTTAAACTGGCCAGGGATCAGCTGAGGCTAGAAGTGAGAAGAAGGTTTGTGCCCCTCACAGGAGGGAGGTTCTGGAACAGCCTCCCCCAGCAGTGGGGGGGAACACCCCCCCCCCCCCCGGAGCTGGATTCTCAGGGCGGGGTAGTGATGACTTCCTTGGCTAGAAAGTCTCCTTTCAGTCCTGTCTAGCCCTGTAGAAGAGTGGGCTCACTCTGGTGCTCTCCCTTGTGGAGAACTGAGGGGTAACAGCTCTTTCCTTGCTACTTCCCCTGCCCATGGTCACACCAACCATGGTGAAGTTCCTTTTCTCACCACTCAGCCAGCTCACACCTTGGTTCTAAACTAACAGCAGTCCCCATCCTTACACTGGATCTTTGGCACTCAACTCCAGGCTCTGTGGTCCCTACAGCCCTGCACACCAGCCTCTCTTTCAGTCACCTTTATCCCCTTCTCAGAGGCCTCACACTACCTCCCCCCAGGGGCTGGTTGGGGGCCCCAGGCCCATCCTCTATATGCTGGGTTCAGTCCAGTGCCCCTAGCACATGCAGCGAAGCTCTGTGTCATCAGATGTCTTGTAACGGTCTCCCATGTCTCTATCCTATCCCTTAGCCTTTCTTCAGGCCTCATCCCCAGCTCCCCTCTGGGCTCTTTAACAAGCTCCCAGGGCTGCTCCTAGAGATCTGGGCCCTACCCTTGTGTCAGGTCAGCCACAGGAGCTTGCTTCAATCTGGTGCCTTCCAGGCACCCCCATCAGATCCTTACTAGGCCACTCAAGGCGCTTGCTCGCTCTTCTTTCCCCCTCCCCCACCAGGATGTAGAGTTCTTCCCCCTTTTTTTAGCTCCATCCCACTTCCTCTTTTTATAGCTCCACCTGGTTTCTCCCCAGCTGAGCTTCATCTTCACTGAGGCCTGGCCCACCTTCCAGGGTGCAGCCAGCTGTGTTAATTGGGCTCTCAGGCCCACATTAACCCTTAGAGCTGGTATGGCATCTTCTCTGTATGTATATATATACTCTTATTATATGTTCCATTCTATGCATCCCATGAAGTGGGCTGTAGCCCATGAAAGCTTATGCTCAAATAAATTTGTTAGTCTCTAAGGTGCCACAAGTACTCCTGTTCTTTTTACGGATACAGACTAACACGGCTGCTACTCTGAAACCATTAACCCTTTCATCACCTGTGTAGAGCAGACCCCCACTTCCATAGGCACTCCTCTGTCTGTCTGTCTGTAAAGAAGCCTCTGTGTGTGATATACATTACAGTGAACATTGTAAGAGCCTTTTCTTCAATATTTCCAAGTGAGAAACTCTTTTTAACCTGCTTCATTGGAGAGCTTTGCCATGAGGTCAAGGCTGAGAGAAGGCAATGCTGGTTCACACAAGGCGTATTTAGCCTGTGGGACTCACTGCCACAGGACATTGTTGAGGCTGAAAACTCAGCAAAGTCCAAGAAGGGATTGGTCATTTCTGTGGAGAAGCAGAATCTGCAGAGTTGGAATTGTTGATTCTGACACAAATCCTGGCAGGGGAATGAAACCTCAGGCTCCAGGGCTTGACCTAATCTCTACCCATTAGTGAGAGAGTGGGGGGAGGCTAATGTGAGGCAGATTATTCCCCATTGCCTACTGCAGGAGTCTTACACCTTCTACTGACCAATTCCACTGGCAATAGTCATTGTCAGAGACAGGATTCCAGGCTAGAGGGGCCTTGACTCTGAGCCAGTCTAGCAATTGCCATGTGAGTTCCGCAGGTTAACAGCTATACTGTGTGTTTGGCAGGGAACTCCAGCACTGCTCGCTGGATCTATCCAAGCGTTTGTCAGAAGTGTCTACAACCTGGCTGTTCTCACCAGGGCCCCGATCTCAGCTCCGTGCAGCACCCAACACAAGGGGTCCCAATTCAGCCAGGGGGGAGGGGCTCTGTGCAGCACCTGGCACAATGGGGGCCCTGATCTCGGTCGGGGTCTGTGCAGCGCCTGGCACAATGGGGGCCCTGATCTCGGTCGGGGTTTGTGCAGCGCCTGGCACAATGGGGCCCTGATCTCGGTCGGGGTCTGTGCAGCGCCTGGCACAATGGGGCCCTGATCTCGGTCAGGGTTTGTGCAGCGCCTGGCACAATGGGGCCCCCGCCCACACTTGCTGACTTGGGGGTTAAACGGGAGACAGGCCTGCATTATGCCAAAGCGGAAGGTAATTTGTAAATGAAACATGAAGCAAAACCCCCTTTGCAGGGAGGACGCCAGGAAAGTGCCTGTAAAAGGAATCAGAAATGAGATTCGTCTCTAAGGGCTGTTGCTCTAGAGGCTTTGGCCACACAGAGTCTGTAGCCAGAAGAAGGGGAGATTGCCCAGAAATACAGGGTGCTGCCAGGAGCGATAGGGCCAGAGGGGATGTGCCTGTCTCCTGCAGGCTGGGTCTGTGGGTGCCTCTCTGCTGGTGGGACTGCATGTGTTGTGCTAGCAGAAGCAGGCTCAGCTCTTTCATTTCCTCTTTCTCCACATCCGCTCGCTCGCTGCAGGGTTCACGCTCCCACAGCAGGCAGGGCCAGTCTGCCAGTGCTTTTGCTATGATTGCCCGGGCCTGCTGTTCAATATGAGGCAGAATTAACCTGCAAGCTGTGTCCAGTGGCAGAGGGTTCCACAGGTTAATGGGAGTGAGGAAGGCCTAGGGGACACTCTTGCCTAATCTGGGAACCAAGGAGCGTTGGGTGAAACTTACACTGCTCAGAGGGAGTAATGGGTCCATTGCCTGCCACCCTGGAGGGCCCAATCCCCTGGGGCAGGTGAGAGGATCAGGCCCAGTGCTTTTACACAAACTCTAATTAACTTGCAGAGCTCGCTGTCATTGGTTGTTCAGGAGGCCAGGCTTGGAGAGGTGGCAGGGCACTGAGATGGGTAATGAGGTCATTCACAGATCGGAACAAAATTAAGCCGCATGGTTGAGTAGGTAGTGGGGGTGGGACTGGGACTCGGGACTCTAATTGTAGCTATGCCACCATCTTCCTGTGTGACCTTGGGCAGGACCTTTCCCCTCTTTGGGCCTCAGTTTCCCATCCCTGTTCAGACAGAGCTTTCCGGGGCAGGGACTGTCTCTCGCTGTATGTCTTGGTAGTACCTGGCTCAATGGGGGCCCTGCTCTCATACTTCTGCTCTGACTTCTAAAGTATAGAACACGGTGAGTGCCCCTAAAGGACTCACACACTATTTAAAGGGATATTATCTTAGGCCGTTACAGCAGGGGTTCTCAACCTGTTTCTTTCGTAGGCCCCCCAACATGCTATAAAAACTCCACGGCCCTCCTGGGCCACAACTGTTTTTCTGCAGGGCTGGCATTAAGGGGTAGCAAGCAGGGCAATTGCCTGGGGCCCCACTCCACAGGGGCCACCGCAAAACTAAGTTGCTCAGACTTTGGCTTCAGCCCTGGGTGGTGGGGCTCAGGGCCCCAGGCTGCAGTCCCATGCGGCAGGGCTTCAACTTTCTGCCCTGGGCCCTAGCAAGCCGGCCCTGCTTGGCTGACCCCCTGAAACCTGCTCACGGCCCCCCAGGGGGCCCTGGACCCCTGGTTGAGAACCACTGCTTTACAGGGCCTCTATGCACTACCCTAATACTCCTTATAGCAGGGCATACACATCTCCCTGCATGGGGATACTGGTGGAGCCTCTCCCTTGCCATGGTGGGGGGGGGAGGGAGTGGTGAGTGTCTACAAAAGCAGAAGTGTCACTTCCTCTAGACTCTGCGCTCAAGGCTACTTCCCTCCATGGCTGGGGGGGGAGGGGGACGGAGGTGGGGCTAGTAACCCTGTATGCATGTAGCACCTCCTGCTGGCGCTTGGGGTGCAGACAGGGAGGGTCAGGCCAGCCCAGGGGGCATTGGACGCAGTTCTTTGCAGCAATTTGGCTCCCTCCCCCTGGGGCAAGGGTGTCTGTGGCTCAGGGCTGGGCCAAGAGGATTTGGGGCTGAGGGGAGAAATTCTGTAGGGATTTAAAGGGTGATACTTCCAGTGACCACCCAGCCTGGAATCCTGCCCCCCCCCCCCCCCGAAACACCCTCTAGGTGTTGCAAGGGTAACAGGAGTAGCCAGGTAGCCCCAGCATGTCTCCCTGGTGCCCTTAAGCCAGCTGGACGGAGGAATGGGGCAGTTCTCCCCCCAGCTTGGCCTGGTCCCCAGGTTGGGGGGATCTTGTGTGGCTGGGTGGAGATGGGGAGGGGGGAGGGGTTGTCACCTGATTCATTTCCCTCTCTCTCTCTCCCCAGTTTGTTAAGTGCGGCTTTGCCGGCTCCAACTTCCCTGAGCACATCTTCCCCGCGCTGGTCGGGCGCCCCATCATCCGCTCCACTGCCCGCGTGGGCAACATCGAGATCAAGGTCAGGCTCTGGCAGGGGGGGCATGTCCCACAGGGGTCAGGTAAGGGGAGGGGGGCTTTGAAGGGGACCCTTTCCTTGGAGGGAGGGGCCCTGGCCTCCGGTGGTGGCTTAGCCAAAGGGCTGGTGTCTCAAATCTGTCCCCTGCCCATCCCAGGACCTGATGGTAGGGGATGAGGCCAGCGAGCTGCGCTCCATGCTGGAGGTGAACTACCCCATGGAGAACGGCATCGTGCGCAACTGGGATGACATGAAGTACCTGTGGGACTACACCTTTGGGCCCGAGAAGCTCAACGTCGACCCCCGCAGCTGCAAGATCCTGCTCACCGAGCCCCCCATGAACCCCACCAAGAACCGCGAGAAGATCATCGAGGTCAGGCTGGGCTGTGGGGCGGGACTAAGGGGCATCAGCACAGCCCAGGGGGAGGGGCTGTGGGGTGGGACTGAGGAGCATCAACACAGCCCGGGGGGATTGAGGGGCACTGGCAGAGCTTGAGGGACATCGGGCAGGGAGCCCAGGGCTGGGTAGCAGGGGCAGGAGGTTGGGGCTGAAGGGCAGTGGCAGGGCTGTGCCCATGATTTCTCCTCTCCCCCCAGGTGATGTTCGAGACGTACCAGTTTGAAGGCGTGTATATCGCCATCCAGGCCGTGCTGACTCTCTACGCCCAGGGTGAGGGGGTGCTGGGGCTGGAGTGGGGGTGGGGGTATGAAGGGGAATGGAAGGGGCAGAGCAGGTGAGGTATGGGAGGGCCAGAGGGGGAGGGTGTGAGAGGTCTGGGGAGAGGAGAGGGGAGGGCAGAGTCAGGGGCAGTAGAGAGAATGCAGGGGAAGGTTACAGTGGTGAAATCTACCCTGCCATATGGCAGGTGAGTGAACCAGTCGCCAGGGTTGCTGGCCTGGGGAACTCACTGCCAGTGGATGTCCTGGAGGCTGAGAGCTGAGCAGGGTTTGGGGGGGGAAGTGCAGGGAATGACCAGGGGAGCCCTGCTTTGGGAGGGCAGGCAGGGGAGACATCCCCTCTGGGCATGTTATTTCCTGTTTGGCCACTAAGGGGCCATTGTCACCTTTCCTCTGAAGTGGCCAGTCCTGGTGCCTTTGGAGGTAGGATACCAGGGTAGATGGGCGTATTGCCTCTCAGCACAGTAACCTCTCCCTCCCATTTCAGGCCTGCTGACTGGGGTGGTGGTGGACTCTGGGGACGGTGTGACCCACATCTGCCCTGTCTACGAGGGCTTCTCCCTGCCCCACCTCACCCGGAGGTTGGACATTGCGGGACGGGACATCACCCGCTACCTCATCAAGGTGAGAGCCGGGTGAGGGTGGTCATAGATTTGCTAGCCACCTGTTGGACTGCTATGAGGGGAATCCACACCCCGGGGTCCCTGGATGTCTTAAGCCTCCCGGAACCTAAATGGAGTCCAGCCCGTCCCGAGGTGTGAGCTTTCTGGCTCCAGCTCAGCTCTCGCAGAAGCCCCGTGGCAGCTGTGAAGCAGATATCACACCCGGACCCCGCCCCGAGACTCACCTGCTGCTCTTGTACCTCATCACCCGCAGCAGAGAGCTCAGATCCTGCAGACCCGACCTCCTGCCCGCAGCGCCTGCCGCTAGCTCCCCTTCCCTGGGGAGGCCTCCACCCAGCTGGGCTCAGGCAGGGCCCCTGCCTCAAGGCTACTCTGTCGAAAATGGCCCAAACCTCCCAAGAGCTCAGCTCCTCCCCTTCATAACCATCCAGCCTCCTCTGACAGGTGACTCCCTCTCAGCCACACCAGGCGAGCCTGGCCCCACGACCTCGCTGCCCAGGCCACCTCCCCCCACCACCCCAGCTCTCCTGGGGGGGCCAGCCTGTTGTCTAGGGCGAGTCGATTGCTGTGGCTGAGCGCCTCACGTCGCCGCGGCGCTGTGTTACCCCTTTGCCCCCGGCCTTCGGACTCTCCGCCCACCGTGGGGGCGAACAGGGCATCGCGCAGGTGAAAGGCTGCACCCCAAAGGGAGCGTCCCGCATGGGAAGGAGCCAGGCAGCCAGTTCCTGCCCCCACTCGGAGTGCCTAGATCGTACCCAGATCCTCACAGGAGGCCAGAGTGAGGGGTGGGACCTTTACGGGAGAGGGAGGGGCCCCAGCAGCTCCTGTTACTATGTCTCCCCCTCTGGCAGCTGCTGGTACTGCAGGTTCCCCCCATGACTCTGTCTCCCCCTCCTGGCAGCTCCTGTTGCTGCGGGGTTATGCCTTTAACCACTCTGCGGATTTTGAGACGGTGCGGATGATGAAGGAGAAGCTCTGCTACGTGGGGTACAACATTGAGCAGGAGCAGAAGCTGGCTCAGGAGACCACAGTGCTGGTGGAGTCCTACATGGTGAGGGAGCTGCTGGGGGTGTGTCTCTGCTTGGTGGATGGGTGGGTCACTCCTGCCTCATTGAGAGACCCTTGCTGGGATGGTGGGGACCTTAGTGCAGTGGGGCTGGGAGTTAACACCCCATTGGGATGCCTGGGGCGATTCTTCCACTTGGAGCAATCAGCTCAGGCTCTCTGCAGACTCAGGCAGTGTTGCTGATGGCCTCTCCCTCTGCTCCCCCCCAGCTGCCCGATGGGCGTGTGATCAAGGTGGGGGGTGAGCGGTTTGAGGCGCCCGAGGCCCTATTCCAGCCCCACCTCATCAATGTGGAGGGTGTGGGTGTGGCTGAGCTGCTCTTCAACACCATCCAGGCGGCTGATATCGACACCAGGTGAGCAAGGGGGTGGGAGGTGGATCCTGGAGCCCCTCCCCCGACGCTGGGCCGCTGCGAGGGGGCCTGCCGGCCTAGAAGGCGAGACCATTGGTGGGGATTTTGTGTGTGTGTGTGTGTGAGCTAGTAGGGGAAGTGATGGTATTATTGGGGATTGAGAGGTTGTTGGTGGATCCCAGGGGGCTGATTGGAGGGGGGTTGTTGGGGAGATCATAGGGTGTTGGGAGGTGAGTGGAGGCAATCACTGGGGTAAGCCTGTTGGGGGGGATCCTGGTGGAAGTTGTTTGGGGGTTGAGTGGGGAGCTGGGGGGTTGGGAGAGTGAGTGAAGATCCTAGGGGTGCAGTGGGGCTGAGCCTCGAGGACCCCTCCCACGGGGTGTTGTGTGTCTCACTCCATCTCTCTCCCCAGGTCAGAGTTCTACAAGCACATTGTGCTGTCAGGCGGCTCCACCATGTACCCGGGCCTGCCTTCCCGGCTGGAGCGTGAGATCAAACAGCTCTACCTGGAGCGGGTGCTCAAGGGTGACGTGGAGAAGCTATCGGTGAGTGGGCACCATGTGGGGTGCATGGGCACTGCCCCACTGGACCCTAGCTCTTGCAATGGGCATGGAGCCTACAGTTTCCTCCCTGGGTGGGACAGGCCAGCTCAGCTCCCCAGTGCCACCCACAATCCATTCCAGCTGACCTGCGTGGGGGGCCAAGGAGGCCCCTGCCGTGCGAGGGGGATTTGCCCAGGGGTGATGCAGGGGTTCAGAACAGCTCTTCTGGCCTGAAAATCCAGGGGTGAAATCCTGATCTCATTGACCCTGTGCCTGAGACCAGTCGGGCTCCTCCCATAGCCAAGGGGGTGGAGCCTCTTCTCCTGGCTCTGGGTTTGAATCCTGGGGATCCCGTTTTTAATAAATGGTCTTCTCTCCCCCTGCAGAAATTCAAGATCCGGATTGAGGACCCACCGCGGCGGAAGCACATGGTGTTCCTGGGGGGCGCCGTGTTGGCCGACATCATGAAGGACAAGGATACCTTCTGGCTGCAGCGAGCCGAGTACCTGGAAAAGGGGACCCGCATCCTGGAGAAGCTGGGGGTCACTGTGCGATAGGGACGCCCCCCCCCCCCCCCATCTCTTCATTAACCCTTTCCTCCCTGTCAATATCGCCTTGATTCTGCCTTTCTAACGGGCCAACCAATCACAGGGCTTCTTTTGGGAACTTTTCTTCCAGGGGGGAGGGAATAATCATGGTACCAGGGGATTGGGTCTGGGTGGGGTGGGGAAAGGGAGGGTGTGCCTCTCTCATAGGCCCGGGGCACTCTCGGTCCCGATCCCTGGGCTCTGCCCTGGCCACGCCAGTGATGTCTTCCCTCCCCTAGGGGCCAAGCGGGCCCCTGCAGCAGCCTGCTAGAGGCAGGAGAGGGTGGGGTTCACACAAGGCTGTCTCGGGCTGGATCTCAGGGAGATGCCCCTGCTGGGGAGGGATCAGTGAGGCCAGGTAGTCCCCCACTCCCAAGCCTGGCTAACACCCTGGGGAATGTGCTGTAGGGACCGGGGGAGGGGCTAGCTGACCCCCCCTCCATCCCTGTGGGATTGTCCCTTGGGAAGCAAATAAGGGAGTGTTGGGGGGGAAATTTGAGGGGAGGAATAAAGGGATCAATGACACAACAAACTGGATTGGGGTGGGGAGTGTAGCCAGCTTCAGGGGGTGGGGCCCCAACTAGCCCTACCCTTTCCCAAGCACATGGCTGGCCGTAAGGGTCTATTCACAAGCTTTGCAGGAGGCTGATTGCATTGGGGGAGGGGGGCACTTCTTTCCATGCCTCCCTCTCTCCACACTGCAGTGCTGGGGTGCAGACATGGGGGAGTATTTGCTGGGCCTGGGGCAGGATTCCCATGCGACGCATTCTCTGTATTAAACGTGGCGGAGGAAAATCACCCCCGCACAAACCTGTAAATGGGTTTTTTACCCTGATTTTTAAATTGTTTTTGCTTCTTAGTGTCTCTCTGTCTCCTGTCTCTGCTGGGGAGGGAGGGGTGAGAAGAAGTGTATGTCTCAGCTCTGGTTGAACCACAGGCTGGCTCAGATATGGGGCCTTTCCCCTCTATGGGGCGCTGGTCCCTGTTCTGTGGCCCATGAGTGGATTGACTGCGGGGGAGGGTCCCAGCCCAGCTCCTAGTGGGGCCAAGCAGCCATGTAACTGGGAGCGCTGAATCTGGACTCCCTGGGGGATCTGCCCCCATCCCTAGGGGCAGGAGTCAGGCCTCGGGGTGGCTCCCCTGCTCCCTCCATACACATAACGGGTGATGCTCTGGGCTGGGGGGTGCTGTGATGACACAGAGTCCCTAGGGCTGCCAAGCGTGGGGCACGAGGGCATGTCCAGGTCTAGAACTCTGAGCCCCCCCCATGATTGTTTCCCGGCCAAGGGGACCTTTTTAAGTGTGTGATGGGGCTGTTTTTCTGATTACTGCCATTGGGTTGCCATAGCAACAGATGCCTGCTGCGGCTGGGGTGAAAGTGACTGGTGGAGGTGGCCTTGATTTATGTAGGAGGTTCCCAGGCCTATGTCCCTCAGCTCCCCCCTGCCCTGCACACAGGCCCCCTGTGATGAAGGTGGGAATGACGTGTGTGTAAATAGACTCCTGGAGTCTATCCCCAGCTCTGGGTGGGGTCTGTTGGTTAGAGCAGAGGAGCTGGGAGCCAGGATTCCTGGGGTCTATCCCGATCGAGCTCTGGGTGGGGAGTGGGGTCTGTTGGTTAGAGCAGAGGAGCTGGGACTCCTGGGATCTATCCCCAGCTATGGGAGGGAAGTGGGGGATGCTCACCCAGCCCCCAGTGTGGCCCTTTGTCTAAAGGGTCAATCTGAGCATTACCTGTCCTGTCCCCCCCGACCGCTGTGGCTCAGGTCCCTGAGGTCTATTGGGGCTGTGAGGTCTTGGGGTGGCAAGGCCATGGGGATGACAAATGCCAAGAATAATCCTTGTTGCGAAATAGGAATCCTGCTGCCCTTACAGACCATAGGGCTTGGGCAGTGTCAGCCCCAGGCTGCCAGGGGGCAGCACAGGCCTTCAAGACTAACTACGTCGGAGTGATTCACACATACATTTCCCTGTCTGCCCTGTGGTAAATCTGGAGTCACTGAGTGCAGAAAGAACAGGAGTACTTGTGACACCTTAGAGACTAACAAATTTATTTGAGCATAAGCTTTCGTGGGCTACATCCGAGGGAGTGGGCTGTAGCCCACGAGACCTTATGCTCAAATAAATGTGTTAGTCTCTAAGGTGGCACAAGTACTCCTGTTCTTTGTGCTGATACAGACTAACACGGCTGCTCCTCTGAAAACTGAATGCAGAGGTTGCCAGCATCGCCCATGCTCTGACCGTTATACACCACTCCCCTCTCAGAGCTGGGGACAGCAGCCAGGAGCCCTGGCTCTCAGTTCCTCACATTGCCACCAGGTGGCGCGCAACCCACATCACTGCGCTAGGATCTCTCTATCCCAGCACAGAGGCCCCTTAACTGGGGAGCCCCTGTCCCCGCCCACCCCCGAGCCTGCAACCAGGAACCAGGGCAGAATCAGCCACTCCTCCCCCCCCCAGTTAAGGGGCCTCTGTGCTGGGATAGAGAGATCCTAGCGCAGTGATGTGGGTTGCGCGCCACCTGGTGGCAATGTGAGGAACGGAGAGCCAGGGCTCCTGGCTGCTGTCCCCAGCTCTGAGAGGGGAGTGGTGTATAACGGTCAGAGCATGGGGGATGCTGGCTACCTCTGCATTCAGTTTTCAGAGTAGCAGTCGTGTTAGTCTGTATCAGCAACAAGAACAGGAGTACTTGTGACACCATAGAGACTAACAAATTTATTTTAGCGTAAGCTTTCGTGGGCTACAGCGCACTTCTTCGGATGTAGCCCACGAGCGCTTATGCTCAAATAAATGTGTTAGTCTCTAAGGTGCCACAAGTACTCCAGTTCTTTTTGCTGATACAGACTAACACGGCTGCTACTCTGAAAACTGAATGCAGAGGTTGCCAGCATCCCCCATGCTCTGACCGTTAGACACCACTCCCCTCTCAGAGCTGGGGACAGCAGCCAGGAGCCCTGGCTCTCAGTTCCTCACATTGCCACCAGGTGGCGCTCAACCCACATCACTGCGCTAGGATCTCTCTATCCCAGCACAGAGGCCCCTTAACTGGGGAGCCCCTGTCCCCGCCCACCCCCGAGCCTGCAACCAGGAACCAGGGCAGAATCAGCCACTCCTCCCCCCCCCAAGTACAGAGCCTCCCCCGGCCTGAGAGAGTCCAAAGAAGGGATGAAAATGGGGGAGGGGCTGGCCCCCTGGCCTCCATCCCTTCCCACAGGGATTGGGGCCGGGCGGCATACCAGGCTGAATGGGGGGGTGGGGTGAATACCTGGCGGGGTCTAGGGGTCAGTGTCGCCCCCAGCCCCAAGCAGATCCAGCGGGGGCCAGCTCCATCTGCCACAGGCCAGTGTTTCGTGGAGTCTCTTAAAACAACCAAGCAGAAACCGGGAAGGGGGGGGGGGTTGATTAGAAAGAGGGGAAAGGGGGCGGGGGGGGGCTGTGGGGGCGGGAGAGCTCCCATAGCATCTGCCTGGGATGCCCCCAACCCCCCGTGGGGCCGCTATCACGGGGTGTGGTTACTACCTATGGGGCGGGGGCTCCTGCCCCAACAGGGACCAGGCTGAGACCCAGAAAACTCACCTCTCGGCGGGCCCTGAACGAGCGCTGGATCGGAGCCGGTGTGCCGGGGGGGAGGGGCGGTGTCCCACCCCCCACCTCCCTGAGCCAGCCATTCCCCCCAGCTGGGGCTGGAGGGGAGCAGAGCTGGCGCCCCCTAGCGGGGAAAGGCCCCGCGTCCCGTCCCGGGGCCCCCCCCCCCCCCCCCCCCCCCCCCCCCCCCCCGATTCTCCCCTCCTGGTTCCCACACACAAGGAATTCCATGCATTTCCGCGCTGCGTCTCCATCCGACCTGCAGCCCCCGCGGCTGGGCCCACTGTACCCTCCCCTGCTCGGCTCACACCACACACCCGCCACAGAGCCCGCCAAANCCCCCCCCCCCCCCCCCCCCCCCCCCCCGTGCAGAGATGCACACCACGACCCCCTGACACACACCTGGTTCATAGCAGAGACAGCTGGGATCTCTGCCCCCTAGTTGGGGCTGCAGCCCGGGATTCCTGGATTGCAGAGCTCCGACCCTTCCCCCCCTCGCCTTGCCTTGCGGGGGGGCGGGGGCGCTCCAGAGCCTCGCGAACCTGTGCTGCTGGCCTCGGACTCCCCAGGAATGGAGCCCCCTAGGGACTGCCAGTTGGCTTAGCAGACAGGGTGAGCAGGTAGGAGTGTGTGGAAAAGCACGTGTGCAAATGCCCAGGGGTGTGCCCACAAGTGAGTACACATGTGCAAATGCTCAGGTGTGCATGCACATGCATGGCACACACATTTGTGAGTGTGGGAGCATCGAAGACAGTGTGGTGGCATGGGTGTGTGGCAGCACGGGAGGATGCATGCATATGTGCAGGTGTGCAATGGGATGATGGTCACACCAGTGTGTGTATGACAAAGTAAGGAACACGTGCATGAACAGGAGAGTATGTATGCACATGCACAGGAAAATGCATGCACAGGAGGGTGTGCATGCCCAGGAATGTGTGTACACACGGGGTATGCGTTCATGGGAAAGTGAGAAGGCACAAGAAACTGAGCTTACACAGGAGAGCTTTTGTGTGTGTGTGTGTGTGTGCAGCATGCACACACAAGTGTGCAGATGGGTGTGCACATGTGCATGCATGTCAAACTAAGCTGCACATGGGGGTACTCACACATGTGTGGGAAAGTGAGGGCTAGGAACAATTCTGGTCCCTCTATGTCCCCACCCCCCACGCTCTCTCCCTCTCCCATGCAATTCACACCTTTGTGTGCACTCTCTCCCGTGCATGCACACGCACGTGCACACTGACTTCCCCCAATCTGGGACCAGCTCCCTGTTGAGGGTCTCAGCTCCTCGTGGGAATCACCCTGAGCAGCATGAGGGCCTGGATAGGATGGCGGGGAGGAAACTCACGCTGAGCCTCTCCCTGCTCCCAGCAGGGCATGGGGGCGGGGGGAAGTGAGGAGCCAAATTCCAGACCAGTGTTCCAGCCTCCAGGTTTCTGGAACAAAGGGCTGAACTAGGTCTTGGACTGGGGCGAGCGGGCGGGGGGATGTAGCAGTGTATGCAGAGTGTGTGTGTGTGTGTTGTGTGCATATGCACGTGTCTTTGTATGTGTGTGTCAGTGTGAGCTGCAGCATATGGTCACTGTACACACCCATTCTCTGCAGATTCACTGTCTGTCCCTTTTAGCAACTACTAGAGGAAAGCAGGGTGGTGGTGCGGGGAGTCTGGATTCCTGGGTTCTAGTCCCAGCCCTAGGAGGGGAGTGGGGTCTAGTGGTTAGAGCAGGGGGGCTGGGAGCCAGGGCTCCGGGATCTATCTCCAGCCCTAGGAGAGAAGTGGGGTCTAGTGGTTAGAGCAAGGGGGCTGGGAGCCAGGATTCCAGGATCTATCTCCAGCCCTAGAAGAGGAGTGGTATGTCTAGTGGTTAGAGCAGGGGGGCTGGGAGACAGGACTCTGGGGATCTATCCCAACTCTCGGAGAGGAGTGGGATCTGCATTTCTCATCCAGCTGCACACAAGGGAAGGTCTGACACACACACATACCCTGCCTCCATCCTCTGGGTCAGGCCATCCAGGATCCCCCCAGCTGCCCCTCCCAGCTTGTCTCCCCCTCTCCCTGGGCCTGGGACCAATTCTCTGCCTTACAAGGGCAGGGGCGGGCACTGTCCCATCCTGTCCCTCCCCGCCGAGGGGAAGAGAAGGGCAGGGGCTCCGTGCGGAGGCGCAGAGCTGAGCAGGCAGCCGTGGGCGCCAGGACGATGCTGCGTCTCTGGCTGCTCCTCACTGGGCTGGTGGGGCCGGCGCGGGGCGCCTGGCCAGGGCCTGAGGCTGCCCGGCCGGGGCCCGAGGCTGCCTGTGGTCCTGAGGGCTGCTACGTTGTCTTCTTCCAACGCCGCAGCTTCCTGGAGTCCTGGCGGAGCTGCCGGGAGCGTGGCGGGAACCTGGCCACGCTCAAGCGCCATGAGGAGGCCGCCCAGGTGGCGGAACTGCTGCAGGCCACGGGCCCGGGTACAGGGCAGCGGCGGCTCTTCTGGATCGGGCTGCAGCGCCAGCCACGCCAGTGCTTCCCCCAGCGCCCACTGCGTGGTTTCACCTGGACCACTGGTGACCAAGACACGCTCTACACCAACTGGGCGCAGGCCGAGCCGGCCGGGGGTACCGCTTGCTCGGCCTCGCGCTGTGTGGTGCTGAGCTACGGCCCGGCCACACAGGAGAATTTCCAGTGGCTGGAGGGTTCGTGCACCCTGCCCGTGGACGGCTTCTTGTGCCACTTCGGCTTTGCCGGCATGTGCCACGGGCTGGCCACGGAGGAGACGGGGCCCGTGAGCTACACGACGCCCTTCGGCCAGGTCAGCAGCACCCTGAGCCACATCCCCTTCGGCACGGTGGCGTCCGTGGCCTGTGGCAGCGCAGCCCCTGTCTCGGTGCTGTGCATGCAGCAGGACGACGGCTCCGTGGGCTGGTCCAAGGAGGAGCCCCTGTGCGGGGAGGAGCCGGGGGACTGGTGCGAGGGTGACAATGGGGGCTGCCAGCAGCTGTGCGTGGACGAGGGTCCCAGCTACTCCTGCGAGTGCCACGCCGGCCACGCCTTGCTGCCTGACGGGCGCTCCTGTGCCCCAGCCGATGGCTGCCAGAACCACCCCTGCCAGTTTGAGTGCGTGCCAGGAGAGGACGGAGGGTACCGGTGCTTGTGCCCCGTGGGCTACACGCTGGCCAGCAACGGGCACGCGTGCGAGGACACGGACGAGTGCGCCACGGGCCCATGTGAGCAGTTGTGTGACAACTTCCCCGGCGGCTTCCAGTGCCGCTGCCAGCTGGGCTACGAGGACGATGGGGCCGGGGGCTGCGCCGACCTGGATGAATGCAGCACCGCCCCGTGCGAGCACCAGTGCGAGAACACCGAGGGCTCCTACCTGTGCCTGTGCCACCTGGGCTTCAGCCCGGCCGAGGAGGCGCCGCAGCACTGTGTCGACAACGACGAGTGCCAGATCCCCGGCGTCTGCCAGCAGATGTGCGTCAACTACGTGGGCGGCTTTGAGTGCTACTGCACCGAGGGCTACGAGCTGGAGGCTGACGGCATCAGCTGTGCCCCCCTGGCAGATCCCCCCGCGCTGGCCACCAGGCAGCAGACCTTCTACCCACACTTCGGGGAGCAGCAGGAGTGGGGGGCGGAGGTGCTGCAGGTTTTGGGGACGGACGAGCCTTTCAGCCTGACCCAGGAGTTCCTCCACCCCACTGCTTCCCGCCCATATCTCTCTCCTGCAGCCCCACACCCCAGCACTGGCCACTCAACCCCTCGCCCCTCCACTGTCCCAGCAGCATCCACCACCAGCCCCCCAATCCCTTCCACAACCACTGGTCCCCCAGAACCCACCACTGGCCCCCCAATCCCTTCTACAACCACTGGTCCCCCAGACCCCACCACCAGCCCCCCAATCCCCAGCACCACCACCCTGAGCCCTCCCACATTCACTGCCCCCCCAGAGCCCACCGATGCCCCCCCAGTTTCCCACACCAGCCCCGCTATCGCTCCCACAATTGGCCCCCCAACCCCCAGCACCAGCCCCCCAAGCTCCAGATCTCCAAGGTCCCCTGGTGCTCCTGCCTCACCCTACAGTGGGGACGAGGGGAACCCTGCGGCAGACAGGGCCAGGGCTCTGCTGCCCCCTTCGGAGGACCCCAGCACCTCTCCAGGTGGGGAGCGGGCACGGAGGAAGCGGGATGACCGGTGGCTGCTGGTGGCACTGCTGGTGCCCCTCTGTGTCTTCCTGGTGATCATGGTGGCATTGGGCATCGTGTACTGCACCCGCTGCGGTGCCAGGGCCAAGAGCCGCAGCGTCACACAGTGCTACCGCTGGGTCACCAGTGCGGGGGGCAAGGGGCCCCCCCACCCCCCTGCAGGAGCCCACCTGACCACCTGCCGGACCAGCGTCTGAGACTGTGGGGGCCCAGAACACAAAGGGACCAGGACGTGCCCCCCCCTCCCAGCTGGGAGATGAGACCCCCCTGGCTGGGATGCCAGGACTGGCCTGCACCCCTCCCCAACTGAGACCCTAGAGCCACCCCATAGCCCCTGGCTGGGACATGGAGGCCGACGCCCTGGCTGGAGCAAGGGCCCTGCAGCCACCCTGCCCCCTGGCTGGGACATGGACCCCCATTTATTTCCCAACTCCCCAGCTGGAGCATGGTCCCCTCACAACTGTCCTGCCTCCATCAGCTGGTCCCCTGGAATTGCGCAGTGGCTGTTCCGGAGATGGAATCACCCTCACCCCAGGGCTGGCACTAGGACGAGGACTGGGCCCCACGATCCAAGGCAGAGACATGGATCCCCTACACCCTGCCTGGGACACGGGCCCCCCCTCATCTCCAGGGCTGGCTTCCTCCTTATCTTGCTCCTTGGACTTCTGCTAAATGGACACAGGAGCCACCCCCACTGCTCTGGGGCTCCCCTCTGATTGTGGGGAACCTCTGATGGGACCCACTGCTACCCCCACCCCAGAAAAGCTACGAGAAACTGACAGGGATGGAGAAGTGCCCGCAGGACTTGAGAGACCTCTGGAACTAGGGGTCACGGAGCCAAGAGGGGAGGGAAGTGGGGGCCTGGAGCTTGGGGAAGGTGGGAGTCATGGGGGGCTCAGAATGGGGGTTGTGGGAGGTCTTGGGGAGAGAATGTGGGAGGCCTCTGGGGGCGTGGAGGTTCAGGGGGCCCCCAGATGCTGTTCCATTCTTAACATGTGTTGCTCTCACAAGAAAGGGGTGGAGCCCACACTGCCTGCAGCTGGACAGCTTTACTGGGGTGGGGGGGTGGGAGTCAGGACTCCTGGGTTCTATTCCCAAACAGTTTTACTGAGAGGGAGGGAGTCAACCCCTGACTCCATGATGGAAATCTTGGAATTGGCATCGTGTGAGAAATCTGTGGGGTCATAGGCTACTGAGCCCCACACTCAGCCCCCTGGCCATCCAGGACTCCTGGGTCGATCCCAGCCCTGGGAGGGGAGTGGGGGCTGGTAGGTTAGAGTGGGGGGGGAGGCCACTACTCATGGGTCTCCCTGGGAGCAGGCAGGGATATTTGTCTCTGCTGTTCCCTCTGTAATTAAAGCTCCTGGTGGCAGGAAGCTCCCTGTACCAACTCCCCTCTCCCCTGTGGCCTTTCCCACCATGCAAGCGATGGTCCCCCAGAGTCTGTGTCCCACTGGGGTGGGCTGGGACATGGCTCCCCCACTTAACCCTTCCCCCTGTCCCATTGTAAGCTGGTCTGTCTTCAGCTCTTACACTAAGCGGGGGCAGGTCTGTGGATGGGAGACCTCCAGGAGGCTGTGAGAAGAGGTAGAGGCTCACTTCCTGCCCTAAACGATACTGCAATGAGCAGTTACCCAGTTGCTGCGCCTCACTCCAGAGGTGGCTGCATCTCTGCGCTGGGTGAGGGATCCCTACCCCATGCTCAGCCCCAGCAGTGGCTTCATCTCAGTGCCAGGTGAGGAATCCCTGCGTAAACAGCCCCCATGCGCCACCCCAGAGGTGGCTGCATCTCAGAGGCAGGGAAGTGATTTCTCTGTATACAATGTGTACAAACCATTAGTAAATATTTTAAACTGAGTCTGGCTATGGATTAAATGTTCTACAGCTTCTTAAACAGGGAAATACGCCCTGTTATCCCAGCCCTGGGCTGCCCCCTCCCCCTCTGTTAGTCCTGACCCACAGCCCTCTGCTATCCCAGGCCTGGGCTTCCTCACCCCCAGCCCACCGTGCAGTGAAGGGTTAATACTGCGGGGGCCCAGGGAGCCCCCCACCCCAGCTGGATGGGGGAAGGTTTCCTGGGCTCCCTGCCCCAGAGCCGCCCGGCCTGTTAGCACAAACTGGAAACAGACTCCGGCCTGACGCAAACACTTGGCAAACAATGGCCCCCAGGCACCTTGGGGGGGGGGGGGAATGGGAGGGGTGATGGGAGGCATGGGGGGGCCGGGAGAGGAAGGGGGCAGGGGGGAAGGGAAGGAGATTTTGGCTCCTTCAACTGATTGAGTTTCTCAATGTCTGTGCCCAATTGAACTCCAGCTCCCCCACGTGCCAAGACACACGGACACCCAGAGACATTAACGTGCACTGACCCACCCACCCCCGAGACACGCTCACATGCAATATACCAACATGCACCCACCCACCCAGAGACATGCGCCCGCACACACCCAGAGACACGTGCACCCCACCCTGGAGACACATGTGCGCACACGCTGGTGCGAGTGTGCACACACAGACAGACATGCACATACAAACATGCACACACACCAGTGTGAACACACACACACACAGACACGTGCATTCCCCCTCGAGACACACGCAAGCACACACGCACACTGACATGCACACACACCAAGGTGAACACCCTCACCCCCGAGATGTGCATGCGCTCACGCACCCTCCCCCCGGCCGATGGTCCCCCCCTGGATTTCCCTGGGTCGGGGCTGACCAAACGCTATAAATGCGACAGTGAGCAGGCTAGGTGGTGTGTGTGTGCATTGTGTGTCTGTGCAAGTGTTAGTGTAAGTGTGTGCTCACCCTGCCCCCTGCTGGCTGGATCAGGGAGCTGCACAGGCCCTGGGCCCTGCTGGGGGGAGCCGGCATCCCCCAGCTATGGTCAGCTAAGGGGGTTTGCAGCCTTCAGGTGCTGACAACATGGCACCCCCACACGTACCCCCTCCTGACAAAGCCTGCATGTGGGACAGACCCAGGCCTGGGATTGCAGGGGACTGCTGTGGGTCAGGACTAGGAGGCACTGGCAGAGGCAGAGTTGTGGGGTGGGGGCAGGGCTGACTCTGCATGTTTATGGGGGGTGTATTTGGGGGCAGGCAGATTGAACCCCAACATACTGTCCCCCCACCCCCTTTCCCCCAGTTCCCTGCGTTCCCCCCCCCCAAGATGGACAGGAATGTGCCGGGGAGAGGGGGGAGTGTTGAGAAGGGTTAATTAGAGCCAGACGGGCGGAGAAGCCAGAAGAATCCCGGCTCTGTGGGGCCTAATGAAGAGCAGATGGGGCTGTGTGGTTGGGACAGGGACCCCTCCACGGCCTGGCTCCCCTCACCCCCTGTAGCATGGCCCCCCATTGTCCCAAAGACCCCTCCTGGCCTCCCCCACAGCACAGCCCCCCCACTGGCCTGGCACAGCCCTGCTATCCACTCCTACAGTTCCCTGCCTCCCCCATCGACCATGACACCCCCACTTCACCCCCACCATTCACCCAGCACAGCCCCAATACCTGCCCCCAGGACCCCCCCACCCTCCAACAGCATGGCCCCCCCATGGCAAGGCCACCCCCACAGCACTGCCTTAATAATAATAACATAATATATGGAGATATACCTATCTCATAGAGCTGGAAGGGACCCTGAAGGGTCATTGAGTCCAGCCCCCTGCCTTCACTAGCAGGACCAATTTTGCCCCAGATTCCCTAAGTGGCCCCCTCAAGGATTGAACTCACAACCTTGGGTTTAGCAGGCCAATGCTCAAACCACTGAGCTATCCCTACCACCCCTTCAGTACAGGCCCCCATTCCTTGATACCCCTCTTATGGCTCCTTATAATCCCTCAACCCAGCCCCCCATGCTCCCCCCAGTTCCCCACAGCCCATTACCCCTAATCCTTGTCATCCCCCCTGTGGTGACCCCATATCTTTCCCCCACAGAGACCCCCAGGGTCCCCCCCAAGCACTTGCAGAGAGTGACCCATACCAGTGCTCTGCTCTTGGGGGACGGGGTGTCCTTCACCAGCAGGGGGTTTAAAGGGGTTCTGTCCCTGTTCACCGTGGTGGGGAGACGCTTGCCTGGTGGCCAGGCAGAAACCTGTGCAGGCAGATGGCCTCATCGGAACACAAGGGGCTGAGTTGACGCCCGTGCGGGCACGTCGTGAGCACGAGGGGCTGGGCGGACGCCCGTGCGGGCGGGTGTCTCATGTGCACAAGGGGCCAGGTAGACACCCGTGCGAGCAGGAGCACGAGGGGCCGGTCAGATGCCCATGAGGGCAGCGGGGGGGGGGGGGGGGGGGGGGGGGGTGCGTCATGTGCACAAGGGACCGGGCGGATGCCCGTGCGAACGGGTGCATTGTGAGCATGAGGGGCTGGGCGGACGCCTGTGAGGGCGAGTGGGCATGTCAGGAGGAGCAGGGCCGTGAGTGCGCCCATGCAGGGATCTCACACATGTGCAGAAGCCTGAGGACCCATGTGGCCCCCAAGGATTCGTTCTGAACATGTGTCCTGGCTCCCCCCAAGTCACTCGTGACCCCTGGCCGTGTGGTGCGATAAGCCAGCCTGCAGGCCCCCCCCATACTCCTCCCCCACTGCATGGACCCACAGACTGCCTGGGCTGCTCCTCTGCAGCAGCCTGAGGCCTGTCCCAGCAGTGGGGGTAGGGAGCAGCGATCCAGGTCGGGCAGGGGGCAGAGCTGAAGGGGAGCTGGGAAAGGAAGTGCCGGGACCACCCAGTGAGTCCCAGCCATGTCTCAGCAGCGGGAGCCAGAACGAGGCACAGAGGAACTGGGGAACACCCCCCGCCCCATCTCTGCCAATGCCCCTCACTCCTGACCTTCAGCCCCCTGCTATCCCAGCCCTGGGCTCCCCCCCAGCTCGGCAAGTGCCCCTCAATCCCGACCCACAGCCCCCGGCTATCACAGTCCAGCCCCCCAGCTCTGCCAGTGCCCCTCACTCCTGACCCCCAGCTACCCCAGCCCTGAGCTGCCCACCTGAGGCAGAGACCCAGGTAGGGGAGCCTGGCCCATCCCTGTGCCACAGGGTGGACGGTCCCTGGAAATCAGCCAGGCCCAGGCCTCAGGCTTCTGCAGAGAAGCAGCCCAGGCAGTCTGTTTGTTTTGGCTGGAGCTACAGCCCCCTCTCCCCCCCAAACTTCCTGCCACCTCCCCCACAGAGCGGAGATATGGGGGAGGCACAGGCTCATCTTACAGGATCCCAGAGTGGGGATAGCAGGGGGCTGTGGGTTAGGATTGAGGGTCATCAGCACAGCTGGGGGAGGGGGGCCCCAGGGTCTGTCTGAGTATGGGGGTACAGGAGCCCTTGCTGTGCCCATCACTCTTGTCCCAGCTCAGCCCCACTGCCGGGGAAGCATGCAGGGTGAGTGTGTGTTTGTGAGTTCATAGGGGGTGTGTGCGTGTGTGCTGGTTCTGTGTGTGAGCCTGATTGGAAAAGCAGGCTGGTTCGGTGTGAGTGTGCATAGCCAGGTGCGGGGGAATGTCGGTGTGTGTGTCAGTGCAGTGTGAGTGTGTCAGTGCAGTGTGAGTGTGCACAGCCAGGTGCGGGGGAGTGTCTGTGTGTGTGTCAGTGCAGTGTGAGTGTGTGTCAGTGCAGTGTGAGTGTGCACAGCCAGGTGCGGGGGAATGTCAGTGTGTGTGTCAGTGCCGTTTGAGTGTGCAGGGGGTTAGTGCCTGTGCACAAGTGTGGTTGTGCACCCAGCTGGGTGTGCGAGGGACACGCAACCGGTCAGAGTTTGGCTACCCAGTGGGGGGCTGTGGCAGTAGGAGGGACGCAGGCGGTGGGAGGGAATCGGGGCTGGTTCACGCCTGTGAGGGCATGTGGGAGTGAGTGTGAAAACGGGCCCTGGACACAACAGAAGGGAAGCTGAGCGACCCCCAGCTCTACCCTCCCCTCCCTTATCCCCAGCTCTGGGAGGGGAATGGGGTCTAGTGCTTTAGAGGGGGAGGTTTGAGAGCCAGGACTCCTGGGTTCCCTCTGGCTCAGGGAGGGGCTATCTTGTGTCTCAGCCATGGCTCAGTGACAGGATCGCTGGTGGGGCAGGAGCAGGCGCTGCCTCCTTAGGGTGAGGGGAATTAATGAGTGTCCAGCCCCCGTCCCATCATAGGGACTGCAAATGACCAGTTATGGGGGAGGGAGGGAGCAGTGGGTACTGGGGGAGGTGACAGTATGCATGGAGGGGAGATGGGGGCTGACAGTGGGGAAGAGAAGCGCAAAGTGAGGCTGGGAAGGGCTGGGCAAGCTGCCAGCTCCCACTTTGTACCGTCCCGTTCGACTGCATTTAACCCCCTCGGCTCAGAGCTAAGGACGCTTTCGCTAGCCCTCTGTCAGGCTTTGTTTTTGTAGGTTCTCTCAGGAGTGTGGGCAGAGATCAGCGTGTCATGGTGGGATATCTGAGAGGCAGCAGAGCTGTCGGGGAGCCCAGGGCTGGGATAACAGGGGGCTGGCGGTTGGGACTGAGAGGCACCATCAGAGCTGGGGGTCGAGCCCCTGCTCAGGAGAAAGCGCTGGCTCTGCAAGGAGCAAGGCCCATTCCCTGCTAAACCCATTTCCTGTCTCAGCCCTATGGGACCTGCTCTGGCGCCTGGTGGAACCATCAGCAGCCAGAGGGGGGCACGAGCGCCACGTGGCACCGTGCCCCCACTGCTGCCCCAGAGCCCAGCAGCTGCACATCCATCCTGTCCCCCAACAGCTTGCCCCACCCCAGCACTGCCCACACGCTGCTCACAGGGGGTCACCCAACCGAGCTGGAATAGAACCCAGGAGCCCTGACTCCCAGCCTCCCTGGCACTGCCCCTCACTCCAGCCCTGCAGCCCAGCCCTGCCTCTGTCCTGTCTCCGTCCCTTCTCTGGGGGAGGGATGCAGCTGTGGTGGTAGGAGGAAGAAGGAGGCCCTGGGGAAGCCCCCCCTTGTCTATCTCCGGGGGTGTGTGTGTGGAGTGGGGAATATTTGAGGCTTGACAGTCTGGGAGGAGCCAGGCCAGGACCTGCACGTCACCAGGAAAGTATCTGAGCAAAGAGCCAAAGGATGGGATGGGAGAGCAGGGCCAAGCTTTGCATGGGACATTGGGGCCTTTCCCCTCCAGGGGGTGCCAGCTCCCATCTGACCCCAGGATGTGTGTGTGGGGAGACTGGCTCCCAGGAGATGGGGAATGGGATAAGGGGCTTTTCCCCTCTTGAGGTGCTGACTCCAATCTACCCTCTTCTTAGAGGAGAGCCCCTGGGGCAGGGCGGTGTGGTGGGGGCAGGGGGCCTATGAGTGGCTACAGGTGAGACCCATAGGTGCTGGAACTAGGGGTGCTGCAGCACTCCCTGGATTGAAGTGGTTTCCATCATACCCAGAGTTTAGTTTGGTTCAATGGCTCTCAGCTCCCCCACTATACAAATTGTTCCAGCGCCCTTGGTGAGACCTGGGGGAAACTCCCCCTGGGAGCCAGGCAGACCTGGAGGCTGGGCGTGTGTATGTGTCCCCTTTGAACGTCCCCTGTTCTTGTATGACCCAGCCCTGGTTCTGCTCAGCTGTCCCAGCACCTCCAGGCCTGGGGGATTGTAGCCCAGAGACCTGCTCCCAGCCCTCACGGGGTTGGTGTGCGAGAGATATGGCGTGTGCCCCACAACTAGTGCGCTAGGCAGGCTAGTGCGGGTGAGAGTGCGTATCGGTGAGCGGCTCTGTGTACATGTTGGTGTACGTGTGTGCACGGGTGTGTATGAGCAAACAGTGCATTAAACATCCCCTCCGTGCCTGTAGCTGGTCACACTCACGCGCTGCCATGCTAACCAGGCCGACAGGCTGAGAGGGGCACTCGCAGCCTTGCCTCTCCCGCACAGAGGCGGCACCGACCCGGCCCGGACTCCTGGGTTCTAACCTAGCTCTAGGAGGGGTGGAGTGTTAAGGGGAGAGGTGGTTCAGGACACCCCAGCACCCCAGGGAAAGTGAGTCATCACAGCAGGAATGTGATGGGCTCACGCGTTCCCTGCTCACACCCACCCCACCCGACACAGGCCGGCTGGACCCACAACAACATCTGGATCTGCTCAGCAGCTGGAGCGCCCATGGGGGGGGGGAGTGAGAGCAAGAATGGGATCATGTGCCAGGCTTTGCTGGGCCTGGAGCTCCCCTCCTCTAACCCAAGCTGGGTCAGTGCCCCCCAGAACACACTGGGTGCCACTAGCTGGGACTCCCCTCCATATGGACCCCTTCAGAGCTGTCTGGGAGTGAAATAGAGTCTAATATCACAGAGCAGGGAATGGAACCCAGGAGTCCTGCTCTAACTACTGGACCCACTCCCCTCCCAGAGCCAGGACATAGAACCCAGGAGTCCTGGTTCCCATGAAGTACTAGGCCCCATCGTTTTCTTCCTGCAATCCAGTGGTTTAGTCCCTCAGCCCTGTGCAGTGTGGGACAGACCCTGCTTAGCAGCTGGGAGAGCGTGGTCCAGGCTGGATTCCCAGCCCCCTGGGGCCTGAGTTCCCAGGGAATGTGGCCCCAGCAGGAAAGGAAAGCAAGCAACCTCTTCCCAGAGTGGATAAATATAGCTCAGGGGTGGGCAGGGGGTCACAGACAGGAAGGAACAGGGTGGCAGCTTCCGGACATCCCTCTCTGTCCTTGAGTGACCCACAGCGACACCGACACAACCCCATGATTCCTCCTCCCACACAGGCACCCAGCATCCGGGCTGCCAGGAGCTTGCTGAAACATTGGGGGGATCCAGCAGAGACAGGAACGGAGACTCCCCCCCCCCACCCCCTACAGGCCCGAGCCAGACAGTCCTTCCATCCTGTCCCACAACAGCTCACCCCACCCCCATAGAGGGAAAGGCCCTGTGTCCCATTCCCCACAGATGTAGGGGGCTGACTCCTGGGCGGGGGCAAAGTTGTGGTGGGACCGAGGGATGGGAGAAGCATCCTGCGTACACAGATTAACACCAGAGTGGGGAGCGTGAGAACGAAACCTGGCCACGTGGCACATTCCTGCACCTCCCAGATGGACGCTGCCACTGACACAGAGATGGGGGGCCTGGAATCTTCCTCCTGTGGCCCAAAGGGGGCTGGGGTCCCCTGATGGGGTTTACGAGGAGAGATACCAGCTCTGCCCTCTAAAGGAAGAATGTGGGTCAGGGACTACTAGACAGTGGGTCGGGGGAGCAACTCAGAGCCCAATGGGGGGCACTGACAGCAGGATGGACTGGGGGGAAATTCTGAGCCCCTCTAGCCCCTCCAACTCCCTGACAGACCTCACTCCGGTCCCCCCATGCTCCCTCTATAAACAGTCCCCATGCCCCACCCGAGAGGCAGCTGTGTCTCAGGGCTGGGCGAGGGATCCCTGTATGAACAGCCCCCCTGCCCCACCCCAGATCATAGAATCATAGAGTTGGAAGAGACCTCAGGAGGTCATCTAGTCCAACCCCCTGCTCAAAGCAGGCCCAATCCCCAGACAGATTTTTACCCCCGTTCCCTAAATGGCCTCCTCAAGGATTGAACGCACATCCCTCCAATGCTCAAACCACTGAGCTAGCCCTCCCACCCAGAGGCAGCTGCAGCTCAGAGCCAGACGAGGGAGACCTGCACAACCCCCAGTCCCTGCAGCGCAGCAGCCCCCAGCACTGTGCTGAGGCCCAAGGAGCAGCGCTGACTACTAGGGGAGAGCCCCTCCAGTGAGTCCCCACCCCACTCCCATAATTTAACTTTGAGCTCGTCCACTCAGACGACACCTGGGCCTGTCTCTGCTTTGAGTGAGGGCCTGGCTGGGAGCAGGGACATTACTTTTCCCCCACGGAGCGGGGGTGTCTCAGGGCCATAGTCCCCCCTCCCCTCTGGCAGGGTCCTTTTGCGTGCTGCCCCCCCCCCTCACTGCTCCAGGACAGGACAGAACAAACAGCATGTGCTATTCCAAGCCCCCCTTGGATGAGCTCACCCCCCCCCCCCCCTCAGACCGCCATGCAGGGCAGGGCCTCAGGGTTCACGCAGCGTCTGCTGGGCCTGGGCGGTGCTGGCTCAGCCTGGACAGACCCAGAGCCCAACAGCCAGCAGGGGGTGAGGGGGGAGGACACAGAGCTCCTCCCCCACACAGCTGCCACTCACCAGAACACCCACCCCTCCCCATAGCCTGGTGGGGGAGAGACATACACAGAGCATCTTCCCCCCCCGCCCACATACCCCACTGGCAGGGAACCCCCCCCCCCCCCCCCGCTCTTGTTCCCTGCCCCCTCCCCACCCTGCAGGAACCCCCTCCACCCAACATGCCCATGTCTCACCTGCTCAGAGCAACATCCCCCACAGCCCTCCCCACCCCTCAGTCACCCACTCCCCAGCCATGCAGGGCCCACTCCAGGAGGCACAAGGGTGGCTACTGCCCCTGTGGAGGGCAGATCCTGCCTTGCTAGGGACCAGGCTGTGACCTGGCAAACTTGCCTCTTATGGGGCAAATAAACTAGAAGGGAAAGGCCCCATGTGCCATTTCCCACCCCCCTGAGCCAGCCAGCCAGTCCTGTCCCCCCCTTGCCCCCCAGCTTGGGCTGGATGGGAGCTGGTGCCAGAGGGGAAAGGCCCCATGGTGCAGGGTGAGTGCAGCAATCAGGGGTGGGAAAGAGCTCCACACTCTCTCACACCCCACATGAGCTCACAGCAGCCCCAGCTGCTCCCGGCCCCGCTGGCCCATGGACAGGCTGACGCAAGGGCAGGGAATTGGGGCCGGAGCACGAGGGTGGGTGGGACGGGGACAGGGGTCAGTGCCCAGGGCTAGAACTGGGCCAGTCACAGGGCGTCAGCTGCTGTAGCCGGTGCTGCCAAAGATCCTGCAGCCTGGCCCAATGCACACAGCTCTGCCGATGCTCTTCCAGCCCAGCTTGCAGCCCCTCTGTATCCCAGCCTGGGCTCCCCACTCTCATCCTGACCCACTGCCTCTTGCCCTGGGCTCCCCCCTCAGCTCTGCCAGAGCCCCTCAATCCCAGCCCTGGGCTCCCCCTCAGCTCCACCAGAGCCCCTCCATCCCAGCCCTGGGCTCCCCACTCTCATCCTGACCCACTGCCTCTTGCCCTGGGCTCCCCCCTCAGCTCCGCCAGAGCCCCTCAATCCCAGCTCTGGGCTCCCGCCTCAGCTCTGCCAGAGCCCCTCAATCCCAGCTCTGGGCTCCCCCTCAGCTCCGCCAGAGCCCCTCAATCCCAGCTCTGGGCTCCCCCCTCAGCTCTGCCAGAGCCCCTCAATCCCGGCCCTGGGCTCCCCCTCAGCTCCACCAGAGCCCCTCCATCCCAGCCCTGGGCTCCCCCCTCTCGTCCTGACCCACTGCCTCTTGCCCTGGGCTCCCGCCTCAGCTCCGCCAGCGCCCCTCAATCCCAGCCCTGGGCTCCCCCTCAGCTCCCCCAGAGCCCCTCCATCCCAGCCCTGGGCTCCCCACTCCCATCCTGACCCACTGCCTCTTCCCCTGGGCTCCCGCCTCAGCTCCGCCAGAGCCCCCCACTCCCAGCCCTGGGCTCCCGCCTCAGCTCCGCCACAGCCCCTCAATCCCAGCTCTGGGCTCCCCCTCCGCTCCGCCAGAGCCCCCCAATCCCAGCCCTGGGCTCCCGCCTCAGCTCCGTCAGAGCCCCTCAATCCCAGCTCTGGGCTCCCCCCTCAGCTCGGCCAGACCCCCTCAATCGCAACTCTGGGGACCCCCGCGGCCGCCGCAGCGCCCCACAAACCCAACCCTGGGCGCCCCCCTCAGCTCCGCCAGAGCCCCTCAATCCCAGCCCACAGCCTCTGCTGTCCCAGATCTGGGCTGTCCTCACAACACTCCAAATTCATAACTGAGTTTCAATCCCTGTTTAAGGATATGGATGGAGTGATGTTGCCCCCTGCAGGCGCGATCGCAGCACTACACCTGGACTCTATTCAGTAGATTCAATGATGAATTTAACATTTCAATGAATGTCTTTTGGGTGCCGGTTCCCACCGGCTGGCTCAGGAGGGCAGGGAATGAGATATGGGCCTTTTCCTTCGTGGGGGCACCAGCTCCAATCCAGCCCCAGGGCAGGGGACTGGCTGACTGGCTCGGGGCACAGACCATGACCATGTCTTTCTGACACCAAACCACTCCGGGACTCCTCGTCACACACTGGATTTCCTCAGTAGAACAATGTTGGGAGTGGGGGCACACACAGAGGTTGATTTTGTAGTGATACAGTTATCCCAGGACAGCCCCTCAGGTGGATCCTGTTATCCCACTTATCTTATTCCCCTTGTGGACAGCTATCGTATCCTGGTACAGCTGCACCCTCACCAGGGGCAGGAAGTATCCTAGTGCTGAAACGAGACCGGGAGTGCTCCAGCCGGACCACGTGTGTGCGCTGACTGGCTCTTACACTGCCGTACCTACCCCCAGGACCTTAGGGAAACCATAGAAAGGTTCCTTCCTTGGACAGCAGCTGTGGGCTTTTGAGAAGTGCTGCCCCAGGCATATTCCACTAGAGGTGCCCCTGTGCCACAGTCCTCCCAGAGCAGATATTTTTTGCCAGCAGCGCCCCTCTGGTCCACACCTGCACCCCAACTACCCCACGCCCCGTTTCGAGGCCACAGGAGGTGGAGTGGACCAGTGCCTTCACCACCAGGGCTCTCAGAGCAGACAGCAGGCTCCACAGCAGAGGGGAAGGGGGGCAGGATGTGGAACAGACAGAGGGCCAACACATTGCAGAGAATCCCTGCCACTGCAGATAACTGCCCTATCTTCCTCCAGCGCTTGTCCCAATGCATGCTACATTCCAAGGGCCTCCCGAGCAGGGCTCCGAGCCCTGCCTGCCACTGACAGGAGAATCACCTGCCCAATCTGCAGTACCCGGGAAGGGTATGGCTAGAGCCCCATGTGGTGGCTCAGCTCCAGGAACGCTCCTCAGGCGGCCCACGAAGGACACCTTGAGCCCTTGTCAAATGAGCTCTAACCATGCTTGGGGGATCTTGTGTGGCAGCCTCAAAACACGTCAGATGCAGCTCAGACCACAGCACCTGCCATTCCCCCAGCCAACGTGACAGACTGGCTCAGGGAGGGCCGCATGGTTTTGTGTCTGGAGGGAAAAGGCTAAAGGTCTCCAAACCCATGACGTGTGTAACTTGGCCTCACCGTTTGCATGACGTTTCAGATACCACGCAGCATTACAAGACTCGCCACCGCAGAGCAGCCCCTCACAGCGAGGCCCTGCATGGCAGCACGCTCTGCCTCAGTTTCCCCACAACAATCTTCAGCCTACTCCAGCCATAGGGATGACAGGCTGCAGTGATGTGGCCCTCCAGCTAACTCATTAACAGACATACACCCTGTCCTGGGAATCAACATCCAAAACAACCCCTCCCAATGAGCCTTTGCCCCAGTTCCCAACTAGACCCACTCCTTCCTTCCCAAGGGATCTGTCCTCTTTCCTCTAATTCACATACACTTCTGCCCACCTGCTGTGCTCAGCTTCCAGGCCAGTCATGCTTCCCATCTGCCTCCACAGCCCCTCCTGGGGGCCTCCCCAAGCAGCCACACCCAGACACCTTCCCCCCCTCACCTTACACTCCACTCTGCTCGGCTTCCTTCCTCTTAAGTCCCACACCCAGCAGGCTGCAGCTAACTGAACAGGGCCGACTGGCCCAAGGCCTCCTGGGCCTTAAAGGGGCAGGCCCTCATGTGACACTTGGGTAAATGGATGGCGTGAGTTGGATCGATGGCATTCAGACACAATTCTGGGTATGAACTTAGGGTGTGGCCTGAGCGAGTCCTTGTCTGGGAACAAAACTGTATAAGGAGGGTCAGCTGTAATAGTCCCTAGTTCCCCCACCATTCCTGCTGATGTTATGTGAAGAAAAGAGCATGGTTCAAAGAGTGATCTCATCAGACCTGTTCACACTGCACTGAGGTCCCAGGCTGGGGCAGGTTCCACTCCAGGTGGAAATACTCTTGGGGAAATGGGGAGTTGGTATGGTGGGAGAATACCAACAAAATGTCTACATGGGGCTGGGGGGCACTGATCGCTGCCCAGGGCACCCTGAGAGAGCAGCATCAGAGACCCAAGTTCTTCAGCAGTCGTGCAGAGTCCAGACTGTCAGCTACCTGAGACTGCCCCGNTTTTTTTTTTTTTTTTTTTGCTTGTGGCGGCAAAAACTATAGAGCCGGCCCTGGCCCCGGTACAAGCTCGAGCTGGTCCTGCCAAGCCACAGATCCTTTCCACTCGGAGCTGCCCACTTTCCTCGTGGAATCAGCCTGTGAAACTCATTGTCAGGGGATGTTGTGAAGGCAAAAAAGATATCTGGGTTCAAAAAAGAAATAGGTAAGTTCATGGAAGATAGGTCCATCAGTAGCTATTAGCCAAGAAGGTCAGGGACACAGCCCCATCACATGGGTGTCTCTAACCCTCTGTTTGCCAGAAGCTGGGACTAGGCGACAGGGGATGGATCACTTGATAATTGCCCTGTTCTTTTCATTCCCACTGACACATCTGGCACTGGCCCCTATCAGAGACAGGATACTGGGCTAGATGGACCATTGGTCTGACCCAGTGTGGCCCATTCTTATGCAGTCCTTTCTACTGCTGAGCAAGAGAGTTTGTGTCCCTGTTTGTGCACTGCCTATTCTTTCTAGCTCCGACACCCAGCCAAAAACCAAGTGGTCAGGTGGAGGGAGGACAGCTCAGGGGAATGAGCCCTTCTCTTGTTCTGTGATAGGAGCCCTGGCAGCAGAGGGAATGGGATGGGACGACAAGTGGACAAACCAAGAGGATCTAGGAACCACTATTAGGTGGAACCTGCCCCAGTTTGGGACCTCAGTGCAGTGTGAACAGGTCTGATGAGATCACTCTTTGAACCATGCTCTTTTCTTCACTTACCCAGGAAAGCCCCCTGTCCTGCAGCGATAACATCAGCAGGAATGGTGGGGGAACTAGGGACTATTACAGCTGACCCTCCTTATACAGTTTTGTTCCCAGACAAGGACTCGCTCGGGCCACACCCTAAGTTCATACCCAGAATTGTGTCTGAATGCCATTGATCCAACTCACGCCGTGGGTGCCAGTAGGAGAACTAGCACGCTGTCCTGTTTGCTGTGTCCTAGTACTCTGGGAAGCAACGGGGTGGGTGGATCGACATCTGTTGTGACCAAGGGGATGGGAAAGAGAGGAGCTCCCTCCCCCTGCTCGTTTATAGCATGGTCATATTGTCTGTGGTGATGGGAATGGACTGGTTGGAATGGCCGGTCTGGAGACCATGCCCGCATTGTGCCCTGCTCTGAATTCCAGCAGAGCAACTCTTCTTGCCCTGAACTACGTGATGGTCCAGGTGGGCTCCTCAACCGAGCACAGATGCCTCCAGCAATATTGTTCCTGTCGGAAGGGCTGGGGCGAAGGGGACTCCTACCCAAACTGCAGCCGGGTGCTTCCCCAGTTGGGAGAGGAGGGAACCCTGGGTAGGGGTGCTCCCATCCAGTCTGGGCTGCAGGCTGTCCCCAGCTGAGCTTGCATGCAGCGTAGATGCAGTTTGGCAGGCGGCGTCACAAAAGTGCAAGAGGCTGCGTGGCCCAGCAGGGTCCCGTCATTTGTGGAGCGAAGAGGACGGACGTATCGGTCGTGAGCCAAGTCCACGCCAGCAGCCCTAGAAGCCATCGGGCAGGGCTTGGCAGGGGCTGAGGCCTTCAGCCAGCCTTCTGGCAGTAACCCCACCTTGTGCCAGGCCCCGCAGTAGCTCACGAGAGACTCCTCAGCCCGGCGATAGAAGTGTTCAGATACAGCCCAGAGGGAAAGGATCTGACTCCAAATATTTCCTTATCCCGAGAAGGAGGGCGGGGGCCTGGCCTAGCCCTCAGAGAGCTCAGCACCCGAGGACGTGTCCTCCAGATGGGCCCCAGGGATCCCAACTGGGGTGCTGTGTGGATTAGGAGAAGGGCCCCGGGGACGGAGTAACGGGGCTTATGGGGAGCATGAGAGTCCCTGTCCCGGGAGCGCTGGGATACCCGAGAGAAGCGCTCTGAACTCATGTCTGGGGCTGGGCTCTAGGACAGCGGAGTGATGACTCAGGGCCCTTCGGCTAGGAGTCAGCCGATGACTCATGACTTGTCTGTCTCTAAAGTGGGGGCAGTGCTCAGACCAGGGGGACCTGTCCCCACAGCCTGTGCCAGCTCCCTGCAGTCAGTGAGGCCCATCCCTCCAGTCCTGGTTGCCTTCCCCATCCCCACACTCCTCCTCCCCTGCACCGGAGCCCTACTTCCCCCCAAAAGCCTCATGTTCTGCCGGACTCCAGGCCAGTGCCCCACTCAGTGCAGGCAGCTGCTGCCTGTGATGTTCTCAGCAGCAGCAGCAGGGGGCACCAGTGTCCCCCCTCTGCCTGCCCCGCCAGATGGGCCTGATTTCCCTCCCACTGGGTTCTGCCCCCGGGTGCTAGGCCCATCCCTGAGGCTGTGGCATTGCTGCAAGGCCCTCGCCCGACAGGCAGGCCGCCACAGGCCGGGGAGCTGGGCACAGAGCCTCGGTGTCCAGCCACAGACAGAGCCGGGCACGGCGCCTTGGGGGGAAAACGCAGTGAAACCCGCCAGGGCGCCCGCTTCACAGCTGGTGTCGGCCGAGCTCATCACCCCCACCAGGGCTCCCTCCTTCCCCCGTCCCCAGCTGCCTGGGTGCCACCCTCCATCCCCCTCTCGTTCAGGGGTTCCCTGCTCCTCCCCCAAGCTCCTCCTTGCCAGGGGTAGTCTTGCTCTCCCTCCCCCATACCAGGGGCCCCCATTCCCCGCCCACCATGGGCTCTGTCAGTTCCCCCTCCCCCCATAGCAGGGGCCCCCATTCCCCTCCCACCATGGGCTCTGTCAGTTCCCCCTTCCCCCATACTAGGGGCCCCCATTCCCCCCCCCACCATGGGCTCTGTCAGTTCCCCCTTCCCCCACACTAGGGGCCCCCATTCCCCCCCCACCATGGGCTCTGTCAGCTCCCCCTTCCCCCCGCCATGGATCTGTCAGCTCCAGGGCCGCCCAGAGGGGGTGGGGGGCAAGTGGGGCAATTTGCCCCAGGCCCCGCAGGAGCCCCGCTAGCCCTGGCCCGGCGGTGGTCCGGGTCTTCAGCAGCATTTCGGCGGCGGGTCCTTCAGTGCTGCCAAAGACACGGAGCGACTGCAGGGCCCCCGCCGCCGAAATGCCGCCGAAGACCGGGACCGCTGCTGGGTGAGTACAAGCACCACAGCTCCCCCGCTTTGCCCCAGGCCCCCTGAATCCTCTGGGCGGCCCTGGTCAGCTCCCCCTTCCCCCCATACCAGGGGCCCCCATTCTCCCCCCCGACAAGGGGTCTGTCTGTCCGCCTTCCCCTCACACCAGAGCCCCCTTATTTCCACCCATGCCAGGGGCACTGTCTGTCCCTCCTCCTCTCCCACCATTTTCATTTCTTCTCTGTCTGTTCAGGAGCTCAGTCACACAGGGTGTCAATGTCTCAAACTCCACCTGGAGGCTGGGCAGAGCTGAGATGATGGGGCGGTGTTGTGCTGGAAGGTGTTAATCGTTGTCAGCAGCAGAGGGGCTTGAAGCTGTGGCTCTGCTATCGGATGCTGGGGTTCCAGGGGCCTCCCATTTTCCCCTTTTGGTTTCTCTGATTTTCACCAACATCCATCGGCTCTTGCCCATTGCTGCCTAGAACGTTCCTGGAAACGTTGGAATTGATTGTACGCAGTGTTCAAAAGTTATCTTGTTACAGATAGAGACAGCTAAACAGATTGCACATTGTTCGGCCAATAAAGCAGACCCTACAATAATATCAACAGGAGAGTTTTGTGTTTCAGAGCGTTGTATTTATCAAAAACATATAGAGTTTCAGAAAATAAAAAAAACAGATGAGTTCAAAACAAAGAATGCCACTCTTCAAACAAAGTAAATCTTTTTTACAAATAGTAAATAAAGTAGGCCCTACAATAATATTGATACAAGAGCATTTTGTTACAGAACTCCTTTTCTTGTATTATATGAACAAATCGTAAATTTGAGGCCTCGGACAAACCAGCCGTGTCGCTTTTGGGAGAATAAAAATAAAAATGATTTTTTTCCCCAAAAAAATATTTAATAAAGTAGGCCCTACAAAAATAACATCAGCAGAAGAGGTTTTTGTGCCAGCAAATCCCCCTGGTGTATGTACATTGATCCTCTGTGTCACTAGAGAAAGAATCTCTCTCTCTCTCTTGCTCTCTCTTTCGGCATTTAACTGACTCATTCAAGTCAGGAATGACTGTCACAAGCTGATACTCCCTGCCCCACCCCCAGAGTGAGGAAAAGGCTCCCCCAGAACCCCCTCCCCCCGAGAGTGGAACAGGGAGGGGCTACCTGGGACAGACATCCCTTCCACACTGCTGCAGGTCTTATTCACCCTGTTTTACAGAAGGGGGAAACTGAGGCACCAAGAGGGAAGTGGTCATAAAGCCAGTCACAGCAGAGCTTGGACTAGAACCCAGGAGACCTCACTCCCAGCCCCCCTGCTCTAACCTATTAGAACCCACTCCCCTCCTAGAGCTGGGACAGAACCAGGCATCCCAGGTCAGAGGGGTTCATCCAGGTCGACAGCCGCTTCGCGGAGCAGCCTGTGTGGGGGTCCCGGCCCAGGTCCCATCTCCCCGGGGTGGCGGTGCTGGGCTGGGTGCTCCTGGGGCTGGCGCTGTCCCTCAGGGTGCAGGGGGAGACTGTTGTCTGTGGGGTGCCCCTGTAGCTGCTCCACTGTCCCCTGGGCTCCCAGAGCAGGTGTGGCGGAGTGGCACCCACTGCAGGGGGCCTGGGTTTTCTCAGGCCGTGGGTCCTGGAAGGCAGAGCAAGTCAGGGACTGAGTGGGGGGTAGGGACTAAGAGTGTCAGGGATCAATTGGGATGGGGGCAGGGACTGAGTGGGCACTGAGGCAGATGGGGTGACATGGGGGATAGGGACTGAGCAGGCGTGATGGGGAGACTGTGCAGGCAGCGGGGAGGGGTAAGGAAGGGGTTAGGGATGGAGCGGAGAGTAAACGGGGGAGGGGTGGAGAGGAGGCAGGGACTGGGTGAGTAGCAGGGATGGGAGGGGGTAGGGAGTCCCCGTCAATGACTCCCCCCAGAGCACCTCCCCACGTACCTGGCATGGGCTGCCAGGGGGCCGCCCTGAGGGGCTCTGGTGCCGCCAGCTCAGGGCTCTCTGGACATCAGGGCGCAGCTCCCTCGGCTCCTCTTCATGGAAACGCCCCAGCAGGGCCAGGCTGGCCTGGAGAGTGGTCAGGTAATAGCCCCCTGGGGGAGGATGGGGCGTAGATTGTCAGGCCAGAAGGGCCCATGGGGATTCTCTAGGCTGCCCCGCTCTCTGCACAGGGCTGCTCTGAATTGATTCCTGGAGGAACTAGCACGGATCTCAGAGAAACATCCCACCCTGCTTTAGACACTGCCAGCCAGGGAGAATCCAGCCCTTGGGAGGCTGTCAGGGCCGGCTCCAGGCACCAGCTGACCAAGCAGGTGCTTGGGGCGGCCCCTCGGGAGAGGGGCGGCACGTCCAGCGATTCGGCGGCAATTCGGCGGAGGGTCCCTCACTCCCGCTCGGAGCGAAGGACCTCCCGCCGAATTGCCGCCGCAGATCGCGATCGCGGCTTTTTTTTTTTTTTTTTTTTTTTTTTTCCTGCCTGGGGCAGCAAAAACCCTGGAGCCGGCGCTGGAGGCTGTGCCCCTGGTTAATTCCCCTCACTTACAAATGTGCACCTTATTGCCGGTCTGAATTTGTCCAGCTTCAGCTTCCAGCCCTTGGTTCTTGCTAGACCTTTGGCTGCTAGACTGAAGAGCCGTCTGCTCTCCGGTTTCTGTTCCCCACGTAGGTACTTAGACTGGGATCACTCTCAGCCTTTTCTCTGTCAAACTAAACAGATCGAGCTCCTGGGGGTCTCTCACTCTGAGGCCTGTTCTCTGAGCCTTTAGTCATGCTCGTGGCTCTTCTCTGAGCCCTCCAATTTATCAGCGTCCCTCTGCATTGTGGGCACCAGGACTGGACGCAGGATTCCAGCAGCAGCCGCACTGGTGCCACACATGGAGGTAACAGAACCTCCCTTCTCCTAGTCGAGATTCCCCTGTTTACACACCCCAGGATCGCATTAGCCCTTTTGGCCACAGCGTCGCACTGGGAGCTCACGTTCAGATGATTAGGTGGGTCCCCCCCATTTAGGGAAGTAAACGGACTCAGGGATTTTCCCCTCTAGGGGGCACCATCTCTGATCTGGCCCCAGGGACTGGCTGGCTCAGGGGGACAAGGAAAAAGGGTAGTGGAGGGCCTAGGGGTCTCCCTTACCTTCCCCCAGGAGCTGGCTGGGCTCCATCAGCTCCATCATGTACTCAGCCTCCATGAGCAGCTGGGGCAGGTCGCACTGAGCCAGGATGAAGCTCAGAACCGGCAAGAACTCGTCTGCCCCATAGCTCCCGTCTGGGGGGAAGAGGGGACAAGTGAGTGGGTGCCGGCAGGGATGTAGCAGGAACATAGGGGGGATCAGGAGGGGGGGGGGGTCCCGGCAGTAGGGGATGCAGGCGGCATTGGGAGCACGAGCTGGGGGAGGGGGGCTCCCAGCAGCAGGGGGGTGGGGGCAGCATGGAGAGCACAGGCTGGGCAGGGATGGGGGAGGGATCCCACAAGCTGGGGAGGCAAGGGTGGGGCACACAGGCGGGGGGACTGGGGAGGGCGGGACCAGGGTGGATATGTGAGGTGAGGGAGGGACACAGGGGTCGGTTATGGGGGTGGGCAGGTATGGGGATGGGGGGAGGATCAGAAGGTTGTAGGAATGAGTAGGTTGGAGGTGAGGGAGGGGGGTCAGGCTGGGTGATATGGGACTGGTGCTGGGGAACAGGGGGCCATATGGGGGTTGTCCGTACTTGGGGACAGATCTATGGCTGCAGAGATGCCCTCCTAGGCCTGGGTGCTGGGCGAGGAAGAGCGGGGGGGCCATGCAGGTTAGGCTGGTCGGAGAGGCTGTGCGGGGGCTCCCCATGGCTCTGCAGACACCTTTGCAGCCCTGCAGGAGCAGCATCACGTGGGCGAGGAAGGGGAGGGGGGAAGGGATGAAGGGATCCGTACCCGGGGCTGCCCCCATGGCTCGGTAGACACCCTTGCAGGCCTGCAGCAGCAGTGTCACCTGGGTGCTGGGCAAATAGGCATGCAGTAGCTGCAGCAGTTTGCGCCGTGCCCGCTGGGTGTCATGGGGGCTAGGCAGGGTCGCCCGTGCCGGGAAGGCACCAGGGCCCCGCTCCCGCACCAGCCGCAGGTTCTCCCGGAGTTGGCCCAGGGACCCGTCTGCCTCGCGTAGCCTGCGCAGCCGTGATGCCAGCACTGGTTTGAGGGGCTTCAGCACACAACGATGTAGGGCCCGTTCCAGCACAGCGTCTGCGGGGTAGGAGTGGGTTACATGGGCTAGAGACAGAGCCAGGAGTGCTGGCTCCCAGCCCCACTGCTCTAACCCACTAGGCCCCACTCCCCTCCCTGAGCTGGGAATAGAACCCAGGTGTCCTGATTCCTCCCCCGCCTCCAGCTCTAACCCACTAGACCACATTCCCCTTCCTGAACTGGGAATAGAACCCAGGCATCCTGGCTCTCCCCCGCCCCAACCCCCTAGACTCCACCCTACTCTTAGAACCCAGGAGTCCTGGCTCCCAGCCACCCCTGCTCTAACCACTATACCCCACTCGCCTCCCAGAGCTGGGGACAGAACCCAGGAGTCCTAGCTCCCAGCCCCACAGCTCTAACCCAGTAGACCCCATACCCGTCCCAGAACTGGGAATACAGGTCTGTCTCATCTTACGCTGGGGTTACGTTCCGCGGTTAGCGCGTAAAGCGAAAATTGCGTATAGTCAAAATCCCATTGAGTGTAATGGTGGGCGGAATCGCCCGCACTACAGAAACAGTACATAAATTGCTATTTTTCTCTCTCTCTCTTTTTTTTTTTTTTGGCCGACCGCGTAAAGCCGAAATCGCGCATGTTAAATGCGCGTAAGATGAGACAGACCTGTAGAACCCAGGCATCCTGGAACCCTCCCCCCAGCCCCACTCACCCAGCCTGTGGTCAGGCAGCAGCGTGGGGCTCGGCAGCTCCAGGGCTGGGCTCTGCAGCAGCTGGGCCTTGGTGTGGGTCAGGAAGGTCCGGACGGGACTCAGCAGCTCGTGGCTGGACCGCCACTCCCCCCCGCCACCCCTCACTAGAGTCAGGAAATCCTGGACGCTGGCTCCCAGCCGGGTGCTCCGGTCCCGCGCCAGCCCCTCCACGGCCCGTGCCAGCTGTTTCTCAGGGGCCAGCACTGCCAGGACGGCATCGCTCATGGAGCGCAGGGGGGCACGGGGGCGGCCCTGGGCAGGAGGTGAGGGGGCCCGTGGACCCCCACCCCCCTCGCTCTCTGAGCCACTGGGGGACCCGCTGTCCAGCTCCTGCAGGGATGGGAGGCTGCTCCTGGCAGGCTTGGGATGAAGGGGCTCCCCAGCCTGCTGGGGCACCCGATACCCCGACATGCTGAGCGGTGAGTACTGGCCCGGCTCCTGGCGCGGGGTGGGGGGCATCCCTGGCTGGCTGGAAGGGATGGGGGGCGGTGGCTTGGGGGGGGGTGAGAGAGGGCTGGAGGTCTCGGTGGACACCCGCACTTTAATGCTGCGCTTGAAGTCGTCTCGCCGTGAGCCCCCATCCCTGCCCTGGAACAGGGGGTTCAGGAAGCCCAGCGCCCCGTTGCCCAGGCCGCAGTCCAGCTCCCTTGGGCTCCGCGTGGGGATCACACCCAGCTGGCCAGCTGCAGGGGCAGCATCCTCACAGAGTGGGGCCTCAGGCGACTCCGGGGGGTCCTTGGCATTGAGAGAAGAGCTCCAGAACTCTGGGGCGGGGGAGGAAACGAGGGGTCAGCACTGAGGAGAGGACATGGGCCTTTCCCCTCTAGGGGGTGCCAGCTCCAATCTGGCCCCAGGCCAGGGGGAGGGGAACTAGAGGAGGAAGGGAGAGGAGGGATTTCCCAGCTACCTGTGGGGTGCAGGGTGATGGGGGAAGGGGAGTGGCTGTGGGGATGGGGGTAATGGGGTGGAAATGAGGCACAGAGAGAGGATTGGCAGGGAGGGACCAGGGGGATTGAAGGGAGAGGAAGGATCAGGGAGAGGAGTGTAGGGGCCACTGAGATGGGGGGGGGGGGGCTGAGGGAGGGGTCCAGGGGGAAGGGCTATGGGGGGTGTCACTCACCGAGCCCCAGGTGGGAAATGGCCTCCAGTTCCTTGTGCGACACCGCCTGCTGGATGGGTTGGGGCAGGCGCAGGGCGACCGGGAGAACCTCCCTAGGGGGACAGTGCATCAGGCTCTGACAGCAGTCCCAGGGCTCCCTCCTCCCTCAGGGACATTCCCCCAATTCCCTTCTGCCCCTCCTCAAGCACTCCCCGAATTCCCTTCTGCCCCTCCCCCTTGGGCACTCCCCCAATTCCCTTCTGCCCCTCCCCCTTGGGCACTTCCCCAATTCCCTTATGCCCCTCCCCCTTGGGCACTTCCCCAATTCCCTTCTGCCCCTCCCCCTTGGGCACTTCCCCAATTCCCTTATGCCCCTCCCCCTTGGGCACTTCCCCAATCCTCTTCTGCCCTTTGCCCTCTCCCCCAGGGCTGCCCCAACACCCTCTGTCCTATAACCCTTCCGTTGTCCCCCACTGCCCCGGACACTACAGGATCTCAGTCTACTGGGAGCAGGGGAGAGCTGGAGCTCGGGGGCTCAGATTTTGGGGTGCCCCCCATCCTCCCACTCACCGGCTCTGGCAGTAGGAGGCCACCAGGTGCAGCAGGTCTGGGAAGCTACAGGATGAGCCCTCTAGAGAGATGCCTGCAAAGAGAAGGACCCTCAGACCCTGCGGTGCTAGGAGGCGCTCTCCCCTGGCAGTCAGTACTTGCCTCCTGGCCAAGTGCAGCGCTAGGGGGCACCGTGCTGTAGGGAGCAGGGGGGCTCAGTAGGGTCCCAGACGCAGGGCTGTGGGTAGGCGTGGCGCTCCCTGGGGGGCACAGGGCAGCGCAGACGCGTCCCTACCTGCTGCTCTCTCCTGCAGGCAGTAGCTAGCGACGAAGGCCGGGGCCAAGTCATCTAGGAGGCGCAAGCAGAGCACCCGGCGTCGGCGTGTGTTCGATTGGCGCACCAGGAATGTCTGGGGCAAGAATGGGGCACCTGTCAGCAGGGGCTATGCAGGGGCTGGGGACTTGGAACATTTCCCGATATCCCCCCCCTTCCCTGCTCAGCCCCATGGACCCATCCAGTGTGGGATTTCCCCCCCCCCCCCCATCAGACCCATGGACCCATCCAGTGTGGGATTTCCCCCCCCCCTCCATGAACCCATCCAGTGTGGGATTTCCCCCCCCCCCCTCGCCATGAACCCATCCAGTGTGGGATTTCCCCACCCCCATGAACCCATCCAGTGTGGGATCCCCCCCCCATCAGCCTCATGGACCCATCCGGCCTGGGTTTTGTCCCCCATCCCCAGTCAGAGCCATGGACCCATCTCCCCCAGTGTCCAGCCCGGCAGGGCAGAGGCACCCCTGAGCCCTCACCCCGGGGGGCTCACGCTGCAGGATGTGCAGGGCGGTGGCAGAGTTGAGGCTCAGCTGCAGCCAGACAGACTGGGTGAGGAGCAGACGATCCAGGAGGCTCACGTTGTTCGGAGACCCTCGTGCTGGCCTGGGCTGGGGGAAGACGTGTGGGTCTGGGACATCGTACACAGGGCCACGCCCCAAACTGAGGAGGGACAGACAGAGTTGTGAGGAGCGCGGGGAGCCCCTAGCACTAAGGCTGAGAGCATGGAACCCAGGAGTCCGGGCTCCCAGCCCCACCTGTTTTAACCCACTACCCCCCCCCCTCCCCTCGCTGGGATAGAACTCAGGAGTCCTGGCTCCCCCCACCTCCCTGTCCCCAGGCCCCTCTACCATACCCGTCTGGCTGGTCCGGGGGCTCCATCTCGGATGGGGGACCAGGCTGCGAAGACAGGCTCCCTCTGCCAGAAACAGGAGCTGCTGTTAACCCTTAGCGCCCCCCACCCCCTTCCCCGGTACCATATCCTCTGGGTCCCCCAGGGGCGGCTGAATGTGGGGCAGCCCAGCCTGACGCCAGCCCTGAAACGCTACCGGGAAGCTGCAGGAGGAGCAGGAAGGGGCACGACTCATACCCACGTGGCCCTTGCTGGGAATATGCTTCTCCCCAGGGCATGGAGTGCTGGCGGGGCGCTGAGATGCAGCCGCCTCTGGGGTGGTGCGCGGGGGCTGTTTGTACCGGGAGCTCAGTAGGAGAGAGGGGATTCCTACAGAGGGCGGGCTGCGGCAGCGGCTACACAGTGCCCCGGCTCCGCGGGACCGGGGAGCTGTTCGTGCCTGGGCCAGGAATGCGCGCGTCGGCTCTGACTCACCGTCACACCCAGCCCTGGCACAGGGCTGGGCCGGGCTGAGCCAGCCCCAGGCAGGGACAGACGGGCTCCCCCTCGCTGCGCAGTCACGTTTCCAAGGCAAAGCTCTCTGGGCTGGCACAGCCCTTGCGGGGGCGCAGATCTAATCAGCCACCCAGCCCCGGGGCAGGGGGAACAGAGGGACACAGACACCAGCCTCCCAGTTTGCCCATTTTGTACAGGGGCAAACTGAGGCACGGAGAAGGGTTCTGCTCAAGCGAGATGCGGGTAGAGCCCAGGAGTAGTAGTTCTCAGCTCCTCTGTTCTAACCCACTAGACCCCAATCCCAGGCGTCCTAGCTCCTAGCCCCCTGCTCTTACTCACTAGACCCCACTCTCTTCCCAGAGCCGGGGCTAGAACCCAGGACTCTGGCGCCCAGCCCCCCCACTAGACACCACTCCTCTCCCAGGGCTGGGAAAGAACCCAGGAGTCCTAGCTCCCAGCACCCTGCTCTAAGCACTAGAGACACTCCTCCTCCTCCAGATGGGAGAGAAAGGTCAATCTTAGGGCTGCAGGCCAGGTGTGTAATTATGTGTGTATAATCACAGGGAAATGGAGCGCCGGGGGGGCAGGGCAGTAGATTGGGGGGGGGGATTAGCAAAAAATGGAAAATCCATCAGAACTAAGCCAGATCTCAGCTCCCTCCCAGATCCCACCCCTCATCTCCAGGTCCTGAGCTATAAATAGCTGCTGGGCTGCTCCCTCCCTGCAGGGAGTGAAGTTTTGATGTGAACGGAGCTGACATCGCGGCTCATCCTGGGGGAGTCCCCAGTGCTCCCCTCCCACTCCCCCAGTGCCCCATCCCAATGCCCCCCACCACAAGCCCTTACCTGGCAGTGCCCCCTTCCCACTACCCCTTCGCTGCCTGCAGCATCGTTATTAATTCATTATTCCCTTCGCTCCCACATCGGACTCAGATGCGCTGGTCTCTGAGCATGTCTGGGCTGCCAGCCAAACCTGGCAGCTGCCTGGCCGCCCCCAGACACCAGGGGTCCTGGTCACCATCCCCCGGGGACTTGCTTTATCCTGGGTTTTGTATCTGTCCCCAGCCCCCACCCAAGAGCCCTGCCCAGATGCCCTATCCCCTCACCCTGACATCAGGGAGGCCACAGTGGCTCCCAATACAGGGAGGGAAACTGAGGCACAAACAGGTGAGGGGACTCTGCCACTGTCAGACAGCCAACTGGGAGGAGAACCTAGGGGTCCTGGCTTCCAGCCAGCACCCCACCCCCCCACCCAGTGGACCCCACAGTCCTTCCAAAACTGAGGATAGAACCCAGGAGTCCTGGACCCCAGTGCCCCCATCCCGCTTGACCCCACAGCCCTCCTAAAACAGAGGATAGAACCCAGGAGTTTCTGGCTCCCAGACCCCAATCAGCTGGGCATGCAGAGAAGGGAGCTGAGCCATGGGGAGGGTACTGGGGTGTTAGAATCCAGGAGATCAGTTATCTGCACAACTCATGGGGTGTCAGGCTAAAGCCCCAATGTGGGGAGGGGCTAGTAGAGACCCCCTGTGGCAGTTGGCAGGAGGGTTTGAAAGTCCAGCACAGGGCAGAACCAAGGAGATCAGGGTGGGATTCCCAGGTTTGTGACAGATCTTCCCCCCCCCCTCCCCCCATGACACAGTCCCACTCACCCTAAGGCCCTTGTAGTCTCTCCAGGGCCTGTGAAGTTGGGGTGCAGCTCTGGCTGGGCTCATGCAGAAGGGACAGGAGGGATCTCCCATTCATTTCCCCCCTTGTTCTGCTGAGGAGCACTGGAGGGGTGCAGGCAGCTGCACTTCTTGGTGTGCTGGGGGAGGCCTGGCTGAGAATGGGCACGGCCCAGACACGAGGCCCCCAGGGTGTCGGCCACATGAGCGGCTCCCAGCAGTATGGTCTGGCCAGAGACTGTGGGGGGCCCTGTCTTTCCCGAGGGGAAGGAAGGCTGGAGCAGGGGCAACAGTGTGGGCTGGGAGAGTTGGGGTGGGGGTCCCAAAGGTGCTGCCACTTGGGGGAAAGAAGCCAGGGTGTGCGTCCCAGAATCAGAGCAGGTTGGAGTTGGGGGTGCCCTGATGCTGCAGTGACCCCCTTAAGGGGTTGTGGCCAGCTGTTCTGGAGGGGCTCAGAGACAAGGGACGGTGCACACAGCTGGGGGGGGGGGGGGGCTGCTGGCTTAGAGCTGGGAACCCTCTGTGCCCCAGCAAGGGGACACCCCACTCACCCCCCAGCCCACCCTGGGGCCGGAACAGAGCTAGCGTCCCCTAGAAGAGAAAAGCCCCATGTCCCACTCCCCATCATACACTGAAATGAATCAAAGGGCCAAGATTTTGTATGTTTCACTTGGTTTTTAATGTGAACGCTTCCAGGGGGCTGGCAGAGGCCCAGGGCTTTTCCTGCTGAAGCCCCTGGAACCAGCACCCCTATTTCCCTGGGGGGCACAACAGTCCCAGGCACCGGGGTTTACGTGCAGCCCCCCAAGATTGCTACAAACACCAGAGTCCTAGCGAGGGAAGCGAGCGGTGAAGCCTCGTGCTGGCCTGTCTGCAGGGATCTGAGGCGGGAGCGCTGGCCATGGGAACACCCCGCCAGGCAGGGCCCCAGAGTCCTCTCCATCTGAGTCCTAGTGCAAGGGGAGAGCAAGTCCAGCCACGCGGTGCGCCGGGGAGGGTCCGTGGGCCGTTGGTTTCTAGGAGGAGGTCTGTGCCGAGCCGCAGGGCTGAGCCACGAGAGGGCCCGCTCAGGCCTTGCGCACCGAGTACTTGCCCTTCTGCAGCTGCGAGACGTAGATTTTGGTCTTGGTGCCATCCTCCCGGCGCAGCCAGACTTCCCCAGTGCTGACAGCCGTGATCACTGCCCTGCGGGGGAGAGCAGGGGTCACAGTCAGTCCCCCTGCCCCGCCCTGGGACTGGATTGGAGCCAGCACTTCCTACGGGGAAAGGCCCTGTCTCCCATTCCCCGCCCCCTGAGCCAGCCAGACCCCCTGCCCTGGGGCTGGATTGGAGCCAGCCCCCCCCATAGAGAGAACGTCCCCCTATCCCATTCCCTGCCCCTAAGCCAGCCAGTCCCCTGCCTTGGGGCTGGATCACAGCTAGCGCCTCCTCGAGGGAAAAGGCCCCGTGCCCCATTCCCTCCAGCCAGCCAGTCTCTGGCCACTCACTGTGCGGGCGCCTCGTCCCCGACCTCCAGGATGACGCTCTGCCCTTTGCTGTAGATCTCACCCTCGTAATGCAGCCGCCCGTCCTCGCAGCGGGCTGAGAACTGGGCCCCCGGCTTCTCCACCTTCACCAGCACTGGGGGGAGGGAGGTGGTCAATGCTGGGGGGGCAGGCACAGCCCCACATACCGGGGAGGGGGACCTGCTGGCAGCTTCAGGGCCAGGTTAGCTCATGTCCTGGCTGAGGCACTGGGGGAGACCAGAGGTGGAAAGGGGGATCTGTGCAGGGTGGTGGAGGGCAGCAAGATGGCAGGCAAGGAGCCATGAAGGGGCAGGAGGGGCCCGATTGGGATTCAGGGGGGCCCAGGTCAGAGCCAGCACCCCTAGGCGGAAAGACCCTGCACCCCACTCCCTGAACCAGCCACTACCCTGCCCTGGGGCCAGACTGGAGCTGGTGCCCCTAGAGAGGAAATGCCCCATATTTTATCCCTTCCCCAGCTCTTACCATCTGATTTTCTTTTCTGGGGCGACACGGCTGCTTTAGCCTGTAGGGAGAGACAAGAAGATGAAAGGGGCTTACGCAGGGAGCATGCTCTACCCCCTGCCCACAGAGCTATGCAGACCCCAACCATGCTGGTCCCCCAGGAAGGATGGCAGCATTAGCCTGTGAGACAGATGGAGAAACTGAGGCACAGGGTAAGGGACTCACTCAGCATCAGTGAACAGAACCAGGGAGTCCTGACTCCCAGCCCCCACTCTGCTCCCAGAGCCGGGGACAGACCCCAGGAGTCCTGGCTCCCAGCTCCTGGCCCAGCTATGCAAATGGTGACTTTTTAAAGGGCATATTAAGAATACAAATGAAAATAATCCCATTTCCACATGTTTGATCCCAAACAGCAGAGCTAGGAAGGGGGATTATTATTCTGCAGAACAACTAAGGGTGTGTGTGAGGGGTGGTTATTAAGGGACCTAGGCAGCCTGTGGGGCAGCCAGGGGACATGTGTGTGTGGGAGGCGCTTAAGGGACCCAAGCATTGTGTGGGGTGGCCAGGGGTGTGTGAGGGAATGGGGGTTATTAAGGGACCCAGCTGTCCTGTGGGTCAGCCTCACCTTTTTGATGGCCGTCCAGTCTTCCAGGATGTCGATGTCCCGCAGCATGTAGACAATGTAGGGGCGTGAGGGGCACGTTAAGGGCATGTAGCCATACACAGCCATGGTGATCATTTAGCCCCATTCCCTCCCACACCAACTCGGGGAGGGGGCAGCACCAGGATGGGGGGGGACAGTAGCAGCCAACAGGACTCCCTGCCACAGGGCACCGCAGAGAGGGGAGCCCCTGGGCCAGACATTCCAGCCCCCCCTTTCCCCAACATCACCACTGGGACTGGAAGGGTCAGGGGCCAGGACTGATGGGATGCCTGGCGGGATGGGTCTGTTCTGGGGGAGGAGATACCAGCATGACCAGCTGGGGGATACCAGCAGAGTGTGTGTGGGGGTGGTGGGGGGACACCAGCATGGTCCCTGCCCCACGCCCAGCAGAGGGAGGGGATACCATCGTAAGGATATCAGACACAAGCGGCGCTTTCTTCCTCTTGGCGGGCCGGAAGGGATCCCACTTCTTGAGGCTGTTCTTGGGGCGCAGCTTGTCGTCCCACCACTCTAACCCAGGAGGAGAGGACAAGGGTGAGAGAGGACAGTCCCTCCCACCGGGCTGGGGGAGGGGCCTACTTGGCGGCAGCCCGCTCTCTCCCTCCCCCCTGCCCCACAGGGATGCCTCTGGGGGGCAAAGGGGACTCAATCCTCTCTCCCCACTGGGGCTGCCAGTGCAGGGGAAGTTAGTGCCCTCTGGGGACAGGGACGAGGGGAGTGGTTTGTGCCAGGAGGGGGGGGGCAGTGATCCTGCCCCACGAGGGACTGGTCTGAGACCCAGCAGACTCACCTCACACATGAAGCAAAGGAACAGCTAGAAAGTGGGAACAACACTAGGATATTGGGCAGGATGGACCCGTTGGTCTGATCCATGGGGTGCAGGGACCCTGGACACAGCTGCCTTTGTAATGGGGATGCAGGGGTGTGTGACACCAGGGACTGGTGGGAGGGACCCTGTGGGGGGGCAGCAGCAGTGTGGCAGGGGGCATCAAGCTGGGGATGATTGTGGGGGCACACTGAAGTGAGAGCAGGTTAGAGGCACCCTGGATGGCCAGGAGGCAGAGACACGTGGAGAATGGCAGTGGGGGACGGGAGTCGGGGGAGGCCCCGGGGCTCACTGACCTGAGGTGATGTCAATGCTCTGCCGATCATCCTCCAGGCGCTGGATTCGCTCCAGCAGCTCGCTCTGCATGTTGTCGTAGAGCAGCAGCTTCTCACTCTGTGTGGACAGGAAAGGGTCGGGGGCGCAGCCAGGATGGACCCACCCCCTTGGCACAGAGAACACTAGGGAGGCCCTGGAGGCGCAGCCAGACCCGATCCCACCCCCAGGCTGTGGGCTCCCAGCCTCCCACCCGGCTCGTTTGGTCCCATTCCTGGCCCCCCTGCAGTGGCTGGCGTCACCCACAGGTGCTCCCTGGGAATGCTGGGGGTGCAGAAGTCAGCCACAGGGCTCAGACAGGATACGGCATCTGGAGCTGGGAAGTGGATGGAGGGTCTGCGGGAGCAGGGCAGTCCATGGGGCACCTCAGGGGCAAGATCGGGGGGCCCACGCAGGGTGCCCCGTGGGGCAGAGAGGGGTAGATGGGGGCCTGTAGGGGACCTCAACAATGGGATTGAGGGGGACAGGTAGGAGTAGAGGGGGTTCATGGGGGCCCTCACCTCCAGGTGCTGGCGTGCTCCCTGCAGCTCACACTCGTGCTTGTTCCTGACCACCTCCAGGCACAGCCCCTTGTAGATGCCTGCAAGAGGGGGGGACCAGTGATCCCTGCCCACCCACCAGCCCCTCCACCTCCATGCCCAGCCACAGCCCTGCGAGATGCCCACCCTGGCTAACCCCAAGCCTCCCAGGAGGCTCCCAATCCAAGTCCCTGCCCTCCTACCATCACCAGTCTGGGCCCCGCCAGCCTCACTCCATCACTCCCCGACCCTGCAAAATTCCTGCCCTCTGGGCTCTGCCATCAACTCCCCTCTCTGGGCCCCACCCCTTCCTCCCACAGGCAGGCCTTGCCTCCACCTGCCTGAATCTCTCTACCCCTGAGCCTGCTCCCAGGGCCTGCCTGCCAGCACCTTCCTCTGAATTCCCACCCCACCCCGCAGGCCTGAGTCCCCCCCGTGCCTCTCCTGAACCCCCTCCCTCCTGCTTCCTCTCCCACAGGCTCCCCCACCCGCCATCCATCCTCCCCTCTCCTGAACCCTTCCCTCCCCCCACCTCTGGGCCCACACTGGATCTGGGCCCTGTCATTTCCCCTCCAAGCCCAACTGCCCCCATCTCCTGAGCCTTCAACCCTTGCTGCTCCCTTGGAGCTGGTCACTGCCCTCTGAGGCCTGCCTGGACCAGGACAGCCCAGGGGACACAGCCACCCTCCCCCCACGTCTTGGTACTGAGCCCTGGCACCCCAACTTCTCAGCGGTGGGACCAATCCCCTGTGGAGCAGCAGGGGATACAGCTAACACATGGGCAGGACCAGGAGCTCACCAGCCACCTCGATGCGGATCTTCATGTTGTTCTGCAGGACACCCAGAGGGTCGAGGTACTCAGCCGCCCGCCCCGACGCCACGTCCTCCAGCTTGGCCTTCACCTGGTTCAGCCGCTCCTTGAATAGCCTGCAGGGTGCACCAGCAGGGACTGAGCATAGCCCTGTCCACCCCACCCAGCCTGCACCCAGCCCCCCCATCCCACACTCCACCCAGCCCTGCCCACCCCACCCAGCACAGCATAGGCCTGTCCAGCCCCACCCAGCCCACCGTGTCAGCCAGAACTGAGACAGTCATCTCTGGGGTGGGGTGCAGGGGCAGTTTATCCCAGGACCCCTCGCCTGGCACTGAGATACAGGCACCTCAGGGATGGGGAAGCCAACAAGGGACTCACTTTTCCTTGAGCTCAGAGAACTGCTTCTCCAGGTCACACATCTCATCCAGGCACTCGCTGCGGCGCCGCTCACAGTCCTCCTCGTCCATCTCTGTAGGGCACAGCACATGTACCTTCCAGCCCATGCTCACCCATGGGCATAGTGCCACACACAGACCACCCGGGGAACTGAAGCACACAGAGTCAGGACACTCACCCAAGGGCACACACACAGCCGGGGGGAAATAGAACCCAGGAGTCCTGGTTCATAGGCCCATCCCCCTATAGCCCACTAGACCCCACTCTCCTTCCAGAGCTGGGAACAGAACCCAGGAGTCTGGGGAGAGGACACCAACCTGGCTGGGCCATGGCTCTTACCCAGGAAGCAGGGCCACCCCCCAGTACCGCTCTGTGATGAAGGGCCAAGCCCCACCCCAAATCCCCTTCCACACCCAGTACCTGAGCTTTCTTCCTCTGATTCAGAAGGGCTGGCACTATGCTCCTCCTCGCTCTCCTCCTCTTCGCCATTCAGCTCAGGTGCCGAGTCCCCGTCCCCCTCCATCTCCTCCGCCTCCTTGGGCGCCGGGTGCACCGGCATGGGCACTCTGGGTGATCAATGGCAGGGATTACTGCCAGGTGATCTGGGAGGGTCCTACTTCACTGCACCTCCCACTGCCCTCCTCCATCACATGCAGAGCAGGGGGCCCTGGACAGGCACAGCTGCCCCCCAACCCATGGGTCCCCCTGTGTGTCCAGAGCATGGGTCTGGACGGGGCAGCTCCAACCTCCAAGCCCTGCCAATGTGTAGCCCCCAGCCCCAGGGCCACCTCAACTAGTAGACCCCAGTCTCCATAGCCTATTGAGCCCCCAAGGCTTCCTATTGGCCAAGGAAGTAGCTGCCTTCTCCACTGGGAACAACACTGAGACCCAACAACTTGTTCCACATGTGGGCCCTGAATACATATCACATGGGGCTGGATCAGAGCCAACGCCTCCTAGAGGAGACAGGCCCTGTGTCTTATTCCCCCTCCCCCCCACATCCTCAGCCAGTCAGTCCTCCTGCCATGGGGCCAGACCAGAGCCAACGACTCCTTGTTCTCACTGCATTGTGATGTGCAGCCACCTTGGGGGAAGCGCCGCAAAGCCGCCCAGTGGCTCTGTCAGGGAGCAAGGTGCTATCAGCTGGTAGCTGCTATTGCAACGGTGTCTTGACATGTGATGTGACTGCAGAGATGGGTGCTAGCCTCATCTGAGCCAGCATGGTGACCCCAGCGTTCCGCTGCCATGAGCCTGGAGCTCCCTCCTCGCCAACACAGCGAGTCCCAATCCAGGCCCATGGGGCACCGGAGCTAGCAGGGAGCAGGACTCTAAGGCTGGGAATACAGGCAGAGACAGTAACAGAACCCAGGAGTCCTGGCTCCCAGCCCCCTGCTTGCTCTGTAACCATGGTCTGACCCAGCTCCCTGCTGGCTTTATTGGTGCATGTGCAATGCTGGGGGACGCTCTCTTCCCCCCACCCGTTAATGGGAATGGAATATCTCATCTTCTGCTCACTTGAGAGCACTGAGGAACATACCAATGCTATAATTTCCCCCCTCCAGTTGACATAGTCTGCTCTATTCCCGTGTTGGGGAAGGTACCACTGACCCCCCCCCCCCCCCAGCAGGAGGGCACAATTCACCCCTCCCCCCCTCGAGATGTCTTGGTCTCTCCCAGTTCCTTTAAGTTTGCTTTGGAAGATGCCATTCAGGTTCCCATGATGGGGGACAGCAGGATATACGGCACCCCTTCCCAGGCTACAATGGTCTGCACCCCCAGTGCGTTTCAAACGGGGAATGGATCATTGAGCACCCACAATACGGGGGCCGCAACCCTCCCCTTTGAGTTGCAATGGTCTGGGCCGGCCGCCACTGTAAATTCTCCCCCTGGGGTTGCAATGGGCCGGCCTGCCCTCCCTTGATCTCAATGGGGATGGAACCAACAAGTTCCAGAAGCAGGGGAGGCAGCGAATTCCCCCCTTGGGCTGCACTGCTCTAGCCCGGCTTCCATTGATCTCAGCTAGGAATGCACCACCCAGCACCCCATGGAGGGAGGCTGGGACGAATCCATCTCCCGCTGCTCTGAGCCCCACGTACCTCGGGGAGCCCAGGCCGGCGGCCTCCCTCCCGTAGGCGATTCGCTTCTCCGTACCCGGAAGCTCCACACCTACTGGCCCCGCCCCATCCTCTGCCAGCCAATCAGGGAGACCAGTTAACCAGAGCGCCGTTGCCTCTATGGTTCCCAGCTGCCCACTGCGCTGGGCCTTATGGGATAGTGGAGGATGGGGCATGTTCCCATGGCAACAGGAGGCCCACAGCCTAGCGTGAGGTGAGCGACATTCACCCAAAGTTGGGCTAAGGGGAATCCCTTGAACTGGTGTTGCCATGGCACCTAGTCTTGTGGTTGCTATGGCACCTGCTTGTGACACATCACCATGGCACCCACTCGGGTTTTTGCCATGGTACCATGGGACCTGCTGACTCCTGGACAATGTCATCACAACCTGGTGCAGCGCCATTGCTGCATTGCCAGAGCACCAGTCATGGCGTTGCCATAACACTTGGCACCCAGTCCCAGTGCAGCCTTAGCACAGTACCTTTGGCCCCTTGCCATGGTGCCCAACTGCAATGTTGTCATGGCACCCATGGGACTGCCCCCATCACCCAAGTACCTGGAGAGAAGCCAGGGCTGTGTGGCTCTCAGCTCCCCTCTCCCCATCCTGAGCAGGATGCGGTGCACTGGCAGGAGGGTCCCTGCTTTGGTACACTGAGGAGTCAGCACCACCCACCAGTGCCATATCTAGTGAGCCAAGCCCTGTGCGGGATAGATAAGTTCCAGCCACTGTCCCCGGCACCACAGAAAGGACCCACAGCAGGACACAGCCATGAGGAGACTCCCCTGGCCTCCACAGTACTTTATTGTTCTAACCCAAGGCTTGCACTCAGGGGGACTGAATGCCAGGCCATTTCCTACAGTGGGGTAAGAGCACTCTGCCAGTCCCATCCAAGCAGCATTGAGCATCTTCATAAATTAAGCCTCATGCCCCCTGCCCTCAGGAGGTAGGTCAGTGCGTTAATTCCCATTTTACAAAGGGGAAAAATGAGGTGCAGAAAGGGGAGGGGACTTGGTGGAGGGCAAATAGAATCAGTGACAAAACTGGGAACAGAACCCTGGAGCCCCGAATTTCAGCCCCTCATTCTTTAACCACTAGACTCTCCTCTCTGAGCTAGGGAAAGATCCCACAAGTCCTAACTCCCCACCCCCCTTCTCTAATCCCTATACTAGCTCCCACCCCATAATCACCTACAGAAAGGGAGAGGGGGCTGCTGAGTCCAGAACAGCCCCTTTCTCCCTGCTCAAGGAGGTAAAGAATCATAACAAGGGAGCTGCGGAGGGAGGAAACAGCTGTCCTCTGCCCACACAGGCAGCAGGCCCGGGGGAGGTCCTCTGTTCTGACAGCCTGCTGTTCAATAGGAAACTGGGGGAGGAGAATGCTGAAGTATTTTGAGGGATGGGGATACAGGCATCCATGACCCCAGCAACAGGTTGGGGCAGGTGAAGGATCCAGTGTGATGTGGCTGGAAAGATTCCCCCCTAACTATAAACCTATGTCCGATGTGGAGGTTAATGACTCAATGGAAAGGAGGGGGCATTCCAAGCCCAGATTGGGCAGGGCCCCCCAAAAACACTATGACACCAAAGCTACAGATGAAGGGTCATGGGGAAGGCAGGTCTGAGGAGCTGTGCCAGAGACAGCAGGACCATCAGCACCGGCGCGGTGAGCCAGGATACTTCAGCTTCAGCTCCTGCTTGAACTGGCGGAAGAGCACCTTGTTGCGCTGATTCTCGGCATCCTTCTGTGCATGGAACTCGCTCGGCACCTTGAAGCCCTTGTGCACCAGGAAAGCATTGTTCAGCACTGAGAAACTGTACCCGGCCACATGGAGCTCACATGCCTGTGAAAGGGGACAGGAGAGCTGTGAAGGAGAGACCAGGGTAACCCCCACCAGACTCCAAAGTGACCCACAGTCTGTTACATTGAGGGCTGAAAAGCAGCCACCTCTAGAGTGGAGTGTGGGGGCTGTTTATACAGGAATCCCTCATCCAGTGCTGAGATGCAACCACTTCTGCGGTGCAGGGGCTATGCAGCCGCCTCTGGGGTGGGGCACTAGAGCTGTTTTATACAGGGATCCTTCACCCAGTGCTCAGATGCAGTGTGGGATGTGGGGGCTATTTCACGGCTTCACAGAACACTATAGTTCAGGACAGGAAGTGGAAATTCTCCACTGGATGGAAGCTGTAGGAAAAGGGACAAATGGTCATTAGTAAGCACAAGGGGCCAAGGCCCATTTTACATTTCATTGGACAGATGCCACTTCAGGGTGTACAACACCCCCTGGTGCAGCCCTGGGTATTGGGAACAGCACTGACTGCAAGGTGAGAGCACCTCTTACTGAACCCCCAACCCTGCTCCCTGCAGCACAATGTCCCCTACATCGTGCTGTCTCTCCCCACTAGCCACCAAGTACTCTTGAGCTAGGCCTGGATCAGGGCCAGAGCCCCCTTGCAGGGAAGGAAATATTCACTCCTCACACCCTGCCCATGTGTCTCATGGGGCCATGTTTGGGTGCCCTCTATGAGGCTCAGTGAGCATGGCCTGAGGTGCCCAGTGATCAGGAGAGCACCTGGTTGAGACTTCCCAGACTTGTTTCACCCATGGGTCAAAGACACCCTGCTCCATCTCTTGGGGTGGCTGGGCGTATATCTGGGGCTGGCTCCCATGGCACAAATGCCTCCCCATGCTGGTGAGACAGGTACCTGGCTGATGCGGTTGAACCCATACTGCTTGAATCTTTCATCATAGGGTGGCACAGAGTTGGCACTGATGTAGAAGGGCTCCCAGGGGTCCCTCCACTCCACGGTGTAGGCAATATTCAGGGAACTGCCCGGAGGCAGGTTCAGCCAGCGTGAGTAGTTGGTGGGGGCCTGGCAGCGTGGGCAGAGCTCCTCGTAGAATGGCCGGATCTCCCCCACCTGATACAGCTGCAGCAGCTCAGCCTTGGCACCTGGGAGGCGCCGGGTGTGCCGGATCTCAAAGGCGGGCACCACGAAGACGCCTGGTGGCCCCTCAGCACCCAAGGTTGCAGCCAGTGCCAGAAAGGCCTCACGCAGCCCTTCGCTGGGCAGCATGTCCACGTCCAGCACGAGCGTGTAGTGCCCAGTGGCTGCCCCCCGTGCCACATTGCGCAGCAGGTTGTTGGGGTATGAAGCGTTGGCGCCCAGGGCATAGTTACGCCGGCCCGCCCCGGCCCGTGCCAGCTTGGCGAAGACATCCCCACAGGCCTTGAGCCGGGCAAACTCCGCCCGGTCCTCTAGCTCGGGGAAGGCGGCCAGGTCCCCCGAGTGGCACACCAGGTGGGCACTCACCAGCTGCCGCACTGGCCCGCACAGCGCCCCCAAGGCGTAGAGCATCAGCGTGGCCAGCCGCACCTCGGCGGGGCCCGGCGCAAAAAGCGCCACGGAGACCGGGCCCTGCCAGCGCCCCACCAGCTCCTGCAGCTGGTGCAGGTTGCTCAGGCTGGTGTGGGTGGCGAGCACCAGGTCGGGCGCCCGCCCCGCCCGCTCCGGGGGCCCCAGCATGTCCGTGTAGATCCGGTACTGGCCGCTGGCATCCAGCCGCCCGCCGCTGGCCAGGGCGCGCTTCAGCTGCTCCTTCTGCTGCTCGCTGGGCCGGCCGGGCGCCTCGCCCCGGCGCCCCCCGAACAGCTCCGAGTAGCGGGAGCGCTGCTGGCGGCCGTGGAGCCCCGAGAGCAGGGACAGGTAGAGCAGCTGCAGCAGGGCCACCAGCGCCAGCGCCCACAGCAGCGCCTTGAAGAAGGAGCATCTGGCGGGGCCCTGCATGCCGGCCGCGGCCGGGGCTCCCCGCTCAGGCCCGGCGCGCTGCGCCCATGCTCGCCAGGGGGGACCGGCGCAGGCAGCGGGCGGCTGCAGCTCCCAGCCCTTCCATGCAGCCGGCCGGGGGCCGGGAATGGAGGCGCCCGTCGCTGCGGCAGCGCGCCACCTGCCCTAGGGAGGAGCCACTGCAGGCCGACTCGCCACCGCGCCCCGCCCGCCGGGGACAGGGGGGCGCAGGGGGGGGTGTGTGTCGGGAGGTGGTTTTCTGACCATTGCACGGGACGGGCTCACGCGCCCCTGGCTGCATCCGGGGCCCAGCTCGGATGGGGCAAGGGGGAGGATAGGAAGGGGGGGTGTCCGGGCAAGGGGGTGTGGGTGCAAAAGGCAGCGCAGGGGGAATCAACCCTCCCTGCACATGGACCCTCCCCGTCCTGTGCACTCTTGCCCTTGCTCACACACACTCAGGGGTATGATTGGGATGGCAGAACAAACCCAACGTGAGAGACGAGGTGGCCGAGTGGTTAAGGCGATGGACTGCTAATCCATTGTGCTCTGCACGCGTGGGTTCGAATCCCACCCTCGTCGGTCCCTTTTTGGGACAGTGCATTATTTTCTGGACTTCTTCTGGAAGAAAGGGTGGGGGGCGTTCGCAGCCGGTACGAGAGCAGCGTCTGCTGGTCAACTTGAGTCTCATTCTCCTCCTTTCATGCAATAAAGTCTCCTCTCAGCCCCTGGGGTTAACGCTGGCGGGGAGGGGTGTGTGCAGTAAAATCCCCCCTCAGTATCAGGGGGCCAAACGGGTGGATTTGGGGTGGGTGAAATGACACATTGGAACCCCGATAACCCACAGTAGATTGAATGGGGGGGGCGTCTATTGGGTGGTGGGCTGGGAACTGTATTAGACTCCCCAATACACTGCCCTAGGAATATGAAAGCGAGCGAGCGAGCTATTCGTGGGGGGCAGGTCGGGCAGCCAACAACCCCAGCTTAGATGAAGGCAGACGGCAAGGGATCTGTCACTCACTGGAGTGGCCGAATGGGACATCCCTGGATGGGATGGGTGTCCCTCCTGATGGGGGAGGGGGGGGGTAGAAATCCCCATTCAGGACTCGTTTTCCAGAGGGGGCTGCATCACATGGATGAAAGGATCAGCCTGGGGGAAGGGAGCCCCCAAGAGCCAGAGGAGTCCAAGAGGAGGTGGTTTTGAATAGGAAAGCTGGGATTTGGGGCTATCGTTAATGTGTCACTGAATGACTAGTGTCCAAGCCCCTGAGCCACAGCACAGCACCCACGTCAGATGTGTGCTTCAGTCCCCTTGAAGTGGAGGCAATTTAAGCATAATTGGGCCTCAATGTGTCCTCCCCCTTGACAGATGTGGAAACTGAGGCAGATTGCTGGGGAGGAACTCACCTAAACAATCAGTGGCTGAATAGGGACTGAAACCCAGTGAGTCCTGGCTCTCAGCCCCTCTGCTCTAACCACTAGCCCCCACTCTGCTCCAAGATCTGGGAACAGAAGTCAGGAATCTATTTTCCATGCCAGAGTTTGTGGTTATGTTGAGTACCGCATGCTGGGGGGGCACCTCCCTCCCATGGACTCCCTCTGAAGCACCTGACATTGGCACTGTTGGCAGACAGGATACTGGGCTAGATGGACCATTGGTCTGACCCAGTAATGTCGTTCTTATGTGATGCTTTGCTTCAGGCAGGGCCATCATAGAACTACACCATTCCCCATCACCACCACCACCAGCCCCCTCTCAATTCATCACAGATCCTGGAAAGGGGCCAGACCAGCAGCCCCAGCGTGGGATATCCCCTCTTCCCTGCAGGAACCCCATCTGAGGGAAGGTGGTGAGGGCTTGGGGGTCTGAGGGGTATGGGGCTGGTGTGGGGGTGCTGCAAGGAACAGGGCTGAGACCCAACAGACTCACTCTCCCAACAGGGTGGGCTGGATGAAACTCTCAGATTGTCTGAGAAGCTGATGCAGGGGGTTGAGTCCAGGAAACAGCAGAAGATTGGCAAAGAATTAGGCTGAACAGAATAGGGGCCCTGGGCAGTATCAGCTAAGAGGAGACCAAGAGTACAGCTGGCATTGAGGTAGCCCCACCTGTGAATATTTGTTGCTTCATTCATAGATTCATAGAGTTTAAGGCCAAAAAGGGCCAGCAGATCATCTAGCCTGACCTGCTGTATGGCCCAGGCCAGAGATTGTCACTGGTACCCCTGCACTGAGCCCCAAACGCAGTCAGGCTGGATTTGAAGACTCCAAGAGATGGAGAATCCACTACTTCCCTTGGCAATTTGTGCTGCTGGTTAATCACCTGTTCAGTTAAAAACTGGTGCCTTATTTCTCCTTGGAACATGTCTGGCTTCAGCTGTCACCCCTTGGTTCTTGTTCTGCCTTTCTCCACTAGCTTAAAGAGCCCATCAGTATTAGGTGTCTTCTCCCCATGAAGGTATTGAGACACCTAGATCAAGCCACCTCTTGATCTTCTCTTTGAGAAGCTAAATGGACTGAGCTCCTTACGTCTCTCGCTACAGCATTTTTTCCATTCACTTGTGTTGCTCTTCTCTGCAACCTCTCCAATTTTTCAACAGCTTTTTTATAATGTGGCCCCCAGAGCTCCGTTAGGTTGAAGAGCCGGTTAGTACTTGGCCTTTTGTCCCCAGGAATGTACTTACAGACTGTAATCCAGCCACCTCTCCTTTTTGGTAAAATGAATAGATGGAGCTTTTTAAGTGTCTCTCTCTAATGATTTTTCACACCCCTGGGTGACGTAGCTGGGTCCATCTACTTTTCTAGTGGAGACCAGCCCTTAGCGTAAACCAGGCCCAAGACACCAGCCCGGCATCTATAAAAGTGATTCTCCAAACCATCTTCAAGCACTGGCAGAGCCTGTCCAGCATCCTGTCTCCAATTGTGGCTGATCTCTGATGCTTCGGGGGAAGGGGGGGCTGAATTATGCATCAGGGGGAAAAAATTCCCTTCCTGACACCTGCAGGGGATCAGCTGAAGCCCAGAAGTATGAGATTTGATTAGTCAGTGTTGGGGCTGTGGGTCTATGGAGCCATGTGGGTAGCTGGGCGGAGGTCTCTGATTGGAGCTGACTAGAGACAGAACTGCTCCTTGGGGGGAGGGATTACCCCGGGGGCTAGCTAACCCTTCCGCTAGATGGTGGGCGTGTATAATGTAAACAACTCACATGGAACAGCCCTGGATCTGCATGGCCCGGACACCTGCTCCTACCCAGCGTAGGGGGTGGGGGCAGCAGTGGTGCTGGGAGAAGGGGGAGATTTTTACACATATAATATAATGACACACACACCCCTCTGCCCCCTGCAGTAGCTTAGGCAAAACCAGCAGCTCTAATTCCATTTCACTTCCCAGCAAAGCTGCTGCACAGGATGGCACATATCCACACCCAGCCCCACGTCGCTATGGGGTGGGAGGTGGGGTGGGGTGGGGTGGGGGCTGTGCACCTACAGAATACCTGCCCATTTAGCCATGGTTTCCCAGCCACCCCACAATTGCTCTCAGCAGCAAATGGGGAGTTAACACAAAGAGGCCAAGATGAATCCTTGTAAAAAAACTCACAGCACTTTTATTGAAAAAATAAAAATCAAACTTATTAAAAAGAGCCAAAAGCAGGCAATGAAATACAATAAAACAGCCACCCCAGCCCCACGCACACAATAAAGCCAAAGGGGAAAAATGCCACCATGTCTTCTCTCTCCCGCGGGGATTTCTATAGCACCTGCCACCATGGTATCTGGGCGCTGAAGGTCACACAGGGAATCTGGGGCACAGCAGGGAACCAAACCCAGGTCTGCTGAGTCGCCAGACCTGCCCACGAGCTGCCCTTGAGCTCTTCCAGGAGCACAAAGCCGCCTGCTAGCGGCTGGGCCCTGGCTACTGATGCCTGCTAGAGGAATCGCTCCTTTGGCTCAGGAGGTCCAAGGTTCGAACCCAGAAGGGGGCAGATCTAACCACCATAAAGTCCTAAAGGTGAGGAGAAGAATCTGGGGGAGACACAAAGGGGCAGAGGTTCCAGTGGAGAAATTAACCCTTTATGCACCAGAGAGTTAATAACAAAAGAGGTTTCTTTCCCTTCTTTGGGCACTGCCGGGCGGGGATGTGCCAACCCTGGGGGTGCTAATGGAGACCTGGCTGGCAGGCTCAAGAACTGGGGCCAGCAGGGGTTGGGGAGGGAAGCCCCTTATCCAGTCCATGAGATTATTGTCCTTCAGCACCTTCCACTACGGGACTCCGAAGTGCTTTACAAATGCAGATTATTCTGTGCGTCAGTTTCCCCTAAAGTGACCAGCTCTCAGCCCCTCCCTGAGCCAAGAGTAGAACCCAGGAGTCCTGGCTCTCAGTCACACCTACTCTAACTACTATTATTTATCTAGCACCTAAGGCGAGGGGGTTCTCAAACATGGGGGGTCACGAGCTCTCAGCCTCCACCCCCAAACCTCCAGCATTTATAATGGTGTTAAATACATAAAAAAGTGTTTTTAATTTCTAAAGGGGGTCGTACTCAGAAGCTTGCTGTGTGAAAGGGGTCATCAGTATGGAAGTTTGAGAACCATTGACCTAAAGTATACTAGGCACTTCAGAGCACAGACAAGACCTTGCCCCAAAGAGTTTACAATCAACTGGCCAGCACACGCCTCCCAGAGCTGGGGACAGAACCCAGGTGTCCTTGTTCCCATCTCCTGTCCTACCCATTAGGCAATATTCCCTCTAAAGGGCAGTAGCCGCCATCCAGGAGCTAGGACCCTTATGGGGGTGAGGAGAGAGGGGATATTTAACCCTTTAGAGCCCAGCCAGCAGTCTGGCTTGGATGTGCGTTTCTGCAGCAGAGGCAAAGCCCCAGCAACCCTTGGGGTCCTCCCCTTCCTCGACCCCAGGGCGAAGGGGCAGGAGTTGGAGACAGGGCTCTATGTGAATCTCCAGGCGAAGTGGTATGCTGTGGTGTCCCTTTGTGTAGCCCATGACACCGCATGGGGCTCAGCCCCCCACCTGGGCTCAGGAGCCAGCCAAAATCAGCCCAGGAGCCCCACAAATAAATACATTAAAACCCCAGATTCTTCTTTACATTAACCCTTTCCTCCCCCGCCACACCATTCTATAGACATTCCCTTTGCTGGAATTCCTATGGAACGGTGGTGGGGAGCAGAATGGGGCTGGGGGGCAACCCCTGATGGGGTATCTGCCTTGCAACAGGAGACTTGGGGGGGGGGGCAGGACACTAATCTTTACACCCACCAGGCTGAGATGATGCCCATGGAAAGAAAGGGGGAAGTCAGGAGGTACCAGCCCCCCTCCTATGCAAAGCCCCCCCATCCCTCCTATTCCAAGCCCCCCAGTTTGATGGGGTGCACTCAGACGAGCTGCTGGAAGATGAAGGGATGGATCTGAGGGGGGCTCACAGCAGGGCCTTGAGGAGGAAGGAGAGCCCAGCCCCACACGACAGCCCTAGTGCCAGGAAGAAGGTCATGATGGCTCCAGCCAGCTCGCTCTCCTGCGGCAGCACCTGCCTATGGGGCGAGAGAGGAGAGTGGCGGGTAGGACACAGCTGAGAACCACACACGCCACTCCCCAACATGCAGAGAAACCCAGCACTGAGATGCAGCCATTTCTCGGATGGGCTGTGAGAGCTGTTTACATTAGGATCCCTCTCCTGGTGCTGAGATGCCACTCTGAGCGCACTGGGAGAGCGCCCCCTACAGACCTCCCCCTGCAGTGCAGTACAGCACCCCCTAGCAGCACCCTGGGGCATTGGGGTCAGCATGGCTGCGCTGGGAGAGCACCCTCTAGAGACCCCCCACCCCGCTCCCAGCAGGGCAGCACAGCGCCCTCTAGCAGCACCCTGGGGCATTGCGCTCAGCACTGACTGCATTGGGAGAGCGCCCCCTACTGAGCCCCGACCCTGCCCAGCACTCACTTGGGGGCGAGGCACATGGTGAGCGAGACGAAGTAGCCATTGGAAAGCGAGAAAGGCAGCATGAAGAGGATGAACCAGGCATCATGGTGGAAGAGCACGGGCAGGCGGGTGCGGGGCTCGGCCTGGCACAGCATCAGCAGGGGCACAAACAGGAAGCGCAGGCCCACCAGCAGGGGGAGTAGCCATAGTCTCTNGGGGGGGGGGGGGGGGGGGGGGGGGGGGGGGGGGGGGGGGGGGGGGGGGGGGGTGTCAGAGTGGGAGGGAATCCCTGCAATCATGGGCTAATCCCCCCACGCAGACCCAGTGCAAGATTGAGCCCCCCATCTATTCTCCCCAACGTCACCCACTCCATAAAGCCCTCCCTTTGCCCCAGGGGTTCACCGCCCATGGAGGCTGCTGATTCCCCCCCACCCCATCCCTGCCAATGAGTGCAGAGCTTGGCCAGGGGCTGGGTGTCCCCCCACTCACCCAGAGGCAGTATGAGGTGACGCTGCGGCCCAGCCAGTCCATCATGTTGAACAACAGGAAGCAGCAAACAGGGGTGAAGAACTCACCTATGGGGTAGGGGAAGAGTTGGGGAACAGGACATGAGGCTTTCACCTCTAGAGGGCGCTTGCTCCAACCCAGCCTGGGGCATCAGCAACCACAGCACCACCCAGAGCCAGGGATTCACGCCAGGAGTCCCGGCTCCCAGCCCCCGATGTTCTAACCACGAGACCCCACTCCCTATACTCACTCCATTGCTTGCTCTCCGAGGTGCTGGTGACGGTGGCAGTGATGGCAGGGAACACGGACAGGGTGATAGTGAAAACCATGACAATGCAGAGTGCCAGCAGCCAGATCTGTGGGGGTGGGATGGGAAGACTGTCAGAACCAGCTGGGCCCCACCCCCAACAGCTCCAGGACCCCTCACTGAGACGCAGCTGCCTCCAGGGAGTAAGGCAGGGGCTGTTTACCCAGGGACCCCTCACCTGGTGCTGAGATGCAGCCACTTCTGGGGTGGGGAGTGGGGGCTGTTTATACTGGGATCCCTCGCCTGGCGCTGAGATGCAGCCACCTCTGGGATGGGGCATTGGGGATGTTTATAGCGTACCGCAGGGACTCTTCCCCCCATCCCCTTTACCTTTCGAAGCACACTGAACACTGATGGTCTCTCTGGTCCCAGCCCCCCGTTCTGGGCACTGGTGGCTGTCCCATTGTGCAGGGCAAAGGCTCCCTTCCCGGAGCTCTCCACACTGATCTCCTCCAATGTCCTGAGCGTCCCGTTGGCCATTCCCAGCATTGGCTTCTCCGGGCCCTGTGGCTCCACCCCAGGCCCCTCCGACTGGTCCCCACTCTGTTCCTCTGGGGACAGAGGGAAGAGGCACTGATCAGAGATCCCAGAGGTCTTTAGCCAGCCTGGGCATAGCTGGTGGTTTGGACGCCACCCACGGCAGTGCGAGGACGCATGGGTGTACCGGGGGTGTGACACCTCACACGGCGTGCAACAGGGTCTGCGTGCAAGGTGTCAGCCTAGCACGTGGGCACATGAGGAGCCGGGGCAAGATGGGTGAGCACAGCACATGGGCATGAGCGGCCTCACCTGCCCACTCCCACCCTGCCCACCAATGAGCCCTCTCCCATGCTGGGGGCAGCGAGGTGTCCCCCTGCAGCAAAGGGCCCCACAACTCCCCAGGATCTTGCATACCGGGGCCCAGCAGCCCAGCCTTGGTCTCCAGCTCATTGCATGGGTCACGCAGCCAACTCCGCTCCAGGTAGTGACGGAAGAAGGCCTGCAGGGGGTGAGAGGACAGGAGGGGATCTGTGGAAGGGGCATACATCTGACCCAGGGCATCACACCCATGTCCCTTCAATCCCCCCATTGCTAATACACAACCCCCCTAGCTGCTACACACTGCCCCCCCAAACAGCCCTATCACCCAGCCCCACCCCCGGCCCTAATCTCCTCCACATGGGTCCAGTCAACCCGCCAGCTGGGGACACTTCTGGGACACTGCTTTTATAGGCCCCCAAACCTCTGGGGCCTGCCAAAGACCCACCCCCCCACACGCACTGCTTGCATCCCCAGTCGGCTTGGAGCCAGCGCCCCCCAGAGGGGAAAGTCCCTATGCCCCATTCCCCATCCCGGCGGTGCAGCATCTCACCATACGGGGCAGCACCAGATAGCAGACAATGGAGATCAGGGTCCCGACACAGGGGGTGATGAAGTAGCTCAGGGCAGACGTCTGCGCATCCGCACCACCTGAAACAGCCAGCACAGCACATGGAGCAACAGCGCGCAGACAGCACGACCGGGCGCCGATCCCAATGTCCCAGTGCAGCACTAGGGGGCGCTGTGCTGCAGGGAGGGGGGGACTCAGTAGGGGGCGCTCTCCCCTCAGTGTCAGTGCTTGGGGTGGGGCTCAGTGGGGGGAGCAGGAGAGGGGCTGCGGGTGGGTCCCCATCATACTCACTAGCCATGGAGAGCAGCATGGCACTGGCGGCGAAGGTCCCGGCCATGCCCTGGCCGCTCAGGAAGAGAGTGCTGTAGCCCTGGGGCAGGGTGCCCAGCTGCCCGAACAGGCTGCCTTGCAGGACGGCGCAGAACGCTGGGTAGAGACACAGTGGGTCAGAACTGCCCCCACCGCCCGGGGACCCCCAGTGCCATGGGGGGGGGGGGGGCAGGGAAATCAGAGCAGCTGCCGTGGGGGCATCAGGCCCAGCAGCCCCCTCCCCGCCAGTCCTCTGGGAGTTAACCCTTAGCTTCCCTCCCCCGCAAAAAATACACCATGCCCTCACTGCCCCCTCCTCCAGACCATCATCAGTCGCGCCTCCCATGTGGGTGCATGGCCCCATCACGGACCCCCCCTTCTGGCTCCGATCCCCCTGCATTCAGTGGACTGAGAGTCACTGTATTTGGCCCCGTGGGGGCACAATGGAAGGGGAATCTTTGCAGACCCGCTCCCCACCCTCCCAAGCCAGCCAGCCCCTCGGCCTTGGGGCCCCCGAGAGAGGAAAGCCCCCATGTCCCGCCCCCACTCACAGTTAATGAACCACACAGAACTTATGGTGACGGAGAAGAAGCTGTGGGGGAGCATTTCCACCCTGACCAGCACGGCCGTGAGGATGAAGAGGAGGAGGATGCCACTCATGCTGCCGAGGACCCGCACCTTGTCCGGGATGCTGCGGAGAGAGGGGGAGCAGGTCAGAGCCCGAGGGTCTCACCCATCACTCCGGGGCTGACTCAGTATTGGGCTGCTGGTGCCTTGTCACCCCATTAGCCCCGACTGCAGGGTGGGGGGGGGTCAGCTCAACGGGACCACAGGGGTGTGCGGGGGGGGGGGGGGGG